>JAXLNO010003318.1:536668-654168 GCA_038087875.1 Malacoraja senta
GAGCGTGTGTGTCCGTGTGTGTGAGTGTGTGTGTCAGTGAGCGTGTGTGAGTGTGTGTGTGAGCGTGTGTGTCCGTGTGTGTGAGCGTGTGTGTCCGTGTTTATGAGTGTGAGTGTGAGCGTGTGTGTCCGTGTATGTGAGTGTGAACGTGTGTGTCCGTGTGTGTGTGAGTGTGAGCGTGTGTGTCCGTGTGTGTGAGAGTGTCAGCGTGTGTGTCAGTGAGCGTGTGTGTCCGTGTGTGTGAGCGTGAGCGTGTGTGAGTGTGTCCGTGTGTGTGAGTGTGAGCGTGTGTGTCCGTGTGTGTATGAGTGTGAGCGTGTGTGTCCGTGTGTGTGTGTGTGAACGTGTGTGTGAGTGTGTGCGTCTGCGTGTGTGTGTGAGTGTGTGTGTGTGATTGTTTGTCTGTGAGATTGTGTGTGCGTGTGCGTGTGTCAGTGTGAACGAGAGTGTGTGTCTGAGGTGTCAGAGACGGGCATGTCGGCGACCCCCCCCCCTCCCACCCCAATGCCGCGAATGGAGGGGTGAGCGACGTTTCCCAATCCTGCCCCGACTCGGGAACTCCGCAGCGCTGCCGTGAGGAACAAGACCTGTCTATCCGACCCACTCCCCGCCAACCGCGTCCCCATTTACTCAACAAACAACTGGAGGCATTTTGCATTGAGATCAGAATTTTATTTAATTCTTTAAATGAGCGGTAAAGCGACGGGACACTGGCCCGGGCGGAGGGTGGAGGGGCGGGGGAGACGGGAGGAGGGGAGGGGGAGCCGGGAGGAGGGGAGGGGAGCTGAGAGGAGGGGAGGGGAGCTGGGAGGAGGGGAGGGGGGGCTGGGAGGAGGGGAGGGGAGCTGGGAGGAGGGGAGGGGAGCTGAGAGGAGGGGAGGGGGAGTTGGGAGGAGGGGAGGGGGAGCTGGTCGTCGGGCAGGAGTTGCAGCTGAGGCGGGTGGACAAGGCTCACACCTGGACGAGGCTCACACCTGGACGAGGCTCACACCTCAATGTAGCTGTTGACCAGAGGGCGGAGTGAGGAGAGTTTGTTGTTGAAGTTGTGGCAGATGTAGTTGGGCCACTCGTCGCCCTTGAAGGTGATGAGGCGCGGCCCGGTCAGGTTAACCCCCTGGTGGAGGATCCACACGCCCCGCTTCACCTTGTGAGACGAGACCAGCTCTTCAATGTCGGCCTCTCCGCAGGTCATCCACCTTCTGCAGGACAATGCGGGACTTGCCCTCGTTGTTCACATCCTCGAACAGACCGATCTCCGGGTTCACCAGCTCCTCGTTCACCAGCCGCAGCGAGCTAATGTTCTGGTTGAACTTGTCCAGGGACTTGTGGTCGCCGGGCCCCAAGATAAAGAACTCGCCCTTGAGGTCGGTTCCCATGTAGCGACCCCCTCCCCTTGCGGCGGCATTGTGATGTCAGTGGAAGCTGCCTGGAGTATCTGTGTGTGTTTAAAAGGGCGGCGTTTTGACTTTTATTGTTTTTTTTAAATGTAATGATAAATAACGTGAAATATAGCATGAAATGGTTTCAGGTTTGGTGCCACCCAATCAGTACTCTTTTATCTGATCCATAATGGCTCTGGTGATCACAACAACATCTTTTGCTGCATCCGTCTTCATTATCTTTTTTTGCTCTGGGGACGTACAGAGGTCACACTTGTACTGTGTAACTCATTATATCATGAGTTGGTGTATTATGCATCTGTACCCGACGGTGAATGAGTGTCCATCTGTCTTTCCAGTGCACAAGCGGCATGTACAGCTGACGGCTTTCTTTGTATTCTTCCAGCTACTCATCTTTATCTCTTTGTCTGCATCACTTCTGTATTTTTGTTCCAGGTCAGTATCCCAATTCACATTTGGATCTGTTTCTTGTCAAATACACCAGGGGCAATGTCCATACAGTCATGAAGATAATATCTGAATGTTAGCTGAATTCAGATATTCATATAACATATAACAATTACAGCAAGGAAACAGGCCATCTCGGCCCTTCTAGTCCGTGCCGGACACTTACTCTCCCCTAGTCCCATCTACTTGCACTCAGACCATAACCCTCCATTTCTTTCCCGTCCACATACCTATCTAATTCATTTTTAAATGATAAAATCGAACCTGCCTCCACCACTTCCACTGGAAGCTCATTACACACAGCTACCGATCTCTGAGTAAAGAAGTCCCCCCTCCTGTTACCGATAAACTTTTGTCCCTTAATTCTCAAATCATGTCCTCTTGTTTGAATCATCCCTACTCTCAATGGAAAAAGCTTATCCACGTCAACTCTGTCTGTCCCTCGCATCATTTTAAAGACCTCTATCAAGTCCCCCCTTAACCTTCTGCGCTCCAAAGAATAAAGACCTATCTTGTTCAACCTTTCTCTGAAACTTAAGTGCTGAAACCCAGGCAACATTCTGGTAAATCTCCTCTGAATGACCTCATTGTTCTTGGATGAAATATTTAATTTGCTGTACGAGTTTGAAAAATACCTTGGATTTTATTATTTTGATCAGTCATATCAGGATATTGTGGATGACCAATGTCAAACATTGAGCAATAAATCTCCAAGACAGGATGATGTGTGGTCAGTAGGATGTTGAGGACAGTTGCCAATGAAGCTGTTAATGAGATCATAAGTCAGAGGAACAGAATTAGGCCATTCGACCCATCAGGTCTACTCTGCCATTCAATCATGGCTGATCTATCTCTCCCTCCTAACCCCATTATCCTGCCTTCTCCCCATAACCTCTGATATCGTACAAATCAAGAATATCTATTTCTCCCTTGAAAATATCCATTGAACGTTTCCATGGCCTTCTGTGGCAAAGAATCCCACTGATTCACCACCCTATGACAAAATAAATTCCTCCTCACCTCCTTCTTAAAGGAGCATCCTTTAACCCTGAGGCTACGACCACTAATCCTAGACACAGTCTAGTGAATAATTCCTCTCCACACCCATTCAATCCAAGCCTTTCACTATTCGATACGTTTCAATGAGGTCCCCCTCATCCTTCTAAACTCCAGCGAGTGCAGGCCCAGTGCCGTCAAACGCTCATCATAGGTTAACCCACTCATTTCTGGGATCATGCTTGTAAATGTTCTCTGGACCCTCTCCAGAGCCAGTACACCCTTCCTCCAATATGGTGCCCAAAATTGTTCACAATACTCCAAATGCGGCCTGACCAGCGCCTTATAGCGCCTCAGCATTACATCCCTGTTCTTGTCTTTCTCCAGAGTAGATCTGATGATTATAATAATATTGCATAGTAGGCTGAATATTGCAGTAGGGTGATCTGGGAGGGATGGACATCCACTCCACCGCTGGAAGTCCAAGCCAGATGACGTCCAATCATTTACAATTGTCCTCTGGGCTGGCGTCCTACAGAGGGCGTGGACAATATTGTGGAAATCTGAATCTACATCAATTACATTTACAGTTTTGTCCAGAGCAAGGCCAACTTGTAATCCAGTTGATCCTCACCCCAAAACAACTGTCGATTGATTCTCTGAGTTCATCCAGCGATTTTGTTTTGTTGCTCTTGATTCCAGCATCTACAGTCTCTTGTGCCTCCAACGTACTATCCCATACTGCAGCACTAATACTTTATCCGTTTTCATTCACTTTCTCCAACACGATGCCCTTAAATAGGTGAGGCATAGAAGCATTCAAAATTAATAGGCATCAAATGGGATGAGAGTATTTGGGCCAAATGACAGGCATGGCCGTGGTGTGCTGATGGGGTTGTTTCAGTGATTCTATGAATATATGTCAGTGGGATGACAACAATAAACAGGCAAATGCACAGAAATTCATAAAGATCCATTACTGAAGTAACAGTGAAATATGTTTTGGGTTGTGGGGTATATGTGCATGCTCGTGCATCTACCTGCGTCACGGCCTCTAATGGAATCTCTTTGACAGAACATCGTTATGTTTTCCTGGTGTATGGAGTCCTGTCAATGTTCATTGCAGCTGTACCAATTTACAGAGCACATTACAACAGTGAGTATTGATGCTGATGTGAACAGCATAAACCCTGATGATTACTTTGTATTGTGTCAGTCAGGCTCAGCATGTTGTGTCCAGCAGCCCAAATCTCTTTAGCATTTCCTATGTCAGTGCACAATCATCCTTCACCAGACTCCTGTCCAATTCACAGAGATCGCCCCGCGCGGCTTAAAATCAACTGCGGGGTCTCCAATCGCCCGGCGGGAGCTTCAACATCGGGAGCCTCGATCGCCTCTATGCAGCAGTTTTGACTGCCTGACCGCGAGAGAAGAAGCAAGTAAGTGATAAGACTTGTTTTACCTTCCACACAGTGAGGAGCTGACTGAAGGAGAGTCACTGTGATGGATGTTTGTGTAAATTGTGTTAATTGTGTGTTTTGTTCTTCCACGAGTAGTAGCTCTACTCAATAACCAAATATCTGTAGCCTCCTTTTGCTCAGGTATTTTATTTCATTCACATGTTTAATCGATAATGTGCTTTTATTAATGTTTGAAGTATTATGTGTCAGTCCTCACTGTCACTGCATGTGACAGCTCCCTCTACTTGTAGGCATTCTGCCTGCAGGGATCCGAAGGCAAGCAGCAACTTTGGCACTATCTCGTCGTGCCATGGAAGCAGCTCACCTCCTCTATCAGGCTATCAGTAGAGAGCAGTGGGAGCCCGACTGACGTCCCGTCACCTCTTTGCTCCACATTGAAAACTACACCTAACATCCATCCAGCCACCTGAGACAAAAGCACACTGCATAGCCACCAAGTGGTCACAGGAGTGGATGGCAACCTCATCTCCATTACACAGTGACATCTCTTCACCAGATAAAAGCTGTACAGGGTCTGAGCTCCCCAGAGGAGCATGGGTGAATCTCTACAGACTTTGTACTGGAGTTGGCATGTGAAGATGGGGACTCCGCCAGAGCCCAGCCTGTGAATGCGGAGGAGAACAACAGACAGCCAACAATGTCATCTCTGGGTGCCCGCTCTACCACCCACCAAATGGAGCTCAGGGCCTGGCAGACATTGACGGCAACAGAGACAACAACCTGGCTGCTCAACACCCGGCTTGAGATCTAACTATTCCTTTGGTTTATGTTTCATTTGCAAGAAGAAGACTGTATGTCATGTTGTCACTTGCGGGCAGAGCACCAAGGCAAATTCCTTGTATGTGAATACTTGGACAATAAACGTATTCATTCATTCATTCATTCGTTTTTTATTGTTATCACTGCACGGTAACGGAATTTTGTTCAAATTTGTTTTTGAATGAAAAATAATGAAATTCAATTCAATTTGATTCAATTGAATTCACTATAGAGAAATGGTGAGAGAGGACGATGAGAATAGACAATAGACAATAGACAATAGGTGCAGGAGTAGGCCATTCGGCCCTTCGAGCCAGCACCGCCATTCAATGTGATCATGGCTGATCATCCCCAATCAGTACCCCGCTCCTGCCTTCTCCCCATATCCCCTGTCTCCGCTATTATTAGGAGCCCTAACAATGTCTCCCTTGAAAGTATCCAGAGAACCGGCCCCCACCGCCCTCTGAGGCAGAGAATTCCACAGACTCACAACTATCAGTGAGAAAAAGTGTTTCCTCGTCTCCATTCTAAATGGCTTACCCCTTATTCTTAAACTGTGGCCCCTGGTTCTGGACTTCCCCAACATCTGGAACATGTTTCCTGCCTCTAGCATGTCCAAACCCTTAACAATCTTATATGTTTCAATAAGATCCCCTCTCATGCTTCTCAACTCCAGAGTGTACAAGCCCAGCCGCTCCATTCTCTCAGCATATAACAGTCCCTCCATCCCAGGAATTAACCTTGTAAACCTACGCTGCACTCCCTCAATAACAAGAATGTCCTTCCTCAAAATAGGGGACCGAAACTGCACACAATACTCCAGGTGTGGTCTCACTAGGTTCCTGTACAACTGCAGAAAGACCTCTTTGCTCCTGTACTCGACTCCTCTTGTTATAAAGGCCAACATGCCAATCACTTTCTTCACTGCCTGCAGTACCTGCATGCTTACTTTCATAGACTGATGAACAAGGACCCCCAGATCCCATTGTACTTCCCCTTTACCCAACTTGACACCGTTCAGATAGTGATCTGCCTTCCTGTTTTTTGATACCAAAGTGGATAACCCCACATTTATCCACATTAAACTTCATCTGCCATGCATCTGCCCACTCCCCCAACCTGTCCAATTCACCCTGCATTCTCATAGTATCCTCGTCACAGTTCACACTTCCACCCAGCTTTGTGTCATGTGCAAATTTGCTAATGTTACTTTGAATCCCTACATCCAAATCATTGATGTATATTGTAAATAGCTGCGGTTCCAGCACCGAGCCTTGAGGTACCCTACTAGTCACTGCCTGGAATTCTGAAACGGACCCGTTAATCCCTACTCTTTGTTTCCTGTCTACCAACTAATTTTCTATCCATGTCAGCACTCTACCCCCTGTGCACTCTACCATGTGCCCTCATTTTGCCCACTAATCTCCTATGTGGAACCTTATCAAATGCTTTCTGAAAGTCCACGTACACTGTACCCACTGGCTCTCCCTTGTCCATTTTTCCAGTTACATCCTCAAAAAATTCCAGAAGATTAGTCAAACATGATTTCCCCTTCGTAAATCCATGCTGACACGGACCGATCCTGCTAGTGCTATCCAAATGTGCCGCTATTTCATCTTTTATAACTGATTATCAAAAAGTGGGATAACATTAGCTACCCTCCAATACACAGAAATTGATCCTGAATCTATAGAACATTGGAAAATTATCACCAATGCATCCACGATTTCCAGAGCCACTTCCGTAAGTACCCTGGGATGCAGACCATCAGGCCCTGGGGACTTATCCTGAGGGATATGCCCTAAATGAACTGATCCTGCAACTAGAAATACCTGCCATTGTTCCTAGAAATACCTGCCATTGTTGATCCACTGTCATCCCTGCTCGGGTATCTTTCCAGTCAACTTTGGCCAGCTCCTCCCTCATGGCTCCTTAGTCCCCTTTATTAAACTGTAACACTGACACTACCCTTCTCCCTCTCCAATTGTAGCTTAAACCTGACAATATTATGGTCACTACCTCCTATGGCTCCTTAACCTCAAGTTCCTTTATCAAATCCAGTTCATTACATAATACTAAATCCAGAATTGCCTTCTCCCTGGTAGGTTCCAACACAAGCTGCTCTAAGAATCCATCATGAAGGCACTCCACAAACTCCATTTCTTGGGGTCCAGTACAGAGCTGAAAATGTGCGGACAAATTAGTGATTAGGGGGAGGTGGATGGAGAGAGTATAGTACAGGAACGTGTGCACCAGAGGTGGCGGAAGGTGATGAGTGTTGAGTGCTGAAGATAGTGGCAATAAAAGGTGAAGATGTGGAAGGAGAATGCGTCAACTATTAAGTAAGCAACTACTAAGTACAGAATTGGCACGGTGGGGCAGCGGTGGAGTTGCTGCCTTACAAATTCAGAGCATAGACAAAAAACATTGAATTGTACTTTTCAGGTGCCCACACACTCCTGGCATATGGACGTAAAAGACTATAATTCTAAAAGGAAATTGGACTTTCCAAATGCAAACACACTTCTGACATACGGGATGAAAAGACTCCTTCTATGATTCTATTGCACTGGATGAAAAGATGAGAGATGAATTTTATACGGTAATTACAAACTCTTTCTAAGATGCAGTCTGAATTTGTGCAGTATCTGGTTTGATCTCTCAAGTTACCAGGCAAGGTCAGCCCCTGAGAACTTCCTAATGCCTTCCCCGGCTGACAGTCCACCTGTGAGTGTAGACTGATACCAACATCCATATAGCTTGTCTTGCAGACCTGAAGCAAATTGCAGAAGCAGAGAGATCCCATCGACCGACACAAGAGTTAAAATGGTACGCATAATACCGAGTACTGATATTTGCATACTTTAGTCTACTCCAAAACTAGTCATGCATTCTTTGTCCATGCTACATGTTGGAACAAAAATTGGTGTTAAAAAAAACAGGCTTAAGCAAGATACAGTTTCTGTAATATGCAAATTTATTTTTCACAGAACTGACAGAACCAATTCTTGTTTTCTGATACCAAGGCTCCACCCATCTTTTCTCAATAGGATTAACCACATTGTGGCAGAAGAATAAATGATGCATCTCATCACAAGGTGGGTGCTGTAGGCTAGAACACCAGTCATGCAACATTCCTCTTGGTATTGCATCAGTATTTCACGTGGAGAGGTGCTGGTTTGAAATGGTCTGAAATGGTCTGAAGAAGGTTTCAGCCCGAAACGTTGCCTATTTCCTTCGCTCCATAGATGCTGCTGCACCCGCTGAGTTTCTCCAGCACTGTTGTCTACCTTTGAAAATAATGCTCATGGAACTAGCCTGGTTTTAATATGTACGCCATTTGCCTTTTGTTTATTAAAATAGAGCCCTGCTGCACCAAATTTCCAAAGCTCAGTCTAGGTCTGCAACAATGTGTGCTGTTCATAACTCTATTCTTTTTCTTACAATCTTAATTGTGACATTTCCACTATTCATCTTTCTAGCATAAAAAACAAATTAGCTTTGTTTACTCCATGCAGGTGAACATGTCAGCCTTCGATATCTTGGAAATCAGGAAATTAAAAACTGTCCTGGAAGTCTCTCATTGGCAATTGGCTCTTCCATCTACCTTCATCATCTGATAAATGAGGTCTTATCATTGCTGCAATAGGACAGAGTACGTTGGTATCAATGGCAGCATCTCGAGGTAACCCAACAAGTATTCTTTGGAGATCCATTCCTGCTTCTTCCCATCTGTTGCTATATTATAATTTCCTTTTAGGAATTCTGGTCAATAGAGTTTCACTGTACCTTAATTGACACATGTGACAATAAACTGACCTATGATCCTGTGAATCCATTAAAATGGAATTGATAATCCTTCAGCAAAGCAATTTAAACAATTGGTTCAAAGGCTCGTGGCCAGCTGAGCACAAGGAGTGAAAAACAATTACACCTGATCTCAACGTGCAGGTTTATATTTCCTGTCCCATTCTGTAATATTTACTACTATGGGTTCTGACATACCCGGTTAAATTTATAACTGTCATGCAGCTTGTACTGAGTTCTCAGATTTATTGAATATAAAAGACAGTGGCAGCATGGTGGTGCAGTGGTAGTCCTGCTGCCTCACAGCACCAGAGACCTGGCTTCGATCCTGACTACGGGTGCTATCTGTGCGGAATTTGTACGTTCTCCCTGTGACCACTTGCGTTTTCTCCAGATGCTACGGTTTCCTCCCATATTCCAAAGACTCGCAGGTTTGGTAAGTCAATTGCTCCGAGTGTATAGGATGCGATAACATAGAACTAGTGTATGGGTGTGATTCTAAGCTGTGAATCAACTGAACTGTGAGTCCGCAATGTACTTGCAATAAATGATTTGTTAGCCCTTAATGACAATGCAATGTGTTGTTTGGCAATTTGGTGGCATACACTCTGCTTGAAATGCTATGCAATTGAATTTGGTGGCCTGCACTCTGCTTGCAACGCTATGAAGTTGAATTTGCTTGCCTGCAATCTGCTTGGAATGCTGTGAAATTGAATTTGGTGTCCTGCACTCTGCTTGGAATGCTGTGGAATTGAATTTGATAGCCTGCACTCTGCTTGAAATGCTGTGAAATTGCATGTGGTGGCCTGCACTCTGCATGAAATGCTGCGAAATTGAAGTTGGTGGCCTGCACTCTGCTTGGAATGCTGTGAAATTTAATTTGCTAGCCTGCATTCTGCTTGGAATGCTGTGAAATTTAATTTGGTGTCCTCCACTCTGCTTGCAATGCTGTGAAATTGAAATTGGTGGCCTGCACTCTGCATGGAATGCTGTGAAATTTAATTTGGTGTCCTGCACTCTGCTTGGAATGCTGTAAAATTGGATTTGCTGGCCTGGACTCTGATTGGAATGCTGTGAAATTTAATTTGCTAGGCTGCACTCTACTTGGAATGCTGTGAAATTGAATTTGGTGGTCTGCACTCTTCTTGAAATGCTGTGGAATTGTATTTGGTGGCATGCACTCTGCTTGAAATGCTGTGAAAATAAATTTGGTGGCTTGCAATCTGCTTGGAATGATGTGAAATTGAATTTTGTGGCCTGCCCTCTGCTTGGAATGATGTAAAATTGAATTTTGTGGCTTGCACTCTGCTTGGAATGCTGTGAAATTGAACTTGCTGGCCTTCCTGTTTTTGATAACAAAGTGGTTAACCTCACATTTCTCCACATTACATTTCAACTGCCATGTATCTGCCCACTCCCCCAACACTCCCCCTTTGTGTCATCTGCAAATTTGCTAATGTAACTTTGAATCCCTTCATCCAAATTATTGATATATATTGTAAATAGCTGCAGTCCCAACACCAAGCCTTGCGGTACCCCACTAGTCACTGCCTGCCATTCTAAAGGGGACCCGTTAATCCCTACTCTTTGTTTCCTGTCTGCCAACCAATTTTCTGACAATGTCAGCACTCTACCCCCAATACCATGTGCCCTAATTTTGCCCACTAATCTCCTATGTGGGACCTTCTCAAATGCTTTCTGAAAGTCCAGGTACACTACATCCACTAGCTCTCCCTTGTCCATTTTCCTATTTACATCCTCAAAAATTTCCAGAAGATTAGTCAAGCATGATTTCCCCTTCCTAAATCCACGTTGACTCGGACCGATCCTGTTACAGCTATCCCTATGTGCGGCTATTTCATCTTTTTTAATTGACTCCAGCAACTTCCACACCTCCGATGTCAGGCTAACTGGTCTATTATTCCCTGTTTTCTTTCTCCCGCCTTTCTTAAAAAGTGGGATAACATTAGATCCTGAATCTATAGAACATTGGAAAGTTATCACATATGCATCCATGATTTCTAGAGCCACTTCCTTAACCACCCTGGGATGCAGACCATCAGGCCCTGGGGATTTATCAGCCTTCAGTCCCATCAGTCTACCCAACACCATTTCCTGCCTAATGTGGATTTCCTTCAGTTCCTCCGTCACCCTAGACCCTCTGGCCACGACTATATCAGGAAGGTTGTTTGTGTCCTCCTTAGTGAAGACGGATCCAAAGTACCTGTTCAACTCATCTGCCATTTCCTTGTTCCCCATAATAAATTCACCTTTTTCAGTCTTCCAGGGTCCAACTTTGGTCTGAACTAATTTTTTCCTCTTCACAAACCTAAAGAAGCTTTTACTATCCTCCTTTATATTCTTGGCTAGCTTACCTTCGTACCTCATCTTTTCTCCCCATATTGTCTTTTTAGTTATCTTCTGTTGCTCTTTAAACATTACCCAATCCTCTTGCTTCCCGCTTATCTTTGCCACGTTTTCTCTTTTATTTTTCTACTGTCCCTGACGTTCCTTGTCAGCCACGGTTGGCCCTTACTCCCCTTGGAATCTTTCTTCCTCCTGGGAATGAACTGATCTTGCACCTTCTGTAATATTCATAGAAATAACTGCCATTGTTGTTCCACTGTCATCCCTGCTAGGGTATCTTTCCAGTCAACATTGGCCAGCTCCTCCCTCATGGCTCCATAGTCCCCTTTATTAAACTGTAACATAGAAACATAGACACATAGAAAATAGGTGCAGGAGTAGGCCATTCGGCCCTTTGAGCCCGCACCGCCATTCAATATGATCATGGCTGATCACCCAACTCAGTATCCTGTAACTGCCTTCTCTCCAAACCCCCTGATCCCTTTAGCCACAAGGGGCACATCTAACTCCCTCTTAAATATAGCCAATGAACTGGCCTCAACTACCTTCTGTGGCAGAGAATTCCAGAGATTCCCCACTCTCTGTGTGAAAAATGTTTTTCTCATCTCGGTCCTAAAAGATTTCCCCCTTATCCTTAAACTGCGATCCCTTGTTCTGGACTTCCCCAACATCGGGAACAATCTTCCTGCATCTAGCCTGTCCGGGAAGATTGTTCCCGATGTAACACTGACACCTCCGATCTACACTTCTCCCTCTCCAATTGTAGATTACACCTGACCATATTATGGTAACTACCTCCTAATGGTTCCTTAACCTCAAGTTCCTTTATCAAATCCAGTTCATTACATAAGACTAAATCCAGAATTGCCTTCTCCCTGGTAGCTCCAACACAAGCTGCTCTAAGCATCCATCATGAAGGCACTCCACAAACTCCTTTCTTGGGGTCCAGTACCAACCTGATTTTCCCAGTCTACCTGCAAGGATAAAGAAGTGAGATGGACTAATGGAGAAAGATCTAACAAGCAATAGATGGAGCCTAGAAAGAAACATGAAAGCAGCAAAAACAAAATGATGGTTGACCTCAGCGGGTCAGGCAATGTCTATGGAAGGATGTGGACAGATGATGTTTCAGGTATGAAGAAAGGTTCTCGCCCTAAAAGTCATCTGTCCATTTCTTTCCACAGGTGCTGCCTGGACCATTGAGTTCCGATAACATTTGTTTTTTAGCTCAAGATTCCAGTGTCCACATTTTGTGTCCACATTAAAACAACACTGTGAAAATAGAAACATAGAAACATAGAAAATAGGTGCAGGAGTAGGGCATTCGGCCCTTCGAGCCTGCACCGCCATTAAATATGATCATGGCTGATCATCCAACTCAGTATCCCGTACCTGCCTTCTCTCCATACCCCCTGATCCCTTTAGCCACGAGGGCCACATCTAACTCCCTCTTAAATATAGCCAATGAACTGGCCTCAACTACATAGATACATAGATACATAGAAAATAGGTGCAGGAGTAGGCCATTCGGCCCTTCGAGCCTGCACCGCCATTCAATATGATCATGGCTAATCATCCAACTCAGTATCCCGTACCTGCCTTCTCTCCATACCCCCTGATCCCTTTAGCCACAAGGGCCACATCTAACTCCCTCTTAAATATAGCCAATGAACTGGCCTCAACTACCCTCTGTGGCAGAGAGTTCCAGAGATTCACCACTCTCTGTGTGAAAAAGTTCTCCCTCATCTCGGTCTTAAAGGATTTCCCCCTTATCCTTAAGCTGTGACCCCTTGTCCTGGACTTCCCCAACATCGGGAACAATCTTCCTGCATCTAGCCTGTCCAACCCCATAAGAATTTTGTACGTTTCTATAAGATCCCCTCTCAATCTCCTAAATTCTAGCGAGTATAAGCCAAGTCTATCCAGTCTTTCTTCATATGAAAGTCCTGACATCCCAGGAATCAGTCTGGTGAACCTTCTTTGCACTCCCTCTATGTCCTTCCTCAGATTTGGAGACCAAAACTGTACGCAACACTCCAGGTGTGGTCTCACCAAGACCCTGTACAACTGCAGTAGAACCTCCCTGCTCCTATACTCAAATCCTCTTGCTATGAAGGCCAACATACCATTCGCTTCCTTCACTGCCTGCTGCACCTGCATGCCTACTTTCAATGACTGGTGTACCATGACACCCAGGTCTCGCTGCATCTCCCCATTTCCTAATCGGCCACCATTTAGATAATAGTCTGCCTTCCCGTTTTTGCCACCAAAGTGGATAACCTCACATTTATCCACATTATACTGCATCTGCCAAACATTTGCCCCCTCACCCAGCCTATCCAAGTCACCTTGCAGTCTCCTAGCATCCTCCTCACAGCTAACACTGCCCCCCAGCTTAGTGTCATCCGCAAACTTGGACATGTTTTGCTTTCAATTCCCTCGTCCAGATCATTAATATAAATTTTAAATAGCTGGGGTCCCAGCACTGAGCCTTGCGGTACCCCACTAGTCACTGCCTGCCATTGTGAAAAGGACCCGCTTACTCCTACTCTTTGCTTCCTGTTTGCCAGCCAGTTCTCTATCCACATCAATACTGAACCCCCAATACCGTGTGATTTAAGTTTGTATCCTAATCTCTTATGTGGTACCTTGTCGAAAGCCTTCTGAAAGTCCAGATACAACACATCCACTGGTTCTCCCCTATCCACTCTACTAGTTACATCCTCGAAAAATTCTATAAGATTCGTCAGACACGATTTACCTTTCGTAAATCCATGCTGACTTTGTCCAATGATTTCACCACTTTCCAAATGTGCTGCTATCCCATCTTTAATAACTGACTCTAGCAGTTTCCCCACTACCGATGTTAGACTAACTGATCTGTAATTCCCCGTTTTCTCTCTCCCTCCCTTCTTAAAAAGTGGGGTTACGTTTGCTACCCTCCAATCCTCAGCAACTACTCCAGAATCTAAAGAGTTTTGAAAAATTATCACTAATGCATCCACTATTTCTGGAGCTACTTCCTTAAGTACTCTGGGATGCAGCCTATCTGGCCCTGGTGATTTATCGGCCTTTAATCCATTCAATTTACCCAACACCACTTCCCGACTAACCTGGATTTCACTCAGTTCCTCCATCTCCTTTGACCCGCGGCCCCCTGCTATTTCCGACAGATTATTTATGTCTTCCTTAGTGAAGACGGAACCAAAGTAGTTATTCAATTGGTCCGCCATATCCTTGTTCCCCATGATCAATTCACCTGTTTCTGACTGCAAGGGACCTACATTTGTTTTAACTAATCTCTTTCTCTTCACATATCTATAAAAACTTTGCAGTCAGTTTTTATGTTCCCTGCCAGTTTCCTTTCATAATCTATTTTCCCTTTCCTAATTAAGCCCTTTGTCCTCCTCGGCTTGTCTCTGAATTTCTCCCAGTCCTCTGGTATGCTGCTTTTTCTGGCTAATTTGTACGCATCATCTTTTGCTTTGATACTATCCCTGATTTCCCTTGTTATCCACGGATGCACTACCTTCCCTGATTTATTCTTTTGCCAAACTGGGATGAACAATTTTTGTAGTTCATCCAAGCAGTCTTTAAATGCCTTCCATGGCATATCCACCGTCAACCCTTTTAGAACTAATTGCCAGTCAATCTTGGCCAATTCACGTCTCATAGCCTCAAAGTTACCTTTCATTAAGTTCAGAACCGTTGTTTCTGAATTAACAATGTCACTCTCCATCCTATTGAAGAAGTCAACCATATTATAGTCACTCTTGCCCAAGGGGGCACGCACAATAAGACTGCTAACTAACCCTTCCTCATTATTCAATACCCAGTCTAGAATAGCCTGCTCTCTCGTTGGTTCCTCTACATGTTGGTTTAGATAACTATCCCGCATACATTCCAAGAAATCCTCTTCCTCAGCACCCCTGCCAATTTGATTCACCCATTCTATATGTAGATTGAAGTCACCCATTATAACTGTTTTGCCTTTGTTGCACGCATTTCTAATTTCCTGTTTGATGCCATCCCCAACCACTACTACTGCTAGGTGGCCTGTACACAACACCCACCAGCGTTTTCTGCCCCTTAGTGTTTCGCAGCTCTACCCATACCGATTCCACATCCTCCAAGCTAATGTCCTTCCTTTCCACTGCGTTAATCTCCTCTCTAACCAGCAACGCTACCCAACCTCCTTTTCCTTTCTCTCTATCCCTCCTGAATATTGAATATCCCTGGATGTTCAGCTCCCAGCCTTGGTCACCCTGGAGCCATGTCTCCGTGATCCCAACTATATCATAATCATTAATTGCTATCTGCACGTTCAACTCATCCACCTTATTACGAATGCTCCTTGCATTGAGACACAAAGCCTTCAGGCTTGTTTTTACAACGCTCTTACCCGTTATACAATTATGTTGAAAAGTGGCTCTTTTTGATTTTTGCCGTGGATTTGTCTGCCTGCCACTTTTACTTTTCACCTTGCTACCTATTGCTTCCCCCCGCATTTTACACCCCTCTGTTTCTCTGCTCACCCATTTAAGAACCCCACCACCTCTTATTCTCTGTTTATTATTGTTTTCTTCTTCCCCCCCTACATGTTGGGTCTGAGTGCTTTCCTTCTCTGCCTCCTGCCTCACACACTGTCTAATAGCATTCTCTATTTGAGTCCCTCCCCCCAACCATTCTAGTTTAAAGTCTCCCCAGTAGCCTTTGCAGATCTCCCCGCCAGGATATCGGTCCCCCTCAGGTTCAAGTGCAACCCATCCTTTTTGTACAGGTCGAACCTTCCACAAAAGAGGTCCCAATGATCCAGAAATTTGAATCCCTGCCTTCTGCACCAGTCCTTCAGCCACGCATTTATCCTGCACCTCGCTCCATTCCTACTCTCACTGTCGCGTGGCACAGGCAGTAATCCCGAGATTGTTACCTTTGCTGTCCTTCTCTTTAACGCCCCTCCTAACTCCCTAAATTCTCCTTTCAGGACCTCTTCTCTTTTTTTACCTATGTCATTGGTACCTATATGTATCACGACCTCGGGCTCCTCTCCCTGCCCTTTCAGGATATCTTGGACACGTTGAGACACATCACAGACCCTGGCACCAGGGAGGCAAACTACCATCCGGGTCTCCCGACTGCGTCCACAGAATCGCCTGTCTGACCCCCTAACTATAGAGTCCCCTATTAGTATTGCCCTCCTCTTCTTTTCCTTACCCTTCTGAGCAACAGGACCGGTCTCTATACCGGAGGCCCGGCCGCTGTCGCTACCCCCAGGTACGCTGTCCACCCCAACAGTGCTCAAACAGGAGTACTTATTGTCAAGGTGTACAGCCACCGGGGTACTCTCTAGTCCCTGCCTGTGCCCCTTGCCTCTCCCAACCGTGATCCACTTGCCTGCCTCCTGTGGTGTTGGAGTTACCACATCCCTGTAACTCCTCTCAATGACTTCCTCGCTCTCCCTGACCAGACGGAGGTCATCGAGCTGCTGCTCCAGGTTCCTAATACGGTCCATTAGGAGCCCCATCTCGATACATCTGGCGCAGATGTGGACGTCTGGAGGGCTATCAGACTCCAGGAGTAGGCCATTCGGCCCTTCGAGCCTGCACCGCCATTCAATATGATCATGGCTGATCATCCAACTCAGTATCCCGTACCTGCCTTCTCTCCATACCCCCTGATCCCTTTAGCCACAAGGGCCACATCTAACTCCCTCTTAAATATAGCCAATGAACTGGCCTCAACTACCTTGTGTGGCAGAGAGTTCCAGAGATTCACCACTCTCTGTGTGAAAAAAGGTTGTTCTCATCTCGGTCCTAAAGGACTTCCCCCTATCCTTATGCTGTGACCCCTTGTCCTGGACTTCCCCAACATCGGGAACAATCTTCCTGTATCTAACCTGTCCAAGCCCTTAAGAATTTTGTAAGTTTCTATAAGATCCTCCCTCAATCTCCTAAATTCAAGCGGAGTCTATCCAGTCTTTCTTCATATGAAAGTCCTGACATCTGAAGAATCAGTCTGGTGAACCTTCTCTGCACTCCCTCTATGGCAATAATGTCTTTACTCAGATTTGGAGACCAAAACTGTACGCAATACTCTAGGTGTGGTCTCACCAAGACCCTGTACAACAGCAGTAGAACCTCCCTGCTCCTATACACAAATCCTTTTGCTATGAATGCTAACATACCATTCGCTTTCTTCACTGCCTGCTGCACCTGCATGCCTACTTTCAATGACTGGTGTACCATGACACCCAGGTCTCTTTGCATCTCCCCTTTTCCTAATCGGCCACCATTTAGATAATAGTCTGCTTTCCTGTTTTTGCCACCAAAGTGGATACCCTCACATTTATCCACATTATACTGCATCTGCCATGCATTTGCCCACTCACCAGCCTATCCAAGTCACCTTGCAGCCTCCTAGCATCCTCCTCACAGCTAACACTGCCCCCCAGCTTAGTGTCATCCGCAAACTTGGAGATGTTGCATTCAATTCCCTCGTCCAAAGCATTAATATATATTGTAAATAGCTGGGGTCCCAGCACTGAGCCTTACGGTACCCCACTAGTCACTGCCTGCCATTCTGAAAAGGACCCGTTTACTCCTACTCTTTGCTTCCTGTTTGACAGCCAGTTCCCTAAATTAGTTGGTTAGTCTTATGCAAGGCTCAAACTTCCTCCCAATCCAACTCCACTATGGCCCCCACCAGCAATGTCCCTTTGTGCCTGCTATAGGGCGAGGGTGGAATTAGTTGTGCTTGGGAACACAGTTTGAGGGTGGTTGGATGAGAATTGGGAGCCAATGGTTGAACTAAGATGGCTTGGACTGAGCTGAAAATGTGCAGACAAATTAGTGATTAGGGTGAGGTGCGTGGAGAGAGTATAGTACAGGAGCGTGTGCACCAGAGGTGGCGGAAGGTGATGAGTGTTGAAGATAGTGGCAATAAAAGGTGAAGATGTGGAAGGAGAATGCGTCAACTATTAAGAAAGCAACTACTAAGTACGGAATTGGCAGGGTGGCGCAGCGGTGGAGTTGCTCCCTTACAAATGCAGAGCATAGACAAAAAACATTTAATTGTACTGTTCAGGTGCCCACACACTCCTGGCATATGGACTTAAAAGACTATTTCTATAATTCTAAAAGGAAATTGGAATTTCCAAATGCAAACACACTTCTGACATACGGGATGTAAAGACCCCTTCTGTGACTCTATTACAGTGGATGAAAAGATGTGAGATGAATGTTATACGGTAATTACAAACTCTTTCTAAGGTGCAGTCTGAATTTGTGCAGTATCTGGTTTGCTCTCTCAAGTTACCAGGCAAGGTCAGCCCCTGAGAACTTCCTAATGCCTTCCCCGGCTGACAGTCCACCTGTGAGTGTAGACTGATACCAACATCCATATAGCTTGTCTTGCAGACATGAAGCAAATTGCAGAAGCAGAGAGATCCCATCGACCGACACAAGAGTTAAAATGGTACGCATAGTACCTAGTAGTGATATTTACATACTTGAGTCTACTCCAAAACTAGTCATGCATTCTTTGTCCATGCTACATGTTGGAACAAAAATTGGTGTTGAAAAAAACAGGCGTAAGCAAGATACAGTTTCTGCAATATGCAAATTTATATTTTCATGGAACTGACAGAACCAAATCTTGTCTTCTGAAACCAAGGCTCCACCCATCTTTTCTCAATAGGATTAATCACATTGTGGCAGAAGAATAAATGATGCATCTCATCACAAGGTGGGTGCTGTAGGCTAGAACACCAGTCATGCAACATTCCTCTTGGTATTGCATCAGTATTTCAAGGGGAGAGATGCTGGTTTGAAAAGGTCTGAAATGGTCTGAAGAAGGATTTCGGTCCGAAACGTTGCCTATTTCCTTCGCTCCATAGATGCTGCTGCACCCGCTGAGTTTCTCCAGCACTTTTGTCTACCTTTGAAAATAATGCTCATGGAACTAGCCTGGTTTTAATATATGCGCCATTTGCCTTTTGTTTATTAAAATAGAGCCCTGCTGCACCAAAGTTCCAAAGCTCAGTCTAGATCTGCAACAATGTGCGCTGTTCATAAATCTATTCTTTTTCTTACAATCTTAATTGTGACATTTCCACTATTCATCTTTCTAGCATAAAAAACAAATTAGCTTTGTTTACTCCATGCAGGTGAACATGTCAGCCTTCGATATCTTGAAAATCAGGAAATTAAAAACTGTCCTGGAAGTGTCTCATTGGCAATTGCCGCTTCCATCTACCTTCATCATCTGATAAATGAGGTCTTATCATTGCTGCAATACGACAGAGTACGTTGGTGTCAATGGCAGCATCTCGATGTAACCCAACAAGTATTCTTTGGAGATCCATTCTTGCTTCTTCCCATCTGTTGCTATATTATAATTTCCTTTTAGGAATTCTGGTAAATAGAGTTTCACAGTACCTTAATTGACACATGTGACAATAAACTGACATTTGATCCTGTGAATCCAATAAAATGGAATTGATAATCCTTCAGCAAAGCAATTTAAACAATTGGTTCAAATGCTCGTGGCCACCTGAGCACAAGGAGTGAAAAACAATTACACCTGATCTCAACGTGCAGGTTTATATTTCCTGTCCCATTCTGTAATATTTAATACTATGGGTTCTGACATACCTGGTTAAATTTATAACTGTCATGCGGCTTGTACTGAGTTCTCAGATGTATAGAATATAAAAGACAGTGGCAGCATGGTGGTGCAGTGGTAGACCTGCTGCCTCACAGCGCCAGAGACCTGGCTTCGACCCTGACTACGGGTGCTATCTGTGCGGAATTTGTACATTCTCCCTGTGTCCACTTGGGTTTTCACCAGATGCTACGGTTTCCTTCCATATTCCAAAGACTCGCAGGTTTTGTAAGTCAATTGGTTCTGTAAATTGCTCCTAGTGTATAGGATGCGATAACATTGAACTAGTGTATGGGTGATCAATGATCAACGTAGACTTGGTGGGCCGAAGGGCCTGTTTCCACGCTGTACCTCTAAACTAAATAATATTGCACATGAACAGGCCCTTCAGTCCACAATGTCCTTGCTGAACATGATACCAAGTTAAACTAATCTCTGTTTGAAAGTGATCCATTTCCCCCGATTCCTTGCATATCCATGTGCCTATCGAAAAGATTCTTAAATGCCCCTATCATGCCTGCCTCCACCATCACCCTCGGCAATGTGTTCCATGTACCCACCATTCTCTGTGTAAACAACCTTCCCTTTAAACTTTGTCTCTCTCACAAAGCCATGCCCTCTAGTCTTTGACATTTCCACCTTTGAAAAAGCAGTATGTCTTGGAGTCATAGTCATACAGCATGGAACCAGGTCCATCAGCCCAACTCCTCCATGCTCCATCTAAGCTAGTCCCATTTACCTGCATTTGCCCCATATCCCTCTAAACTTATCTTATCCATGCACCTGTCCAAGTGTCTTTTAAATGTTGTTATGGTACCTGCCTCAACTATCTCGGTTGGCAGCTCATTCCATAAACCCACCAACCCCTGAGTGAAAAAGTTGTCCCTCATGTTCCTATTAAATCTTGCTCCTCTCCACTCACAAAGAATAAAGTCCTAGTCTTCCAAACATCTGCCTATAGCTCAGCAATTCTAATCCTGGCAACATCCTCATAAATGTTCACAACACTCTTTCCAGTTTAATGGCACCCTTTTTAAAAAGTTACCCAAAAGTCAACTAAAACTAAACAATGTACTTCAAATGTAGTCTCACCATCATTTTGTACAACTCAATGCCCTGACTGATGAAGGCCAATTCACCAAATGCCTATTTTACCACCCTAACTATCTGTGATGCCACTTTGTGGGAACCATGTACCTTCAATCCTAGACCCCCCTGTTCTAAAAACTTCTCTGGATCCTGCCATTCACCGTGAAGGTCCTGCCTTGGTTTGACTTCCCCAAATGTAACACATCACACTAATCTACATTGAACTCCATTAGCCATTCCTCTGCCCATTTGCACAGCTGATCCAGAGTCTACTGTAATATTAGATAACCATATTCACTGTCTATGATACCACTTGGTATAGTGTCATTTGCAACTTCTGGTCTGTCTATCCTTTACTATGCCCCTTATAATTTTATATTTAGATGACAATTTTTCTTTTTGTCTTTATAGATCACGGCACGGTGACACAGCAGTAGAGTTGCTGCCTTGTGGTGCTTACAGTTTCAGAGACCCGAGTTCAATTCCAATTACAGGTGCTGTCAGTATGGAGTTTGTAATTTCACCCCCTGTGACCGCGTGGGTTTTCTCTGCGATTTTCAGTTTCATCTGACACTCCAAAGACGTACAGGTTTGTGGGTTAATTGGCTTGGTATAAATGCAAATTGTCCCTAGTATGTGTAGGATAGTGTTAATGTGCGAGAATTGCTGGTCAGTGCGGGCTCGGTTGGCTGATGGGCCTGTTTCTGCGCTGTATCTCGAAACTAAACTAGACTAAGATGGAGGATATTTTGCCCACTGTGTCTATGTTTTAATGTAACCCCAGTGCTTTGCATTCGCTACAATGGAGCAAGAATCTGGGACCAGGCTACATCCTGACATTAGAAAAGAAGATAGCCACAAAATGCTGGAGTAACTCAGGGGGACAGGCAGCATCACCATCTATCCATCAACATGGACAATTGTCCAAGTATATCCAGGCCACAAAAAGCAGGACAAATACATTCTAGCTAATTACTGCCCAAACAGTTCTACTTTCAATAATGAGCAAATTGATGGCAAGCATCAGTAAGAATGCTGAATGGTGTTTACTGATGATAACCTGCTCACTAATGACCAGGTTTGATTTGACCAGAACTATTCTGCTCCAGGCATAATCGAAATCTGCATCCATGGAACTGAATTTGAGAGATAAGTTGAGAACAACTACCTTTGATTTCAAGATAGGTAGCATTTGATTGGATGCGACATCTAGGACACCTGATAAAATTTATTCATGGGCACCAAGGTGGAAATACTTTATTCTATTTGGTATAGATTTATTGGTATCATTGCTTTAATTCTTCATCCCACTCTCACTGTTACCTTTGAATCCGTGGCTCCTGCATTATTACAACAAGCCCAAACAAAAGCATGATAGAAGATAGAGGCAGAAGATTAAACAGCAGGACTCCATGCATAGTAATCTCTGCAATACTCCCAGTGCCACATGCTAGGGAGAGTAGAAATAGAAAGATAGCACAGATGAAAACATGGGTCATGGGTTGGTGCAGGTAGTAGGGATTTAGGTTTTTAGACCATTGGATCTATTCGAGCTGAAAGGTGACATGTACAAAAGAGACAAGTGCATCTGAACTGGAGGGGGACCAGTATCCTTGCCAGGAGGTTCGCTAGTGCTATTCAGAAGGGTTTAACCAAGAGAGGACAGATGGGTCGGAACCAGAGTAGTTGGTCAGAAATTGTAAGGAGCGATGGGAAGACCTCTGTCAGGACCAGTAAGTCTCAAAGGAAGGGCAGGAAGGGAGAGGTGAAGGAATATCATGATGCTGATGAACTGAAGTGTTTTTATTACAATGCAAAGAGTATTGTGGAGAAAGCAGATGAACACAGAGCATAGATTGATGCTTGTGACTATGATGTTATGGCCATTGTTGGAGGGACATGACTGGATCTGCTGAATCTGCTTTTTGTGTTATCTTATAATAATTATATGTTACTGTGAAGAAATTCTATGTGTGAATTGCTTCAGGCAAATAAAGTTGAATATTTTAACTTCTTGACACTTTCCAGGAATCAGTCCAATCTCAGTTAAATAAAAGCTTATACACACAATAAGTTAAACACCCACTCCACAGACATCTGTCACCTCATACCTGTCAAAATATCAGCTGACTCTGCCTTGTCCATTCAGGTGCAAATCTGTTTTCACTGGAGATTTGCAAAATTATAGACACCCTGCCCTATGGACACGAATCAGGTTTAACAGGCAGAAGACACACCTATGCAGATGCTGCAATCTGGAAGAACAAACAATCTTCTGTAGAGAATCAGCGCATTGACTCTCAGGACAATGGCAGGGTTTCGACCTGAAACATTAACCATCCCAGTCATCCCCCTCTGTCCAATGAGTCAATAGACAATAGACAATAGGTGCAGGAGTAGGCCACGCGGCCCGTCGAGACAGCACCGCCATTCAATGTGATCATGGCTGGTCATCCCCAATCAGTACCCCGTTCCTGCCTTCTCCCCATATCCCCTGACTCCGCTATTTTAAGAGCCCTACCTAGCTCTCTCTTCGGCGCTGTATCTCTAAACTAAACTAGACTAAGATGGAGGATATTTTGCCCACTGTGTCTATGTTTTAATGTAACCCCAGTGCTTTGCATTCCCTACATATTTCCACATGTAACCCAACCTTTTTACCTACAACTACCTACACTAGGGCCTATTTACACCTGCCCATTAACCTACCAACCTACTGGCTGCGATGTGGAGGAAACAGGAGAGCCAAGATGAAAGCAATGCACTAGGACTATAAATGAACCTCGTCTTCTTCCATACCTTCATTAAAATAAGCTATACATGGATCCCTAGCAGGAATTTAGCCCTTCAGTTTACAGGCTAAAAACTAGTCTTAATGGAGTGCTGAGATGCTGCATTTGCAGTTTGTTTCCTCCTTTATGCCTTAGATACATAGATACATAGAAAATAGGTGCAGGAGTAGGCCATTCGGCCCTTCGAGCCTGCACCGCCATTCAATATGATCATGGCTGATCATCCAACTCAGTATCCCGTACCTGCCTTCTCTCCATACCCCCTGATCCCTTTAGCCACAAGGGCCACATCTAACTCCCTCTTAAATATAGCCAATGAACTGGTGTCAACTACCCTCTGTGGCAGAGAGTTCCAGAGATTCACCACTCTCTGTGTGAAAAAGTTTTTCCTCATCTCGGTCTTAAAGGATTTCCCCCTTATCCTTAAGCTGTGACCCCTTGTCCTGGACTTCCCCAACATCGGGAACAATCTTCCTGCATCTAGCCTGTCCAACCCCATAAGAATTCTGTACGTTTCTATAAGATCCCCTCTCAATCTCCTAAATTCTAGCGAGTATAAGCCAAGTCTATCCAGTCTTTCTTCATATGAAAGTCCTGACATCCCAGGAATCAGTCTGGTGAACCTTCTCTGCACTCCCTCTATGGCTATAATGTCCTTCCTCAGATTTGGAGACCAAAACTGTACGCAATACTCCAGGTGTGGTCTCACCAAGACCCTGTACAACTGCAGTAGAACCTCCCTGCTCCTATACTCAAATCCTCTTGCTATGGAGGCCAACATACCATTCGCTTTCTTCACTGCCTGCTGCACCTGCATGCCTACTTTCAATGACTGGTGTACCATGACACCCAGGTCTCGCTGCACCTCCCCATTTCCTAATCGGCCACCATTTAGATAATAGTCTGCCTTCCCGTTTTTGCCACCAAAGTGGATAACCTCACATTTATCCACATTATACTGCATCTGCCAAACATTTGCCCCCTCACCCAGCCTATCCAAGTCACCTTGCAGTCTCCTGGCATCCTCCTCACAGCTAACACTGCCCCCCAGCTTAGTGTCATCCGCAAACTTGGAGATGTTTTGCTTTCAATTCCCTCGTCCAGATCATTAATATAAATTTTAAATAGCTGGGGTCCCAGCACTGAGCCTTGCGGTACCCCACTAGTCACTGCCTGCCATTGTGAAAAGGACCCGCTTACTCCTACTCTTTGCTTCCTGTTTGCCAGCCAGTTCTCTATCCACATCAATACTGAACCCCCAATACCGTGTGATTTAAGTTTGTATCCTAATCTCTTATGTGGTACCTTGTCTTGTCTATGGGCACGAATCAGGTTTAGCAGGCAGAAGACACACCTATGCAGATGCTGCAATCTGGAACAACAAACAATCTTCTGTAGAGAATCAGCGCATTGACCCTCAGGTCAGTGGTGGGATTTCAACCTGAAACATTAACCATCCCAGTCATCCCCCTCTGCCCACAGATTCAAGGCTGCTTTACCAATGGGAGCTGAGGGAATGCTCTGTGTTCTGCTTCACAGAGACATGGCTCACCCCCAGCTCCCCAGACTCAGCGGTCCAGCCTGAAGGTTTCTCCATCCATCGCATGGATCGTACACTGGTATCTGGGAAAGGGAGAGGAGGGTGCATCTCCCTTATGGTCAACTCTGCGTGGTGCTCTGATGTGGCAGTTCTGTCCAACTCCTGCTCTCCGCACCTCGAACATCTGATATTGAAGTGTCGCCCCTTCAACCTACCGAGGGAATTCACCTCCATCATTCTGACCGCTGTCTACATCCCACTCCAGGCAGATGTCTGTTTGACACTGGAGGAGCTGCATGCCTTGGTCAATATGCACCCCTCCTGACCCACACCCCCTCCTCCGCCACCCCCCCATCCCCCCATCCCCCACACACCTCCCACCCCCACACACCCCTCTCCCACACCCCCCCTCCCCCACACCCACTCCTTTCCCCACACACCGCTCCCCCACACACACCTTCCCCCACACAACCCTCCCACACCCCTCCCACCCCCACACAACCCTCCCCCACACATTCCTCCCTTCCCCACACACCGCTCCCCAACACACCCCTCTCCCACACCACGCCCCTCCCCCACACCACCCCCATCCCCCCACACCACCCCTCCCCCACAGCACCCCCCCTCCCCCACACCCCTCCCTCGCCCACACCCCAATCCCTCATACACCCTCCCGTCCCCCGCACCACACCTCCTCCCGCACACCACCCGCCCCCCTCCCCCACCAACACCCCTCTCCGACACAACCCGCCTTCCCCCACACAACCCCCTCCTCCACACCACCACCCACACCAACCACTCCCCCACACCACCACCCACACCATCCCTCCTTCCCCACACCACCCCCATCCCCCACATCACCCCATCCCCCACACCATCCCTCCTTCCCCACACCACCCCCCCACATCACCCCATCCCCCACACCATCCCTCCTTCCCCACACCACCCCTCCCCCACACCACCGCCCCCATCACCCACACCGCCTGCCTTCCCCCACACCGCCCCCCCACACCCCCTCCCCCATACCACCGCTCCCTACCCCACACCACCCCCTCCCCACACCACCCCCTCCCCCGCACCACTCCCCACACCCCCTCCCCCACACCACCCCCTCCCCCACACCACTCCCCCTCCCCCACACCACCCACTCCCCCACACCACCCCCTCCCCCACACCGCCCCCTCCCCCACACCACCCTCCACACCCCCTCCCCATACCCCCTCCCCCATACCACTGCCCCCATCCCTCACACCGCCTGCCTTCCCCTACACCACCCCTACCCCACACCACCACCCCCCCCACAGCCCACCCCCCACACCAGGATGTGGTAGGGAAACAAATCACACTGGAGAAACTGACACCGTCACAGGGAGAAAATGCAAAGTCCACACAGACAGTGTTGGAGGTTGGATTAAACCTGGGCCTCTGGCGATGTGAAGCAGTGGCTCTACCCCACCCCCCCCCCCCCGCACCAATGTGCTGCCCATCCTTACATTTAATTGATTAAAGTAAAGCCGTGATAGAGCCCAGAAAGCCCAGAGTGTCACGCCACGGTGGGCCAAGAGAGTTGCTGCCTTGCAGTGCCAGAGAACCAGGTTCAATACTGACTACAGGAGCTGTCTGTACGGAGTTAAGATATAACCTGCATGGGTTTTGTCTGGGTGCGCCAGTTGTCTCCCAGACTCCAAAGACGTGCAGGTTTGTAGGTTAATTGGCTTGTGTAAAATTGTAAATTGTCCCGAGTGTGTGTGTGTTGGGTAGTCTAGTGATGGTGTGCAGGGGATCGCTGGTCGGCACGGACTGGATGGGTCAAAGAGCCTGTTTCTGCCGCTGTATCAAATGTATACTGTATAAATGCAGTATATTATAGGTAAATGAGAGGTTCTACACTTTGACGGCAAAAACAAGGGGGCAGGTTATTATCTCAATGGGGTTAGGTTAGGTAAGAGGGAGGTGCAGCGAGACCTGGGCGTCCTTGTTCACCAGTCTGAAAGTTGGCTTACAGCTACAGCAGGCAGTGAAGAAAGCTAATGGAATGTTGGTTTTCATAACAAGAGGATTTCAGTATAGGAGTAAAGAGGTTCTTCTGCAGTTGTATAGGGCTCTGATGAGACCACATCCGGAGTATTGTGTACAGTTTTGGTCGCCTAATTTGAGGAAAGACATCCTTGTGATTGAGGCAGTGCAGCGTAGGTTCACGAGCTTGACCCCTGGGATGGTGGGACTGTCATATGAGGAAAGATTGAAAAGACTAGGCTTGTATTCACTGGAGTTTAGAAGGATGAGGGGGATCTTATAGAAACATATAAAATTATAAAAGGACTGGACAAGCTAGATGCAGGGAAAATGTTCCCAATGTTGGGCGAGTCCAGAACCAGGGGCCACAGTCTTAGAATAAAGGGGAGGTCATTTAGAAACATAGAAACATAGAAAATAGGTGCAGGAGTAGGCCATTCGGCCCTTCGAGCCTGCACCGCCATTTGATATGATCATGGCTGATCATCCAACTCAGTATCCCATCCCTGCCTTCTCTCCATACCCCCTGATCCCTTCAGCCACAAGGGCCACGTCTAACTCCCTCTTAAATATAGCCAATGAACTGGCCTCAACTACCTTCTGTTGCAGTGAATTGCACAGATTCACCACTCTCTGTGTAAAAAATGATTTCCTCATCTCGGTCCTAAAAGTCTTCCCTCTTATCCTTTAACTGTGACCCCTAGTTCTGGACTTCCCCAATATTGGGAATAAGACTGAGGTGAGAAAAAACGTTTTCACCCAGAGAGTTGTGAATTGATGGAATTCCCTGCCACAGAGGGCAGTGGAGGCCAAATCACTGGATGGATTTAAGAGAGAGTTAGATAGAGCTCTAGGGGCTAGTGGATTCAAGGGATATTGGGGAGAAGGCAGGCACGGGTTATTGATAGGGGACGATCAGCCATGATCACAATGAATGAGGTGCTGGCTCGAAGAGCCGAATGGCCTCCTCCTGCACCTATTTTCTATGTTTCTCAAGTAAACTAAAAAAGGAGATGATGTCAAGTTTATGAATAAAGTACAAGACGTGCCTGCAAACATGAGATTGTATGATTATAAATACACAAATAAGCATAATCAAAAAGTGCCCAAGACAAGGAAACGTTTCTTCATACAGAGGGGCAAGTGACCCACTGGTGACAAGGCCTTTCCACCATTGGGGACATAATAGAACAGTCTTCACTCACCTGGAGGATTACAGCACCTACAATTCTCAAGACGTTTGACATCATCTAGAACAATTAGCCAAGAGGATTGGGAACTGCATTAAACATTCATTCCCTCCACCAATGACACAACGTGGCAGTAGTACATCCAATCTGCAAAATGCACTGCAGTTGCTAACCCAGTCTACTCTGATAGCACCTTCCACACCTTCACCATCAAGAAGAACAAGGGCAACAGGTCTATGGGAACACACAAGAAAGGGTCTCTGACCTGAAATGCAACCTCTGTTTCTCTTTCCACAGATGCTACCTGACCTGTTGAGTGTTTGCAGCATTTTCTGTTTTTAATACAGACTAGACTAAGTGCGACCCGTTGGATCACATGGGAGGGCTGGTCCCCCAACGCAATATTCCACCACTCCACCAATTCCAATATTGGTGGCCAGTGGGCGGTGGAGGGGGCTTGTGGAGCGTTAGTATGGGTGTTATAGGCTGAAGGGAATGGTTTCCAGTGGGCTAGTATGGACTGTGGGCTAAATGGATTCTTGTGCTGGCAACCCAGTCTCTCAGGCCTGGTGGGCTGGCAGCTCAGTCACTCAGGCTGGTGGGCTGGCAGCTCAGTCACTCAGGGCTGGTGGCCTGGCAGCTCAGTCACTCAGGGCTGGTGGGCTGGCAGCTCAGTCACTCAGGGTTGGTGGGCCGGCAGCTCAGTCACTCAGGGCTTGTGGACTGGCAGCTCAGTCACTCGGGGCTGGTGGGCTGGCAGATCAGTCACTCAGGGTTTGTGGGCGGGCAGTTCTCTCATGGCTGTTCCTTGAAATTCCATTTCAAGCGGAGTGTAGGCCACCAAATTCAATTTCATAGCATTTCAAGCAGAGTGCAGGCCACCAAATCAATTTCACAGCATTTCAAGCAGAGTGCAGGCCACCAAATTCAATTTCGTAGCATTTCAAGCAGAGTGCAGGCCACCAAATTTAATTTCATAGCATTTCAAGCAGAGTGCAGGCCAACAAATTAAATTTCCTAGCATTTCAAGCAGAGTGCATTACCTTCATTGTGGCGATTGACAGGCGACAGGACCAATCAGCAGATCAAGATTTTTAAAACTCTCATAACTTTTATATTTTTCATCGATCAGAAAATTCCTTGGGGCTGCCTCAGCGATGGAGGACTGTGAGTAAGATGGCCAAAAATCATAGCGATATATGGTAGCGTTTTTCCTAATATCAATATAGAGCCCAGACAGGAAGTGGTCAAGATGAGACTTTTAGTTCAATAGATAAATGTCCAGCATCTGCATGTTCAGAACACCATATCCTCCAGGTTCCTCCCACAGTCACTCACCATCCTGATGGAAATATATCACTGGTCCTTTAGCATTGACGGCACCAAATTCTGAAACTTGCTTCGCACAATGTACTGTCAAAGCACTTTCAGAAAGTGCTTCAAAAGACTGCAGTGGCTCACTATCATCTTATCTCGTGCAATTAGCAACAGGCAACAAATGCTAGTCTTGCCAACCACAGCCAGATCCTGAAACCAAATAATATCAAGTATGACGAGACCCCCCCCTGACCCACTTATGCATAAGAATGATATTGGGCAGAAAAGCCCAAGTTTCTGCTCTGAACAGAAAGAGGATATTCAGCCCATTGCGGGTTTGTCAGATTGCATGAACTACTAAACATGGAGGAGGATCTTATTAAATTATTTCAATAGACAATAGACAATAGGTGCATGAGTAGGCCATTTGGCCCTTCGAGCCAGCACCGCCATTCAATGTGATCATGGCTGATCATCCCCAATCAGTACCCCGTTCCTGCCTTCTCCCCATATCCCCTGACTCCGCTATTTTTAAGAGCCCTATCTAGCTCTCTCTTGAAAGCATCCAGATAACCTGCCTCCACCGCCCTCTGAGACTTCCACAGACTCACCACTCACTGTGCGAAAAAGTGTTTCCTCGTCTCCGTTCTAAATGGCTTACTCCTTATTCTTAAAATGTGGCCCCTAGTTCTGGACTCCCCCAACATCGGGAACATGTTTCATGCCTCTAGCGTGTCCAAACCCTTAACAATCTTATCTGTTTCAATGAGATCCCCTCTCATGCTTCTAAACTCCAGAGTGTACAAGCCCAGCTGCTCCATTCTCTCAGCATATGACAGCCCCTCCATCCCGGGAATTAACCTATAAACCTACGCTGCACTCCCTCAATAGCAAGAATGTCCTCCATTTCAGCTGATGATTACTTAACTCGACCTTTAATAGGCCCCTCTCGGTCATCACTGACCATGGGTGATGCATCCTGGTCAGATACAAGCCTGTGCAATGTCATATGGAGGACAGGCTGTTGCCCCATGCAGCATGTCCCCCCTCTCCACGTCGCTGATCAATCCAAAGGAACTGCAGGGTGGTTACAGTTTGGCACCAGCGCCGTCGCAGGAGCTGCCAGAGCGAGGTTGTAGAAAACGACGAACTGCCTTAGGGGCTCCGACTCCGTTTTGCTTGAGGTTTACTCCTGGAGCCTTTTCCATGACTGGACATGGCCACAAGGCAGTGGAGGTTTTAAATCAGAGTTTTCCCTCTCCTAGATGGACTGCCTTCCCAGGCCGACGAGCCCCATCTGCCCGAGACTAGTGGGGGCGGGAGCGTCTACCTTCCCATGCAGGTCTATAGCACCTGCCCACTGCCCACAGGTCTATAGCACCTGCCCACTGCCCACGGGTCTGTAGCACCTGCCCACTGCCCACAGGTCTATAGCACCTGCCCACTGCCCACAGGTCTGTAGCACCAGCCCACTGCCCACAGGTCTATAGCACCTGCCCACTGCCCACAGGTCTGTAGCACCTGCCCACTGCCCACAGATCTGTAGCACCTGCCCAAAAACTCGACCACAGGGAGAATTAAATAGCATAATTATTTATTTCAAAATAAAATAGTTCTATCCAACACCTGAAGTAATAATCCATAATTACTGTAATTATATGAACCAAAGCCTTTGCGCATCTACTTAGTGTTTGCAAATGAAAACATATTTTATCATCTTCTAATTTCAATTATCAAAGGACTTGGCATAATTTCATGTACTGTAACTGTTTTGTTACTTTTCACAATCTTTTCCAGCTTCCACTTTACAAAGTGTGACATTGCAAAATACAAATATAATTGCTAATTAAAAGTGGGGGATAGGGGTGGAACAAAAGAATTACCAAAGGCAAAATATGAAATGCCTGACCATAGAAATTCATGCCTTCACCACTCTTGTGGCATTCAGAGATGATGTAGGTACACATTGAAGGTGACCAATCTTTGGACTTTTAGAGAAACAGCATGGAAACAAGTCCGTGCCAACCAGCGATCACCCCGTACATTAACACTATCCTACACACCAGGTAAAATTTACTATTTTTTCCAAAGCACAATTAACATAGAAACCCACACGTCTTTGAAGTGTGGGAGTAAACTGGAGCACGCGGAGAAAACCCACACCGTCACAGGGAAAACGTAAAGCTCCGTACAGACAGCACCCGTGGTCAGGATCGAACCCGGGACTCTTTAAGTCAGCAACTCCACCGCTGTGCTAGTGGGTGAGTTGTTTTTATTCCAATTAAGAACGCTTTCTGTGTGCTGATATGTGCAGGAGCGATCCTGATTTGTGCCCTGGGTCAGTTTGTTTGAATTCCCACAGGCGCTATGATTAGCATGAACACTCTGTAAACTGATGTAATTGGTTTGAGCGAATACTCCTACACCATTCACGTGGCATAGGGTTGCAGTGAGTTCATAGATTGGAACTTACTAGGAAGGTAGGCAGAGGTGGAGAAGTGCTTGGTTTATTGATCGACTCTCAGATTAGCACACATCTTGAACTGTAATTATATAATTCACCCAACAGCTAGTACAAATATGCATAGCTTTGAATAATGTTTGCCTTGGCTCAGTAATGGGCTTCTTGCTGCTAAAACATGATCTACACTTGTGCAAATAATCTAGGCTGCCAATTCCGTGCCGAACTAATGGAGTACCACGCTGTCAAAAACCACTTTCTTTTGACTTAATTCTTAAACCATGCATCCCACATGCCCTTAATATATGCGCCATTCTACAAGCTGCAGGAAAACCTTTCTGGCATCCTAACCAACATTCTCTAACATTTAATCAATGTGAAAAGAACAGAATATCTCAGCCAAGAAATTGTTTCATGTTTTTTTAATGGCTTTACAGCAACTTTGCAAATCACCCTAATGATGTTGATGAAAAGATGAAGTACGAAGGGAAGCTGGCCAGGAATGTAAAGGACAGTAAAAGCTTCTTTAGATATGTTAAGGGAAAAAGAGTAGCAAAGTCAAATGTGGGTCCCTTGAAGGCAGACACAGGTGAAATTATTATGGGGAACAAGGGAATGGCAGAAGAATTGAACAGGTACTTCGGATCCGTCTTCACAAAGGAAGACACAAACAATCTCCCAGATGTACTGGAGGACAGAGGAACTAAGGGGGTCGAGGAAATGAAAGAAATTTTCATTAAGTGAGAAAAAGTATAGGGTAGGCTAATGGGACTGAAGGATTATAAATCCCCTGGGCCTGAGGGACTGCATCCCAGGGTCCTCAGCGAGGTGGCTGTATAATGGGGCATTTGGATAGCTGTAAAAGGATTAGTCCAAGTCAACATGGATTTATGAAAAGGAGATCATGCTTGACTAATCTTCTGGAATTGTTTGAGGATGTGACAAGTAAAATGGATGAAGGGGTGCCAGTGGATGTAGTGTATCTAGACTTTCAGAAAGCATTTGATAAGGCCCCGCACGGGAGACTGGTGACTAAAATTAGAGCACATGGTATTGGGGGTAGGGTGTTGACATGGATAGAAAATTGGTTGGCAGACAGGAAGCAAAGAGTAGGAGTGAACGGGTCCTTTTCAGAATGGCAGGCAGTGGCGAGTGGAGTGCCGCAAGGCTCGGTGTTGGGGCCGCAACTGTTTACCATATATATTAATGATTTGGAAGAGGGAATTAGGAGCAACACTAGCAAGTTTGCTTAGCAAGTTTGCAGATGACACAAAGCTGGGTGGCAGTATGAACTGTGTAGAGGATGTTAGGAGGTTGCATGGTGACCTGGACAGGTTGAGTGAGTGGGCAGATGGCTAATGGAAAGTTGGCCTTCAAGTCAAGTCAAGTCAAGTCAAGTTTATTCGTCACATACACATACGAGATGTGCAGTGAAAGGAAAAGTGGCAATGCTCGCGGACTATGTGCAAAAAAACAAACAAACAAACCAAACAAACTACAAACAAAATGGAACAGAATCATATTCTTTTACATATTAAATATTGTGGGCGGAAGGAAAAAAGGGAAAAAAAACAGCAATTAAAAAAACCCCAGTAGAGTGGTTCAGTAAAGTTAGTCCCTGGTGAGATAGGAGTTTACAGTCCTAATGGCCTCTGGGAAGAAACTCCTTCTCAAATTCTCCGTTCTCACAGCATGGCAACGGAGGCGTTTGCCTGACTGTAACAGCTGGAACAGTCGTTGCAGGTGTGGAAGGGGTCTCCCATGATCTTATTGGCTCTGGCGTTGCACCTCCTGATGTATAGTTCCTGCAGAGGGGCGAGTGAAGTTCCCATAGTACGTTCGGACGACGCACTACTCTCTGCAGAGCCTTTTGTCCTGGGCATAGCAATTCCCAAACAAGATTGTAATATTTCCGGACAAGATGCTTTCCACAGCCACTGAGTAGAAGCACTGGAGGATCCTCAGAGACACTCTGAATTTCCTCAATTGCCTGAAGTGGTAAAGGCGCTGCCTTGCCTTACTCACCAGTGCTGCAGCGTGTGATGTCCATGTCGGATCCTCAGAGATGTGGACTCCCAGGTATTTAAAACAGCTCACCCTATCCACAGTATCCCCATTTATCCTCAATGGTGTGTACGTCCTCGGATGATGTGCCCTCCTAAAGTCCACGATCAGCTCCTTAGTTCGTTTGATGTTCATGAGGAGGCTGTTGTCCTGACACCAGAGTGCCAGATCAGCCACCACCTCCCAGTAGGCCTTCTCATCGTCGTCTGAGATCAGGCCCACCACCACAGTGTCATCAGCAAACTTGATTATTGAGTTGGAGCTGAACATAGCCACACAGTCACGTGTGTACAGGGAGTACAGTAGGGGGCTGAGGACGCAACCCTGGGGGGATCCTGTGCTCAGGGTGAGGGACTTCGATGACAAGGGACTTCATAACAAGAGGATTTCAGTATAGGAGTAAAGAGGTCCTTCTGCAGTTGTATAGGGCTCTGGTGAGACCACATCTGGAGTATTGTGTCCAGTTTTGGTCTCCTAATTTGAGGAATGACATCCTTGTGATTGAGGCAGTGCAGCGTAGGTTCACGAGATTGATCTCTGGGATGGCGGGACTGTCATATGAGGAAAGATTGAATAGACTGGGCTTGTATTCACTGGAGTTTAGAAGGGTGAGGGGGGATCTTATAGAAACATATACAATTATAAAAGGACTGGACAAGCTAGATGCCGGAAAAATGTTCCTAATGTTGGGCGAGTCCAGAACCAGGGGCCACAGCCTTAGAACAAAGGGGAAGCCATTTGAGACTGAGGTGAGAAAAAGCTGTTTCACCCAGAGAGTTGTGAATTTGTGGAATTCCCTGCCACAGAGGGCAGTGGAGGCTGTCACTGGATGGATTTAAGAGATAGTTAGATAGAGCTCTAGGGGCTAGTGGAATCAAGGGATATGGGGAGAAGGCAGGCACGGGTTATTGATTGGGGACGATCAGCCATGATCACAATGAATGGTGGTGCTGGCTCGAAGGGCCGAATGGCCTCCTCCTGCACATATTTTCTATGTTTCTATGTTTCTATGTAAAATCACACATAATGTGAGTCTTTCCCTTGGGTGGTACATGGAAGATTGCTGCCCTGCCCAACATTGCACTGCATCGCTGCATCGGGAAGTGGGGTTAGGTAAATTGAATGTATTAAAGGCCGATAAATTCCAAGGGCCAGATAGGCTGCATCCCAGACTACTTAAGGAAGTAGCTCCAGAAATAGTGGATGCATTAGTGATACTTTTTCAAAACACTTTAAATTCTGGAGTAGTTCCTGAGGATTGGAGGGTAGCTAATGTAACCCCACTTTTTAAAAAGGGAGGGAGAGAGAAAACGGGGAATTACAGACCAGTTAGTCTAACATCGGTAGTGGGGAAACTGCTAGAGTCAGTTATTAAAGATGGGATAGCAGCACATTTGAAAAGTGGTGAAATCATTGGACAAAGTCAGCATGGATTTACGAAAGGTAAATAATGTCTGACGAATCTTATAGAATTTTTCGAGGATGTAACTAGTAGAGTGCAGAGGGGAGAACCAGTGGATGTGTTATATCTGGACTTTCAGAAGGCTTGCGACAAGGTCCCACATAAGAGATTAGTATACAAACTTAAAGCACACGGTATTGGGGGTTCGGTATTGATGTGGATAGAGAACTGGCTGGCAAACAGGAAGCAAAGAATAGGAGTAAACGGGTCCTTTTCAGAATGGCAGGCAGTGACTAGTGGGGTACCGCAAGGCTCAGTGCTGGGACCCCAGCTATTTACAATATATATTAATGATTTGGACGAGGGAATTGAATGCAACATCTCAAAGTTTGCGGATGACACTAAGCTGGGGGGCAGTGTTAGCTGTGAGGAGGATGCTAGGAGGCTGCAAGGTGACTTGGATAGGCTGGGGGAGTGGGCAAATGCATGGCAGATGCAGTATAATGTGGATAAATGTGAGGTTATCCACTTTGGTGGCAAAAACAGGAAAGCAGACTATTTTCTAAATGGTGGACGATTAGGAAAAGGGGAGATGCAACGAGACCTGGGTGTCATGGTACACCAGTCATTGAAAGTAGGCATGCAGGTGCAGCAGGCAGTGAAGAAAGCGAATGGTATGTTAGCATTCATAGCAAAGGGATTTGAGTATAGGAGCAGAGAGGTTCTACTGCAGTTGTACAGGGTCTTGGTGAGACCACAGCTAGCGTATTGCGTACAGTTTTGGTCTCCAAATCTGAGGAAAGACATTATTGCCATAGAGGGAGTGCAGAGAATGTTCACCAGACTGATTCCTGGGATGTCAGGACTTTCATATGAAGAAAGACTGGATAGACTCGGCTTGTACTCGCTAGAATTTAGGAGATTGAGGGGGGATCTTATAGAAACTTACAAAATTCTCAAGGGGTTGGACATGTTAGATGCAGGAAGATTGTTCCCGATGTTGGGGAAGTCCAGGACAAGGGGTCACAGCTTAAGGATAGAGGGGAAATCCTTTAGGACCGAGATGGGAATTTTCTTTTTCACACAGAGAGTGGTGAATCTGTGGAACTCTCTGCCACAGAAGGTAGTTGAAGCCAGTTCATTGGCTATATTTAAGAGGGAGTTAGATGTGGCCCTTGTGGCTAAAGGGATCGGGGGGTATGGAGAGGGCAGGTACGGGATACTGAGTTGGATGATCAGCCATGATCATATTGAATGGCGGTGCAGGCTCGAAGGGCCGAATGGCCTACTCCTGCACCTATTTTTCTATGTTTCTATGTTTCTATCACATGTTTTTGTTTTCGATGGTTCAATGGTCCTTTATTGACAAGTGTACCATTTAAGATACAGTGATATTTGATTTACCATACAGTCATACCAGAAAAAAGCAACAAGACACACAACTTCATAAAAATTAACATAAACAACTACCACAGCGGCTCCGCCACATTCCTCACTGTGATGGAAGGCAATAAATTCTTATCTTCTTTCCTCCTTATTCCCCCACGGTCGGGGCAGTCGAACCACCCGCATTCAGGGTAATCGAAGCTCCCGCAGCCGGCGATCGAAGCTCCCACGTCGGAGCGGTTGATGCTCCTGTGGTTGGAGCTCCCGTAAGCGGTCCCTAACCAAGGGACCGCGAACTCCAAGATGTTAAGTCCACAGGCTCGCGCAGTTGCAGCTTCCAAAGTCGATCCCCAGCAAGAGGCCGCCAGTTCCTCAATGTTAGGCCGCAGTGCGGACGGAGATAATGTACAGAAACAATTTGCATATACGTCAAGGAAAGAGATTTTAGAAAGTTCCCGCAAACCCCACCACCCACCCCCCAGGTAATGCAAAGCTAAAGATACACTGAAACATACATTTAACAACATACTAAAAACAACAAAGAAAGAAAGGATGAGACAGACTGTTGGCGAGGCTGCCACTGTACGGCACATTGAACTGGAAAACTAAGATGACAAATATATTCTATGTTGCAGAAAAAGACAAGGTTGTCCAGAAACATTAATTTCTTCTTATCGTGTATACACACATGAATGGTCTTTTCTTGACTAGCAGTCAGATAGCCAAAACAAACAAAAGATGTTGGAACCGTGACAATCAGAACAAAGTAATTACTGAAGATCAGAGACAAGACAGAATGCTGGAAACATCTAGCAGATCAGTCAGCAGATGCTGGTTTAATGAGGGGAAATGAGTAGGAAGGAACTGCAGATGCTGGTTTAAATTGAGGATAGGCACAAAATGCTGGAGTAACTCAGCAGGACAGGCAGCATCTCTGGAGAGAAGGAATGGGTGATGTTTGGGTCATCAGTCTGAAGAAGGGTCTCAAACCGAAACATCACCCTTCTCTCCAGAGATGCTGCCTGTCCCACTGAGTTACTCCAGCATTATGTGTCTATCTTCAAGAGAAAATGAATTAAAGTTACAGCTGGATGAATGTGCATCATCACTGAAGCAAACTTCAGCTGGATGAGTGTGCATCATCACTGGGTATTGAGTAATGAGGAAGGGTTAGTTAGCAGTCTTGTTGTGCGTGCGTGCGGGTCTTGGTGAGACCACACCTGGAGTATTGCGTACAGTTTTGATCTCCAAATCTGAGGAAGGACATTATAGCCATAGAGGGAGTGCAGAGAAGGTTCACCAGACTGATTCCTGGGATGTCAGGACTTTCATATGAAGAAAGACTGGATAGACTTGGCTTATACTCGCTATAATTTAGGAGATTGAGAGGGGATCTTATAGAATCGTACAAAATTCTTATGGGGTTGGCAGGCTAGATGCAGGAAGATTGTTCCCGATGTTGGGGAAGTCCAGGACAAGGGGTCACAGCTTAAGGATAAGGGGGAAATCCTTTAAGACCGAGATGAGGAAAAACATTTTCACACAGAGAGTGGTGAATCTCTGGAACTCTCTGCCACAGAGGGTAGTTGAGGCCAGTCCATTGGCTATATTTAAGAGGGAGTTAGATGTGGCCCTTGTGGCTAAAGGGATCAGGGGGTATGGAGAGAAGGCAGGTACGGAATACTGAGTTGGATGATCAGCCATGATCATATTGAATGGCGGTGCAGGCTCGAAGGGCCGAATGGCCTACTCCTGCACCTATTTTCTATGTATCTATGTATCAAACAGGAAAAGGTGCTTATCTCAAATTGTTCCATCCAATGTTGCATCCTAAGGCTTACAATGTGTTTAAAGGGAAGATCAGCTGCTGTTCCACAAGCTTACATTGGGCAGCACTTGAGCAGACAGCAGTCTGGACTCCCCCAACATCGGGAACATGTTTCCTGCCTCTAGCGTGTCCAAGCCCTTAACAATCTTATATGTTTCAATGAGATCGCCTCTCATCCTTCTAAACTCCAGAGTGTACAAGCCCAGCTGCTCCATTCGATATGGGTAGAGCTGCGAAACACTAAGGGGCAGAAAACGCTAGTGGGACTTGTGTACAGGCCTCCTAACAGTAGTAGTGGAGTTGGGGATGGCATGAAACAGGAAATTAGAAATGCGTGCAACAAAGGTAAAACAGTTATAATGGGTGACTTCAATGTACATATAGATTGGGTGAATCAAATTGGCAGGGGTGCTGATGAAGAGGATTTCTTGGAATGTATGCGGTTTTCTAAACCAACATGTAGAGGAACCAACGAGAGAGCAGGCTATTCTAGACTGGGTATTGAGTAATGAGGAAGGGTTAGTTAGCAGTCTTGTTGTGTGTGGCCCCTTGGGCAAGAGTGACCATAATATGGCTGAGTTCTTCATTAGGATGGAGAGTGACATTGTTAATTCTGAAACAACGGTTGTGAACTTAAAGAAAGGTAACTTTGAGGGTATGAGATGTGAATTGGCCAAGATAGACTGGCAATTGATTCTTAAAGGGTTGACGGTGGAAATGCAATAGAAGGCATATAAAGACCGCATGGATGAACTACAACAATTCTTCATCCCAGTTTGGCAAAAGAATAAATCAGGGAAGGTAGTGCATCCGTGGATAACAAGGGAAATCAGGGATAGTATAAAAACAAAAGATGATGCATGCAAATTAGCCAGAAAAAGCAGCATAACAGAGGACTCGGAGAAATTCAGAGTCCAGCAGAGGAGGACAAATGGCTTAATTAGGAAAGGGAAAATAGATTATGAAAGAAAACTGACAGGGAACATAAAAACTGACTGCAAAAGCATTTATGTGAAGAGAAAAAAATTACTTAAAACAAAAGTAGGTCCCTTGCAGTCAGAAACAGGTGAATTGATCATGGAGAACTAGGACATGGCAGACCAATTGAACTGCTTTGGTTCTGTCTTCACTAAGGAAGACATAAATAATCTGCCGGAAATAGCAGGGGACCGGGGGTCAAATGAGATGGAGGAACTGAGTGAAATCCAGGTTAGTCGGGAAGTGGTGTTAGGTAAATTGAATGGATTAAAGGCCGATAAATTCCAAGGGCCAGATAGGCTGCATCCCAGAGTAGTTAAGGAAGTAGCCCCAGAAATAGTGGATGCATTAGTGATAATTTTTCAAAACTCTTTAGATTCTGGAGTAGTTCCTGAGGATTGGATGGTAACTAATGTAACCCCACTTTTTAAAAAGGGAGGGAGAGAGAAAACGGGGAATTACAGACCAGTTAGTCTAACATCGGTAGTGGGGAAAATGCTAGAGTCAGTTATTAAAGATGGGATTGCAGCACATTTGGAAAGTGGTGAAATCATTGGACAAAGTCAGCATGGACTTACGAAAGGTAAATCATGTCTGACGAATCTTATAGATTTTTTCGAGGATGTAACTAGTAGAGTGGATAAGGGAGAACCAGTGGATGTGTTATATCTGGACTTTCAGAAGGCTTTCCAAAGTCCACAATCAGTTCCTTGGTTTTGCTGGTGTTGAGGGTCAGGTTATTGTGTTGGCACCATATGGACCGTTGCTCGATCTCTGTTCTATACTCTGACTCATCCCCATAAATGAGAGGTTATCCACATTGGTGGCAAAAACAGGAAAGTAGCCTATTATCTGAATGGTGGCCGATTAGGAAAAGGGGTGATGCAACGAGACCTGGGTGTCATTGTACACCAGTCATTGAAAGTAGGCATGCAGGTGCAGCAGGCAGTGAAGAAAGCGAATGGTATGTTAGCATTCATAGCAAAAGGAGTTGAGTATAGGAGCAGGGAGGTTCTACTGCAGTTGTACAGGGCCATGGTGATACCACACCTGGAGTATTGCGTACAGGTTTGGTCTCCTTATCTGAGGAAAGACATTCTTGCCATAGAGGGAAACAAAAATAATATGTTGACAAATCATAATTAAAACATAACCAACCAACAAATTGACAAACTTTTAACATTCTTGTTCTTACCATAGTCCTGCAAATATAAACAGGATGAAATCTACGCATGTAATCCTTTGCTGGATTCTTCAGATGCTTAAGGCTGTTGTCTAATAGTTTAAAGACAGACAGATATCCAGTGTATCTTCTTCAAACTAAAAGAAAACAGATTATTACGTCAATCAGTGTTTTAGGAACCGGTCAAATTATGTGAATTCTGTCATAAGCCTCTGGATACCACAAAACTACAGAAACACACGTACGCACAGATTGCATTTGATAAGGTCCCACATGGGAGATTAGTGGGCAAAATTAGGGCACATGGTATTGGGGGAAGAGTGCTGACATGGATAGAGAAGTGGTTGGCAGACAGGAAACAAAGAGTAGGGATTAACGGGTCCCTTTCAGAATGGCAGGCAGTGACTAGTGGGGTACCGCAAGGCTCGGTGCGGGCACCGTAGCTATTTACAATATACATCAATGATTTGCATGAAGGGATTCAAAGTAACATTAGCAAATTTGCAGATGACACAAAGCTGGGTGGCAGTGTGAACTGTGAGGAGGTTGCTATGAGAATGCAGGGTGACTTGGACAGGTTGGGGGAGTGGGCAGATGCATGGGAGATGACGTTTAATGCAGATAAATGTGAGGTTATCCACTTTGGTAGAACAAACAGGAAGGCAGATTACTATCTAAGTGGCGTCAAGTTGGGAAAAGGGGAAGTACAACGGGATCTGGGGGTCCATGTTCATCAGTCTATGAAAGTAAGCATGCAGGTACAGCAGGCAGTGAAGAAAGTGAATGGCATGTTGGCCTTTATAACAAGAGGAATTGAATATAGGAGCAAAGAGGTCCTTTTGCAGCTGTACAAAGCCCTAGTGAGACCACACCTGGAGTATTGTGTGCAGTTTTGGTCTCCTAATTTGAGGAAGGACATTCTTGCTATGTGTAGGTGTAGATTTACAAGGTTTAATTCTCGTGATGGCGGGACTGTCATATGCTGAGATAATGGAGCAGCTGGGCTTGTACACTCTGGAGTTTAGAAGGATGAGAGGGTATCTCATTGAAACATATAAGATTGTTACGGGTTTGGACACGCTAGAGGCAGGAAACATGTTCCCGATGTTGGGGGAATCCAGAACCAGGGTCCACAGTTTAAGAATAAGGAGTAAGCCATTTAGAATGGAGACGCGGAAACACTTTTTCTCACAGAGAGTGGTGAGTCTGTGGAATTCTCTGCCTCAGAGGGCGGTGGAGGCAGGTTCTCGAGATGCTTTCAAGACAGAGCTAGATAGGGCTCTTAAAAATAGCGGAGTCAGGGGATTTGGGTAGAAGGCAGGAACGGGGTACTGATTGGGGATGATCATCCATAATCACATTGAATGGCTCGAAGGGCCGAATGGCTCGAAGGGCCGAATGGCCTACTCCTGCACTTATTGTCTATTGTCTATTGTCTCTTGTGACAGCGCCTCTGATCCCTATCTCTGGCTGACAGGCCAGGAAAGGCCAATTCTCTGCATCAGTAATAAAAGCTGGGTCTAAATAGCACTTCACCTTTAAGCCTGTTAAAACCCAGACATTCCAGTGAGAAATCAGGGGAGAAAGAAGGAGACAGGTGAAAGGTGAAAGGAGGAGAAAGGATTTGGGGCGCCTTGCTGCTAGCTCCATTCCCTTTTGCAGGTTTGAGGAAGACTGAGCCACTGGGCTAATCTAAGATAACCGGAGCCACCGTGTGATCAGGATTGAGCAGCTGGGAAGAAGTCCTAGACAGTCAGTGCCTCCGCAGTCACCAAGTGCGAATGACTGGGGCAAGCATGAGACTGCAGTGCCTCTTATCTGTTCACACACAACCAGGGACTGTGCCCACACACAGAGCAAACAGTGAGCTGCCAGGTTAAGCCTGAGACCGCCAGGGCTGCCTCTTCAAGCCCAAAGCTGAGTCACCTGGGGAAGCCTGAGACCGCCAGTGCCTTCTGTCGTGGCAAGGGTGAACTGCAGGGAGAAGCTCAAGATCATCACACCTCCTCCTTTGTGACCAGGACTGAGCTGCAGGGACAAGCCCGAGATCGCAAATACCTCCACGTATGTGCCCTGACAATAAGGGACAGTACCCCCGTGTCGTCCTGGAATTTCTAGTCACGATAAATAAAACTTTTTACGCAAGTTCACCCTACCGCTGAACTCGGCATAAACCTTGACACCACATTAGATACATACATAGAAGGACTTGGAAGAAAATGTAGATGGGCTGGTTGGTAAGTTTGCAGATGACAGCAGAATTGGTGGAGTGCAGACTGTGCAGAAGGCTGTCAAAGAATACAGTGGGATATAGATCAGATTCAGACCTTTTTTTGTGATGGTATGATCCTCTTAAGTTGAAAATGAAATTTTGGTATGTTCATTTTTTATGCTCTTCAATCTTAAATTATCCGTTTTATTGCAAAAAGTGTATGAAAGTTTTTTAAAAACGTATTAATTAAATTAGGTGGTCAGGCCCTGAAACAGCTTTCGGTGGTATAGTAAAAGCTAAATACGTGTTCGATTTACAGCAGACAATAACGTTGTAGGGGTTCTGGTTCCCTTTACTCAACTTCGGGCCCAACTGCCTGAAAAAGGGGTTCCCTAGGTTCTAGACCTCGGAATTATGGTGGGATATGATAAAAGGTTGACTTGACCAAAGCGTGCTGATGAGAGAAAACAGAAACCAAGATGGACTCAAAGCAAATCTAAAATTTACAGGCTTTATTAAACAAATGAGAGATCGAATCTCACCAACACTACATAATACGTGCCTAAACCTATGCCTTAAACTAAGACTATGGGAAGAAAATTATCGGGCACGTCGTAAAACTTATTTTACACAATTTTACTTGCAAGTACAGTACACCCCCTTTCCCCTTCTTCTCTCAACCTTTATCCTACTTCCGGGAACTTCACCAGGTCGTCTGGGGTACTTACAGCTAGGTTGATGCAGGCTCACGAGCCGTCCAGCAGCGCAGAAAGAGAACGAGTTCTGGCTTGACTCCTGCTTTTTATACCTGAGTTTCTCCCTTGAAACCCCCTCCCCCCCCAGGTGGTCCTCTGGACAAAAGGGTCTTTTGATGATTCCCAGTTTCGATCTGGCATGAACAATGGGCTTCCGATGAAAAGGGGTTTGCTGATGTCATGATCCCTCAGCCTGATGGTTATCCCATCGCCTAGATGGGCTCCCATTGTCCCGATGGATGTGTCATCCACGAAGGTGATAGAGGTTGCTGGGCTGTTTACCCCCGTCTGCTGGGCTCTTTTCCTTCCTTTGTGTATTCCAAGATAATGTCATTATCTCCGTCTCAGCCTTTCCTGCTCACACCATTAGTATAGTGGTGTAATGCCCAGGCCCACAGACAGGTTCGAAACAGGTTCTTCCTTTGTGGATTGTGGGGTTTTTTCCGTTGCAGTCAGCATGTCTGCTTTAAAAATGTCCATGGTCCTCATCCCCGAGTTCTTCCATAATCTGAGGATTTGCCACAATAACTTACATGCCCCTACGATACATCCAGGCTTGCACGGACCGTATCGATTGACAGAGATAGTGGGCAATCCTCAAGAGCTGTAAACACTCCTGGCGTGATGGTGAAATTTGCAATTAATGCATAACAAATACACCACAATTATCATCTGGCAGATGATCAGAACATGGGACACGATGCGGACCCATGCTGGAACTATGATCCAGGACTCCAGGTCCCACCAGGTCCCACCAACTTGGAGACTTGATCTCTTCGATCTCCCTGGCGATATCCAGTGTCTTTTGTTCCAGGGAGAAGAAGTGTTTGTGCGACAACTCGACCGCCACCAGCAACTCTTTTAATTTTTCATTCACTGGGGGAATATCATACCCAAAATGGGCCACATAGTTAAATAAGTTAGTTACATTTTCTCGTACCGAGAGGTGAACCGAAGAAGGTTCCGGGATGGGCAATATTCGCACTCTATACTCATGACTGTAGTATGTTTCTGGCTGCCTGCCAGTGAACCTGCCTAAGTTGTTCAAATAGCTTCGTGGCACACTTGTCCCAGTTCACTTCCCTGAGCTGTCCCTCTGTTAGGGCTGGGACCATAACGTGCATGGGCGTTCTCATGACCCGGCACGTCATAAGTTCATGGGGAGAGTACCCCGTGCTCCTGGACTGGCTGGCCCGAATCCCCATAAGGACCACCCACCGGTTGGGTGAGTCCCCTGTTTTCTTCCTTATCCTTTCCTTTATTGTCCGGTTCAACCGCTCTACCGGACCTGAGGACTGGGGGTGGTAGGCCACATGCCACTTGGCCTTGATGCCCAGTATTCTAAGGGTGGACTGCATGACCTGTTCCGTGAAATGGCTCCCCTGATCTGACCACGAACTGTGGGTGTCCACACCTGGTGAACACCTCCCTAACCAGGATTTTTGCCGTACCCATAGCGGTGGCTGCTCTGCAAGGGAAGGCCTCTACCCATTTTGAGAACACATCCACAAGGACTAAGCAGTACTTGTAACCCCCTTGAGTGGTTGGAAGGGGTTCGATGTAGTTGATTTGAATCGACTGCCATGGCCCCTCCACCCTCCTGATGTGTCCCATAGAAACCTTCCTTTTCTGGGGATCTGGGTTGTTTGCTGCGCAAACCAGACAGCTTGCGCAAAAGTTGCGAAAGTCTTCCCTGAGCCCTGGCCACCATCCCGCCATCTGTACTCGCTGCCATGTGGTCTCTGGCCCGGGGTGACCTGACCCTGGACCCTCATGGGCTAGTTTTAAAAATCCCCTTCTGTACAGGGAAGGCACTACCCACTTATCTTCCTTGAATAACATGCCTTCCTTTACTGACATGTCTTTACCCCCATAAGGTCCCTCTATCTTCTCCTGCCTGCAAATGGCTGCTGAGGGAGCCTTTAAAATGGGGTCTTGTGCCTGGACCGTGGTCAGGTCCGGGGCCAAAACCACTCCCGCACTTTCATTTTCTCGAGGCTGCTCCCTGGCTGTAGCTACCTGTCCTTCCTCATAGGGGTCCCATGCTTTCCCACACCTGGCTCCTTCTCTGGCCAAGCAATCCGCCCTCTTATTTCCCTTGCCCCGTGGCTCCATTTTGGAATGGGCCTTCACCTTATGGATATATCTATCCCCGCCCTTCCCTACGGCTGCTACAATCCTCTCTAATAGGGGTTTAGTGGTCAGGGGCTTCCCGTCCGATGAGGTGTACCCTTGGCGGGACCAGATGGCCAGATATTCCGTGCAGGAATTGCATTTGAACATGCTGTCCGAACATATGGTGTATGGAGTGGGGAAACGCTTGGGATGGGTCACCACGTACATTACTGCCGCCAGCTCGGCCTGCTGGGCGCTTAACGTATGTGGGAGTTTATGGGCTAGGGCTATCTCCGCCTCAGGCTCCCAGATCCCACAGCCCGTGAGCCTTATGCCCTCGGACACGAAACTGGACCTGTCCACGTATATTTCCCTACCCGTGGGATGTAACCCTGCTCTAAGCCCAAAGTCCACCTCCCATACCCCTTCCACCGAGCAACGGTGTGGCTCCCCTGGATACACCAAATTGGCTGCGAGCTTGGGCTCACCTAGCCTCTCAACCCGTAAGGCCATTTGGGAAAGGAGAAGGGTCCAGCAAGTGATCCTCGCACTGCTAACGGTCCCATCCTTAATCCGACCGTCCAGCAGCATCTGGGTTGGGGTTTGGTGGGTCAGGAGGGTGATGGGGGACATTCTTATGAAGACCTGTACCCTCTTCACTGCCCAGTATGTGGCTAGTAGGTGCCGCTCACAGTTTGAATAGGACCTTTCTACCTCTGTGAGGACTCTGGAGGAATATGTTTATGATTGGTTTTACTGTATTTTAACGTTGCTTTTTACCTACTTTTAACTATTTATACTGTTCCATCAGGGACTGGATTGTTTTAAGTGTTATAATCTGTGAAATGTTTTAAATTTCATGTGCGATGCTCCGGTCGGTATTCCCTGGGAAACGGCTTTTCATTTTGCACTGTACAACTGTTGCTTGCAAGATGACAATAAAGATTGATTTAAAGATTGATTGATTGATATACCACTGGCCTTAACTTGCCGTGCCGTTCCTGGAGGAGCGCTACGCTCAAGCCGTCGCTGCTTGCGGCTACCTCCAGGAAAAATTCCTCCCTGTAGTCAATGGCTCCCAGAGCTGGGGCCTTTTGCAGGTCCCGCTTCAAATGGACGAATGCCGACTCGCACTGCTCATCCCACTCCCACTCTACCCCTTTGCGTAGCAGCCGGAGCAGAGGTGCAGCGGTCGCGGCATAGTCCTCTATAAAGTCTCGGCAATAGCCCATGACTCCCAGAAATGACCTTACCCCGCCCCCCCCCCCACGTCCGCTGGGATTGGGAGTTCCTGCACTGCCTGCCTTCTTGCTGTATCATAGATACATAGATACATAGAAAATAGGTGCAGGAATAGGCCATTCGGCCCTTCGAGCCCGCACCGCCATTCAACATGATCATGGCTGATCATCCAACTCAGTATCCCGTACCTGCCTTCTCTCCATACCCGCTGATCCCTTTAGCCACAAGGGTCACATCTAACTCCCTCTTAAATATAGGCAATGAACTGGCCTCAACTACCCTATGTGGCAGAGAGTTCCAGAGATTCACCACTCTCTGTGTGAAAATGTTTTACCTCATCTCGGTCTTAAAGGATTTTCCCCTTATCCTTAAGCTGTGACCCCTTGTCCTGGACTTCCCCAACATCGGAAACAATCTTCCTGAATCTAGCCTGTCCAACCCCATAAGAATTTTGTACGTTTCTATAAGATCCCCTCTCAATCTCCTAAATTCTAGCGAGTATAAGCCAAGTCTATCCAGTCTTTCTTCATATGAAAGTCCTGACATCCCAGGAATCAATCTGGTGAGCCTTCTCTGCACTCCCTCTATGGCTATAATGTCCTTCCTCAGATTTGGAAACCAAAACTGTACGCAATACTCCAGGTTTGGTCTTACCAAGACCCTGTACAACTGCAGTAGAACCTCCCTGCTCCTATACTCAAATCCTTTTGCTATGAAAGCTAACATACCATTCGCTTTCTTCACTGCCTGCTGCACCTGCATGCCTACTTTCAATGACTGGTGTACCATGACACCCAGGTCTCGCTGCATCTCCCCATTTCCTAATCGGCCACCATTTAGATAATAGTCTGCTTTCCTGTTTTTGCCACCAAAGTGGATAACCTCACATTTATCCACATTATACTGCATCTGCCAAACATTTGCCCACTCACCCAGCCTATCCAAGTCACCTTGCAGTCTCCTAGCATCCTCCTCACAGCTAACACTGCCCCCAGCTTAGTTTCATCCGCAAACTTGGAGATGTTGCCTTCAATTCCCTCATCCAGCTCATTAATATAAATTGTAAATAGCTGGGGTCCCAGCACTGAGCCTTGCGGTACCCCACTAGTCACTGCCTGCCATTGTGAAAAGGACCCGTTTACTCCTACTCTTTGCTTCCTGTTTGCTAGCCAGTTCTCTATCCACATCTATACTGAACCCCCAATACCGTGTGCTTTAAATATGTATACTAATCTCTTATGTGGTACCTTGTCGAAAGCCTTCTGAAAGTTCAGATACAACACATCCACTGGTTCTCCCCTACCCACTCTACTAGTTACATCCTCGAAAAATTGTATAAGATTCGTCAGACGCGATTTACCTTTCGTAAATCCATGCTGACTTTGTCCAATGATTTCACCACTTTCCAAATGTGCTGCTATCCCATCTTTAATAGCTGACTCTAGCAGTTTCCCCACTACCGATGTTAGACTAACTGGTCTGTAATTCCACGTTTTCGCTCTCCCTCCCTTCTTAAAAAGTGGGGTTACGTTTGCTTCCCTCCAATCCTCAGGAACTACTCCAGAATTTAAAGAGTTTTGAAGAATTATCACTAATGCTTCCACTATTTCTGGAGCTACTTCCTTAAGTACTCTGGGATGCAGCCTATCTGGCCCTGGTGATTTATCGGCCTTTAATCCATTCAATTTACCCAACACCACTTCCCGACTAACCTGGATTTCACTCAGTTCCTCCATCTCCTTTGACCCGCGGCCCCCTGCTATTTCCAGCAGATTATTTATGTCTTCCTTAGTGAAGACGGAACCAAAGTAGTTATTCAATTGGTCCGCCATATCCTTGTTCCCCATGATCAATTCAGCTGTTTCTGACTGCAAGGGACCTACATTTGTTTTAACTAATCTCTTTCTCTTCACATATCTATAAAAACTTTTGCAGTCAGTTTTTATGTTCCCTGCCAGTTTTCTTTAATAATCTATTTGCCCTTTCCTAATTACGCCCTTTGTCCTCCTCTGCCGGTCTCTGAATTTCTCCCAGTCCTCTGCTATGCTGCTTTTTCTGGCTAATTTGTACGCATCATCTTTTGCTTTGATACTATCCCTGATTTCCCTTGTTATCCACGGATGCACTACCTTCCCTGATTTATTCTTTTGCCAAACTGGGATGAACAATTTTTGTATTTCATCCAAGCAGTCTTTAAATGCCTTCCATTGCATATCCACCGTCAACCCTTTTAGAACTAATTGCCAGTCAATCTTGGCCAATTCACGTCTCATACCCTCAAAGTTACCTTTCTTTAAGTTCAGAACCGTTGTTTCTGAATTAACAATGTCACTCTCCATCCTATTGAAGAAGTCAACCATATTATAGTCACTCTTGCCCAAGGGGGCACGCACAACAAGACTGCTAACTAACCCTTCCTCATTACTCAATACCCAGTCTAGAATAGCCTGCTCTCTCGTTGGTTCCTCTACATGTTGGTTTAGATAACTATCCCGCATACATTCCAAGAAATCCTCTTCCTCAGCACCCCTGCCAATTTGATTCACCCATTCTATATGTAGATTGAAGTCACCCATTATAACTGTTTTGCCTTTGTTGCACGCATTTCTAATTTCCTGTTTGATGCCATCCCCAACTTCACTACTACTGCTAGGTGGCCTGTACACAACACCCACCAGCGTTTTCTGCCCCTTAGTGTTTCGCAGCTCTACCCATACCGATTCCACATCCTCCAAGCTAATGTCCTTCCTTTCCACTGCGTTAATCTCCTCTCTAACCAGCAACGCTACCCCACCTCCTTTTCCTTTCTCTCTATCCCTCCTGAATATTGAATATCCTTGGATGTTCAGCTCCCAGCCTTGGTCACCCTGGAGCCATGTCTCCGTGATCCCAACTATATCATAATCATTAATTGCTCTCTGTACGTTCAACTCATCCACCTTATTACGAATGCTCCTTACATTGAGACACAAAGTCTTCAGGCTTGTTTTTACAACGCTCTTACCCCTTATACAATTATGTTGAAAAGTGGCCCTTTTTGATTTTTGCCCTGGATTTGTCTGCATGCCACTTTTACTTTTCACCTTGCTACCTATTGCTTCCGCCCGCATTTTACACCCCTCTGTTTCTCTGCACGCCCATTTAAGAACCCCACCGCCTCTTATTCTCTGTTTATTATTGTTTTGTTCTTTCCCCCCTACATGTTGGGTCTGAGTGCTTTCCTTCTCTGCCTCCTGCCTCACACACTGTATAATAGCATTCTCTATTTGAGTCCCTCCCCCCAACCATTCTGGTTTAAAGTCTCCCCAGTAGCCTTTGCAGATCTCCCCGCCAGGATATCGGTCCCCCTCAGGTTCAAGTGCAACCCATCCATTTTGTACAGGTCGCACCTTCCACAAAAGAGGTCCCAATGATCCAGAAATTTGAATCCCTGCCTTCTGCACCAGTGCTTCAGCCACGCATTTATCCTCCACCTCGCTCCATTCCTACTCTCACTGTCGCGTGGCACAGGCAGTAATCCCGAGATTGTTACCTTTGTTGTCCTTCTCTTTAACTCCCCTCCTAACTCCCTAAATTCTCCTTTCAGGACCTCTTCTCTTTTTTTACCTATGTCATTGGTACCTATATGTACCACGACCTCGGGCTCCTCTCCCTGCCCTTTCAGGATATCTTGGACACGTTGAGACACATCACACACCCTGGCACCAGGGAGGCAAACTACCATCCGGGTCTCCCGACTGCGTCCACAGAATCGCCTGTCTGACCCCATAACTATAGAGTCCCCTATTAGTATTGCCCTCCTCTTCTTTTCCTTACCCTTCTGAGCAACAGGGCCGGTATCGATACCTCTTTCTCCGGCCCTAAGGGTCAGTCCCAAGAACTTTTTCTCTTGTAACCCTATCTGTGCCTTCTTGGGATTTACTTTTAAACCGCTCTTACAGAGCAGCTCCAGCAGTTCGTTTACTAGGGGCCCATGTTCCTCACTGGTGTCCGTGAATAGCAAAATATCATCCACATACTGGACGATCTTGTGGGGCTCACTGAATTCCTTTAAACATTCCGCCATACATTGGTGGAAAATGCTGGTGCTATTGTGGAACCCTTGGGGAAGACAGTTCCACGTGTACTGCTGCCCCTTCAATGTGAAAGCAAATTTGTACTGGCCGGGATAGACCAGAAACCGTTCGAGATGTCTAGCACCGTAAATACAGATGCAGACGCCGGTATTTCCCCTAATAGGTCTGCTATGGCTGCCACAGTTGGTGCGCAAGCCGGAATGTTCTTATTCAGGACCCTATAATCTACCGTGGCCCTCCATGAATTGTCTGGCTTCCGTACGGGCCAGAGCGGTGAGTTCACGTGGGTGGCTATGGGCCTCAAAACGCCTTGCTTAACCAGTGAACTCAGGGCGACTTCTAAGTCAGCCTCCGCTTCTCGGGGAAAACTATACTGTTTCTGCGGTCGGGACATGGGATCCCCGTCTATCCTGACCTCTGTTCCTGTGACCCTTCCACAGTCGTGCTGGTGAGTAGCGAATGCGGCCAAATGTCGCTTAACAGGGCCTCGATACTCTGTCAGGGTCTGCCTACTAGGGCCTCTACATCGTACCCCTCTCTGGGCTTCATGACACACAGCGCCCCTCTCTCTGGTACCCTCTCGATGACCATTACCTCCTTCTCTCTCTCAGCCCCTTCTCCTGCTATGCCCCACTAACAGTGGTTCCTCAGGTCCACCAGGACCTGGTGGGCCACTATAAAGTCGGCGCCTAGCATCCCCTTTCCCTCCTGCTCCCAACTCATCAGGACGCACTTCCACTACGCCTGGAGTGCTCCTAATCGAATGGACAAGGGGACAGAGAAAAACCCCGTCTTCTCGTTTCCCGTAAAACCGACAAGACTATAGGGCGCCCCACTAGATAGAGGGGGTGTACGGGGATTGTCCATGTGGACAATGGTACTGGAAGCAGCTGTGTCCAGCAGGTAACTCCCGACCACATCCTCGACCTCCCTCTTGACCCAGGGTCTCCCACATGGGCCATACTCTAAAGGGCATAGGAATGTGGGCTGTTTTGCTGGCAGTCATAAAGGTGACGGGGGTGCGGATACGGGCGCGCCCTGGCCTGTTGCCTAGGCTACCTGTCCGGACCCTCCCGCCTTGGACTCCAAATAGGCAAATAGATCTTTTACATCTATTGTTCCCGGCACGGCCGCTCCCTCCTCCGGGGCTGGGTCGGCTGTTACCGGGGTCCTATCCTCCACTGCTCTACTTGGGTTTCTGCACTCCCTCTTGTAGTGCCCGGGCTTCCCACACCCGTAGCACACCGGCCTCATCTCGGAATAGGTCCGGCTGCCTTCCTGTTTCCACTCCCTCCTTTTGGGGGGTGCCAGTGCTATATTGTGCACCTTGCCCTTAAAGGGCTTCTCCTCACTTCTCTCCCCATTGCGATAGGCAAGGGTGAGCTTCCTTATTACCTCTGCCTCGTTAAGGTTTGGGTCCGCTGGGTCGAACCAGTGCTCGGCCTTTGCCCGAACACGCGGGAGGCAATTCGCTACCAGATCTTCAGCCAGTGGGCTGTTCTCCTATCTAAATTCCGCCTATCTAAAGGCGTCCCACACGCTCCCTCATACACTGCCCACAGTCTGTCTGCGAACATGTCCGGGGACTCAGCTACCTGCTGCTTCGTCTCCCCCACCCTGGCGAAAGGACTACCCTGATTCAACCCCTTGGCCTCCAGAACCGCTGTCTGTGCCGCTACCCATGTTTCAGGTCTTCCCCCTTCCCTGGAGGTCACTGCCTTGCATAGGTATGAATCCAGCGTCATCAGTAGTAGCTTTACCCGTTCTATCTCATCGCAATCGTTTATATCGGCTGCCTGCTGCACCTCCATAAAATGCAATGACAGGTCTCCCGCCCTGGTTAACCTGGGAACGTGAGCCACCATCCCCCTCAGCACGTGCGCCACATGGGGAATGATGATATCACTCTCTATGGGCCCCCTAACTGCCTGCCCTACCGGGGGACCATATTTCCTTTGCCGTACGGGGCACATCTGCCCTACCCGGGGCTGTTGCCCCTTTACCCCCTGCTCTCCCACCATGATCGGTAACCCCACCACCTCGTGGTGTACTACACATGGCGCAGACGCCGCTAACTGAGCCTGTCCCTCACCGGACAACCCGAACCCCACCTGCCGACCCGGACCTATTCCCGGCGCCTCAGGAGGCGGTCTATTCCCCTTTGCCCCTGGGGAATCACGTGCTGAGGGAAGCCCTCTGCCCCTGGGGGACCCCCCTGGTCCTACCAGGTGAACCCGTCCCTTAGTCTTGGACAGAGTCTCCTCCAGCTGTGCTACCCTTGCCTGGCAAGACCCGTGATCACAATCCCCTAGCTCACTACGGGCCACCCGGTATGCTGCTTGGATATCTTGGAACTTTCCCTCCAGCTCCCTGTACCTCTGTGTACTCTGAGCCAGGAGTTCCTCGGCGTTCCGTTCCCTCTCCTTTGCCTCTACCGCCTGGCATTGGAGGAATTCGTGGGCATTTCTGTGGGACTCCCTAGCCTGCAAGATACACTGCCTGGCTTCACTTAGTTCCTCGTTAGCCCTTCCCCATCTCTAGCGCTTTCCTCAGCGCTGGCCCTAGCATTTCTCAGTTGCTCTTCTAGACTCTCTACCTGTCTCTCCATTTTGGCTACCTGCTGTGTTAGGCACGCTAGCCAAACTGCCTTTTCCAGCCCTTTATTATACCCTTTGCTTTCCGTCCATTCTGCTGCAGCTGCTGCAGGCTGCTGTGCTGCCAAAAGTGCTATCAACCATTGTTTGGTGAGATTGATCTTTTTAAACATATAAGAGGAGATTCTCTGACTTTGTCCAATGATTTCACCACTTTCCAAATGTGCTGCTATCACATCTTTAATAACTGACTCTAGCAGTTTCCCCACTACCGATGTTAGACTAACTGGTCTGTAATTCCCCGTTTTCTCTCTCCCTCCCTTCTTAAAAAGTGAGGTTACGTTTGCTACCCTCCAATCCTCAGGAACTACTCCAGAATCTAAAGAATTTTGAAAAATTATCACTAATGCATCCACTATTTCTGGAGCTACTTCCTTAAGTACTCTGGGATGCAGCCTATCTGGCCCATGTGATTTATCGGCCTTTAATCCATTCAATTTACCCAACACCACTTCCCGACTAACCTGGATTTCACTCAGTTCATCCATCTCCTTTGACCCGCGGCCCCCTGCTATATCCGGCAGATTATTTATGTCTTCCTTAGTGAAGACGGAACCAAAGTAGTTATTCAATTGGTCCGCCATATCCTTGTTCCCCATGATCAATTCACCTGCTTCTGACTGCAAGGGACCTACATTTGTTTTAACTAATCTCTTTCTCTTCACATATCTATAAAAACTTTTGCAGCCAGTTTTTATGTTCCCTGCCAGTTTCCTTTCATAATCTATTTTCCCTTTCCTAATTAAGCCCTTTGACCTCCTCTGCTTGTCTCTGAATTTCTCCCAGTCCTCTGGTATGCTGCTTTTTCTGGCTAATTTGTACGCAACATCTTTTGCTTTGATACTATCCCTGATTTCCCTTGTTATCCACGGATGCACTACCTTCCCTGATTTATTTTTTTGCCAAACTGGGATGGACATTTTTTGTAGTTCATCCATGCAGTCTTTAAATGCCTTCCATTGCATATCCACCGTCAACCCTTTTAGAACTAATTGCCAGTCAATCTTGGCCAATTCACGTCTCATATCCTCAAAGTTACCTTTCTTTAAATTCAGAACCGTTGTTTCTGAATTAACAATGTCACTCTCCATCCTAATGAAGAACTCAACCATATTATGGTCACTCTTGCCCAAGGGGGCACGCACAACAAGTCTACTAACTAACCCTTCCTCATTACTCAATACCCAGTCTAGAATAGCCTGCTCTCTCGTTGGTTCCTCCACATGTTGGTTTAGATAACTATCCCTCATACATTCCAAGAAATCCTCTTCCTCAGCACCCCTGCCAATTTGATTCACCCAATCTATATGTAGATTGAAGTCACCCATTATAACTGTTTTGCCTTTGTTGCACGCATTTCTAATTTCCTGTTTGATGCCATCCCCAACTTCACTACTACTGCTAGGTGGCCTGTACACAACACCCACCAGCGTTTTCTGCCCCTTAGTATTTTGTAGCTCTACCCATACCGATTCCACATCCTCCAAGCTAATGTCCTTCCTTTCCACTGCGTTAATCTCCTCTCTAACCAATAACGCTACCCCACCTCCTTTTCCTTTCTCTCTATCCCTCCTGAATATTGAATATCCCTGGATGTTCAGCTCCCAGCCTTGGTCACCCTGGAGCCATGTCTCCGTGATCCCAACTATATCATAATCATTAATTGCTATCTGCACGTTCAACTCATCGACCTTATTACGAACTTCGTGCCCAAATGCCTGAAAAAGGGGTTCCCCTAGGTTCTAGACCTCGGAATTATGGTGGGATATGATAATACTTTGATTTGACCAGAGCGTGCTGATGAGAGAAAACAGAAACCAAGACGGACTCAAAGCAAGTCTAAAATTTACAGGCTTTCTTAAACAAATGAGAGACCGAATCTCACCAACACTACATTATACGTGACTAAACTTATGCTTTAAACTAAGACTATGCGAAGAAAATTATCGGGCACGTCGTAAAACGTATTTTACACAATTTTACTTGCAAGTTGAATACACCCCCCTTTCCCCTTCTTCTCTCAACCTTTATCCTATTTTCGGGAACTTCACCAGGTCGTCTGGGGTACTTACAGCTAGGTTGATGCAGGCTCACGAGCCGTCCAGCAGAGCAGAAAGAGAGCGAGTTCTGGCTTGACTCCTGCTTTTTATACCTGAGTTTCTCCCTTGAAACGCCCCCAGGTGGTCCTCTGGACAAAAGGGTCTTTTGATGATTACCAGTTTCGATCTGGCATGAACAATGGGCTTCCGATGATAAGGAGTTTGCTGATGTCATGATCCCTCAGCCTGATGGTTATCCCATCGCCTAGATGGGCTCCCATTGTCCCGATGGATGGGTGATCCACGAAGGTGATAGAGGTTGCTGGGCTGTTTACCCCCGTCTGCTGGGCTCTTTTCCTTCCTTTGTGTATTCCAAGATAATGTCATTATCTCCGTCTCAGCCTTTCCTGCTCACACCATTAGCATAGTGGTGTAATGCCCAGGCCCACAGACAGGTTCGAAACTGGTTCTTCCTTTGTGGATTGTGGGTTGTTTCCATTGCAGTCAGCATGTCTGTTTTAAAAATGTCCATGGTCCTCATCCCCGAGTTCTTCCATAATCTGAGGATTTGCCACAATAACTTACAACGTCCTGTGAATTTTTATATTGAAGTCTGTGAAAATCAACATCAGTATTTCATCATGGACATTGACAGTAGGGTTTCATGGGCAGGTGTGAGAGACTGGGTCACTGAGATTCAAATGGGAGATTTGAATTGTGTGATGGCTCTAAAAGAAGCTAAAGTTTGTCAGGGCCAAATGTTCAGTTCAGTTCAGTTTAGTTTAGTGTCACGTGTACCGAGGTACAGTGAAAAGCTTGTGTTGCGTGCTAACCAGTCATGTCATCATGAAATATATGAAGAATGATGTTTACACCAATGCTGTTCCAAATGAAGTGTGATTTGTGTGACGGTCTGACTTCATTAAGTGAAGCGCTATTCATCGAGAATAACGAGTGTGATGAGCATTGAACAGCAAGATGGAAGGGATTGCTCTACAACATTTGGGCTCTCCCAGATGATTATTAGTGCACTATGTTGGAGTTAATAATTACATCAATGAGGGAGGGGATGTGGCGCTTGTCGGTTTGCATTAAGGTTTAGTATTGATGAGGCTCCTGATGAAGAATATATTTTTATCATGAAGCCCATTATGGTCCTAGTGGACAATGCTTCCCACCCTCACTCTGCTGATAATATTGAGCTGGGATGACTTGCTCCTGGTCCTGCTGTTTCTCTTACACTTTAGGCATGCCACATGCTCCTATGACTCAAAGTCTTCACATTGTTTTTCCTCTCACACCAGCTGCCTGCAGTCACAAGGTTTTACATCACATAACACCTTATAGTGTGATCTGCAGGGTGCCCTTGCATTGATGCAGACAATGGCCCTTCATTTTGAGGAGGCCAATGGCTCTCACTGGATCACCACACAGCTGCTCTGGTTGTGTGAGCAGCTTTGGATACGAAGGGTAACCTTTGCCCCAGGCCTTAACTGTTGGAGCAATGTAGGCTGCTGTTGATGTTAGGGGTGGGAGATGAAGGAGCCTGTGGATGCTTTCGGCAAACGTGGCACTTACTAGTGAAGAATTTCCCCATGATCAACAACCAGCTGTACTTTTAAAGAGTAGATCTGTGCTCTTAATTGGAACTTAGATAAGTGCATGATAACAGTTGATGGCAGCTTGCACACTTGGTGAGCCAGCAACACATGCAAATGCCAGAATTTAATATCCCACTCTCTCTTGAATAAAAGGAAAAGCAAATTATTCTCCCATGAATCGAGAACAACAGTGACTTCACCAATTCTGCAGAGACAAGCAAATTGAGAAAATGGCATGGTTATGCTGAAAGCCAGGAAATTGAGAGTCATGATGATCTTAGCCTCAACACAGAGGGCAATCCAAGCATGAGAATGTGACCACAAGTCATCCCATTGAATGCTACATATCTCTATGATGACAGATCTCGAAAGTGTGAGCCTACGAGCGAGATAATTTTTCAGATAGGGTGCAGTAGGTTGTGATGTCTATGATTCTGTAGGAATAAGCTAGCCATGAAGTTACTGTGTCCTGGCCTGTTATGAATAACATGCTAAGTCTATCCTGTGGTCCCTGGTGATGCGTAGGAAGGAACTGTAGATGCTGGTTTAAACTGAAAATAAACACAAAATGCTGGAATAACTCAGCGCGACAGGCAGCATCTCTGGATAGAAGGAATGGGTAACATTTCGGGTCGAGACCCTTCTTCAGAATGGGAGAATCATGAATCAGTCCCAAGTAATGTATTGCTTTGCTGTTATGATATTACCTCTTTTGTAACTATGGAGTGAGAAGCTCAGGAGTAAGTGCTGAGAAAACAGTCACTGTCAATTGCAATAGACTCTGTGGGCTTTGGGAGGTTCAATCAGTTCTGAGGCTGCTACATTGGATTATCCAATATTAGTGGGAAAAGCAAGAATGCATGCAATGTGCTCCAGATTCTAGTTCTAGAACCTTGAGCTTCCGTTGATGTCGACCGATGTGTTGGACATAATGTTGTACGCCAGAGTTTCTCTCACTTGACATTTGGATTTTGACCCTCCCAACATTTGGAAAGGTTCAGAGATGTTGATATGTATCATGACCTGATATCTTCCATCTAGCTTTTAATTGCCATAGTCACTGTGCTATACTGCAAGGAAATAGGCCTTTCAGCCCAACTTGTCTATGCTGACTGTGGTGCCGATTGGAGCTAGACCCATTTGCAAGTTCATAAATGTCATGTTGTAAATATGTCAAAATTTGATTAGCCCACGATCTATTTAGTTCCTCAGTATAATTTGAAATTTGATTTTCTTAATGGGATTTAATTCTTTGAGAATCTTCTTACTCTGGATATGTCTGCTCCAACACGTTTAGAAATGTTCATGTCTGGATAGAATCTTGGATGGCTCGATTTGATTTGAGACGAGGCAATGATGGCTGGCGGGTACTCGATCTAACACCACAAGAGAAAAATGAAGGTAAGCAAACAAAAGATAATAAGGTCTAATTTTCACATTTTATATTTGAAAACAAGTTTTGGTTGTGAGATAGTAGTGGAGAATTAAATCAATGGTAATATTTTGAATGAGCGGGAAATATCTGATTGTCATTTGAATTAATGACTCCTAATAGGTACATTTCTACGCAGAAGTATGTAATTATTAACATATCCAAATCTTTTCATTTTGTTATTGCCCTGAATAAGAAAGTCATAGAAAAATATAGAGATATGATTGAATTAAAATATCACCACAATTGCTGAACAGTTAACAAGCTATTAGGTTCGGATCATATTTAGATTTCTTTAGACATTGTCATTTCTTTTGGAAGGAGTGTACTGCTGTGGCCCAGCACCAGTCAAAGCGATCAAGGAGGGAGACATCGATATGCGCCATGATATTTGCCGAAGTGAATGCAGATTGTGTGACTTGGATCTGTCCTGAAAAGGGAAAAATGATAAAAATTGACTCTGACACCAAACACATTGGTCAAAAGATCGGCACCAGGTGTGTTGGCAGTGATGAGCGTGAAGATATCACAGATAATTATAAGCATCCAGAAGGTAACAGAAAGTAAATTTATTTGCATTGATTATCATTGACAATTGTACTTCGATAAATGGTAACACCTTGAGGCGGCATGGTAGCACAGCAGTAGAGTTGCTGACTTACAGCACCAGAGACCCGGGTTCGATCCTGACTACGGGTGCTCGCTGTACGGAGATTGTACAGGATGTACAATCCCCGTGACCTGCGTTGGTTTTCTCCAGGAGCCCCAGTTTCCTCCCACACTCCAAAGATGTACAGGTTTGTAGGTTAATTAGCTTGGTAAAATTGTAAATTGTCCCTAGTGCGTGTAAGGTAGTGTTGGTGTGCGGAGATCGCTGGTCGGTGCGCACTTGGTGGGCCGAAGGGCCTGTTTCCACACAGTATCTCTAAACTAAACTAAACTCTGACAAATTGAATGGAATCACATAACTAGGCCGGCATGGTTTCGTGAAGGGAAGATATTGTCTGCGTGTCTGCTGGAGTTCTTTGAGCAAGTTAATAGCAGGACAGACAGAGGGGACTTTGTAGATGTTGGTCACCTAGATTTTCAGAAGACCTTTAATAAGGTGCTGCATGTCAGGTTGCTAGGGAAGATGATAGTCCATGGTATTAAAGGGAAGAGACTAGCATGGATAACAGGTTTAGCTGGATGGCAGAAGGCAGTTCCAATAAAAGGTGGTTTATTAGTTTGTCTGCCAGTGAGTAGTGGAGCTCCACGAGGGTCGAGGTTGGGACCACCTCTTCACGTTGTATATTAATGATTTGGATAGGGGGATTGACAGCTTTGTGACCAAGTTTGCAGATGATGCTAAGATAGGTGGAGAGGCAGGCAGTGTAGAGGAAGCAAGGACTCTGCAGAAGGACGTGGACAGGTTAGAAGAGTGGACAGAGAAGTGACAGATTAAATTATGTATAGCAAATCGCGGAATCATGCATTTTGGTAATAAGAGTAAAGGCGCAGATTATTTTCTAAATCGACAGAGAATCCAGAAATCGGAGATGCAAAGGGTCTTGAGAATGCTGGTGCAGGACACCCAAAAAGTTAATTTGCAAGTCAAATCAATAGTAATGGCAAATTCATATATATCAAGAGGACTGGAATACAACAACAGAGATGTAATGATGAGGCTCTTTAAGGCGCTGGTCAGGCAGCATTTGGAGTACTGTGAGCAAATTTGGACCCAAAATCTGAGGAAGGATGTGGTGGCTCCGGACAGGGTTCAGTGGAGGTTTGCAAGAATGATTCCAGGAATGAGTGAGTTAGCATATGATCAGCGTTTGACAGCACTGGGCCTCTACTCGCTGGAGTTTAGAAGGTTGAGGGGGGACCTCAATGAAATCTACATCATAATGAAAGCTACAGATAGAGTGGATGTGGAAAAGATGTTTCCACTGGTGGGAAAGTCTAGGACCAGGAGTCATAGCCTCAGAATTAAAAGGCACTCTTTTAGAAAAGGACGTGAGGAGGAACTTCTTCAGTCAGCGGGTAGTTAATCTTTGGAACTCGTTGCCACAGAGGGCCGTGGAGGGCAAGTCAAAGGATATTTTTAAGGCAGAGATAGACAAATCCTTGATTAGAATAGGTGTCATGGTTATGGGGAGAAGGCAGGAAAATGGGATTAGGAGGCAGAGATCAGCCATGATTTAATGGCAGAGTAGACTCGATGGGCCGACTGGCCTAATTCTACTCCTATAACGTGAACTTGGAATCCTGTGGAATATTTTACAGTTGTCAGATAACTCCTATCTGGCGATCAGATTTAACTGCATTGATAAAATTCTGATTATGTTATCAATATAACCAAAAGTCTCATCTTGACCACTTCCTGTCCATGCTGTATATTGATATGAGAAAAAAAGCTACCATATATCGCTCTGATTTTTGGCCATCTTACTCACAGTCCTCCTCTGCTGTGGCAGCCTTGAGAATTTTTCTGATTGATAAAAAAATTTTTTATGAGTGTTTAAAAAACCTTGCGATCAGCTGATTGGTCCTCTTGCCTGTCAATCACCACGATGATGGTAACAACCCCTCTTCCGGGGGGGAAGGGACAGGACTATAAAACCCCGGATGCCTGGATGCGAGTCAGTAACTCTGGAAGACCGCGAGGGAGAGTCCACAACTATGATTCTAAGCTGTGAATCAACTGAACTGTGAGTCTGCAATGTACTTGCAATAAATGATTTGTAAGCCCTTAATAACAATGCAATGAGTTGTTAGGCAATTTGGTGACCTGCACTCTGCATGACATTTAGTGGCCTGCAATCTGCTTGAAATGCTATGAAATTGAATTTAGTGGCCTGCACACTGCTTGAAATGCTATGAAATTGAATTTGGTGGCCTGCACTCTGCTTGAAATGCTATGAAACTGAATTTGGTGGACAGCAATCTGCTTGAAATGGAATTTTGAGGAATAGCCGTGAGTGAACTGCCAGCCCATCAGCTCTGAATGACTGATCTGCCAGCCCACCAGCCCTGAGTAACTGAGCTGCCAGCCCACCAGCCCTGAGTGACAGCTGCCAGCCCACCAGCCCTGAGTGACTGAGCTGCCAGCCCACCAGCCCTGAGTGACTGAGCGGGAGGGGAGTATGGATCATATACAGACACATGAGATCAATTTAACTTGGCATCATGTTTGGCACAAACATTGTGGGCCAAAGAACCCGTTCCTGTGCTGTACTGTTCAATGTTCTATGTTCTATGTGAAATCTTTGCTATCGGAAGGCTTTATTCAATTTAATATGTGGCCAACGCTACCTTTGTGTTAATAAACCTCTTCCAAGTTCTGATGAAGGTTGACTGACCTGAAACATTAGCTCTGTTTCTCTTCCCACAGATGTACAGCTGCTACAAACAAAATATATATATATTCTTCATAAAGCTTTGTTGATTGAGAGACCTGCATTCAAATTATCTTACAATTAAAATTAATATTAATTTTGTCTTCCTACAAGCATGTTTTAATTGACAAATTCAAGGAAACTCAACCATTGTGATATCCCAGTCTCTCATCATTTAAAAATCAACATTTAATAGATTCATAGCATTTCAAGCAGAGTGCAGGCCACCAAATTCAATTTCATAGCATTTCAAGCAGAGTGCAGGCCACCAAATTCAATTTCATAGCATTTCAAGCAGAGTGCAGGCCACCAAATTCAGTTTCGTAACATCTCAAGCAGAGTGCAGGCCAGCAAATTCGATTCCATAGCATTTCAAGAGGAGTGCAGGCCATCAAATTCAATTTCATAGCATTTCAAACAGACGATAAATAAGGCAGATAGGGACTGTAGAACGGAGATTTGCAGGGCAGGTTTTCCTCACAGAGAGTGATGGGTGTCTGGAATGTGCTGCAGGCAGATATGATAGTGCCATTTAAGAAGGTTTTAGTTCGGCACATGAATATACGGGAAATGGAGGGATGTGGATCAAGAGACAAGAGTAGTTGATTGTCATATGTGCTGAAAAGGAACAAAGGAATTCTTACTTGCAGCAGCACAACAGGCATGTACACATCATACTCGGTAGATACGAGAATCTACCAAAAAAACAAGCAGTTCAATTAACTTAAAAAAATAGTCCAAAAATAAAAACAAATTCCAAAGTCCCTAATGTAATGAAGAGCATTCGTAATTCGAAGCTTAGTTGTACCTGGTAATGTTCAATCGGCTGATGGTTGTTGGGAAAAAAATTGTTCCTAGTCCTGGATGTTAAGGTTTCTATACCTTCTTCCTGATGGCAGGAGTGAAATAAGAGAGTTACCAGTATGATACGTTACTTTTTGAAAGATGCTTTATACTTTATTATTCGGTTTGGGTGCATGATAATGCTGGCTGTCTTTTTTGAGGCTGCAACTCGGAAAGATCCCTTTGATGGTGGGGAGATCAGTGCCCATGATGGACTGGGCTGTGGTCACCACTTTTTGTAGTCTCCTGCGTTCCTGCACAGTTCGAGTTGCCAAACCAGGGAATGATACAACTAGTCAATATGCTCCCTACCTTACACCTGTTGAAGTTCAAGGCATACCGTCAACATACTGAATCTCCTCAATATTCTAAAGGGCCTGTCCTATGAGCATGCGACTGCATGCGGCAAGCGCGACCTAACCGGAAGCGGGAGCCGCGCGGAGGTCGAGTGAGTGACGTGGAGCTCGAGCGAAGTCCGCGGGAAGTTCGTGCATGACGTACGGCGTCAAGACGCTGCGTACGGCGTCGAAATGCTACGCACGGCGTCGAGACGCTGCGCACGGCGTCGAGGCGCTGCGCACGGCGTCGAGGCGGAAGCGGGCCGGCAGGCCGTTGCCGCGCGGAATTTTTGAACACGGTCAGTTTTTCGGAGCCCCGCGCGATGTCGGGACCAGCTCCGCACAACTCCATACGGCTCCGACGATCGAAGTGGGACCGGCCCCGCGAGGCCGTACGGCTCAAGCGACCACGTTAGGTCGCGCTTGCCGCATGCAGTCGCATGCTCGTGGGACAGGCCCTTAAGGGAGTAGAGGTGTTGATGGGAGGTGAGAACCTCAACAAATAAGTTAAACTGTTTAGTGGTGGCAAGGCAGCAAGGGGGTGGGGGGGGGGGTGGTTGTTCTGGACGCAGGTGTAAAAGTCCAGAAAGATTTTCTCCTCCCTTTTGGTGAGCCGCGGTTCCTGGCAGGTTGCCAGCCTGTTGTGAAAGTTGGACAGTTAGTTGATAAGACTGCTCGCAGTCCCCAAAACAAGCAGAAACTTTAAAACAAGTCTCTGCAATGTCGCAGCGATACACAAATATGTTTAAATTACCACTGTAACTCCTCCGAATCCCATAAAGATGATAAAAACACCAGTTCTTGTGTCTGGACGGGAGCTCCTAATCATCACACCTCCTCGCGTAACCAGCTTGGAGGGGATGATGGTATTGAACGCCGAGCTGTAGTCTATAGACAACAGCCTGACATAAGTATTTTTATTGTCCAATGCAGAGTGGAGAGCAAGTGAGATCGCATCCTCCGTTGACCTGTTGTGGCGGTAGGCGAACTGTAGTGGGTTGAGGTTCTTGTCAAGGAAGGAGTTGATATGCGCCATAACCAACCTCTCAAAGCACTTCATCACCACCGACGTTAGAGCCACTGGTCGGTAGCCCTTGAGGCACGTCACCTTACTCTTCTTGGGCACTGGTATTATCGATGCCCTCTTAAAGCAGGTGGGAACCTCAAACCTCAGAAGTGAGCGGTTGAAAATGTCCGTAAAAACTCCAGCCAGTTGGTCTGCCCAGGTTCTGAGAACTCGACCGGGTATTCCATCGGGTCCAGGCGCTTTCCGAGGATCCACCCCCCTGAAGGATCTTCTGATGTCGGCCTCTGTGACTGTGACTGTAGTACCATCAGGGCGATGGGGGCTCTGGAAGGCACATTAGTATTCTTCCTATCAAAGCGTGCATTGAGCTTGTCAGGAAGTGATGCTTCGCTGTCATTTGAGCTGCCTCCTGATTTCGCCTTGGAGGAGGTGATGGCATTCAAGACCTACCACAATTGCCGGACATCCGCCTCATCCTCCAGCTTAGAGCAGTAGTCCCTTTTGGTCTTTTTGATGGCCTTGTCAAGGTCGTATCTGGACCTTTTTATAGACCTCTGCTTCGCCTGACCTGAATGCCCGGGATCTTGTCTTCAGAAGAATGCGGATCTCATGGTTCATGATATCGTTGGTTAGGAACCACTCGGAAGGATTTTGTTGGAACGCAGTTCTCCGCATATTTGCTTGTGAAATCTGTAACGACTGTGGCGAATATATTCAGATCCGTTGCCGAGTCCTTGAACATTGCCCAGTCTACAGACTCCAAGCAGTCCTGTAGTTGTTCCTCTACCTCCCCCGACCAGCTCTGTACAGTCCTCACCTATGGGGGTGCTTTCTTCAGTTGCTGCTTGTACACAGGAAGAAGCAGCATCACTGAATTGTTGGATCTTCTGAAGTGAGATGGATAGATTCATAGGCATCTTTGATGGTCGTGTAGCAGTGGTCGAGGGTGTTTGATCCTCTGATGCTGCAGGAGACATGTTGATGGAAGTTTGGGAGTGATTTTCTCAGGCTCGCTCTGTTGAAGTCCCCGGCTATGGTGGTAAACGCCTCGGGGTAAAGCCATCTGGTGTTTATTGACCAAGGCATGCAGCTCCTCCAGTGCCAGACAGACGTCTGCCTGGGGTAGGATGTAGACCGAGATCAGAATGATGGAGGTGAATTCCCTCGGTAAGTAGAAGGGGCGACACTTCAACATCAGATGTTCGAGGTGCGGAGAGCAGGAGTTGGACAGAACTGCCACATCAGTGCACCACGCAGAGTTGACCGTAAGGGAGATGCCCCCTCCTCTCCCTTTCCCAGATACCAGTGTACGATCCATGCGATGGATGGAGAAACCTTCAGGCTGGACCGCTGAGTCTGGGGAGCTGAGGATGTGACATGTCTCTGAAACATAACACAGAGCATTCCATCAGCTCCCTTTGGTAAAGCAGCCTTGACACCAAGCTGGATGGCAGTGTGAACGTGAGGAGGATGCTATGAGAATGCAGGGTTCTTGGACAGGTTGGGGGAGTGGGCAGATGCATGGCAGATGAAGTTTAAAGCAGATTAATGTGAGGTTATCCACTTTGGTAGTAAAAATAGGAAGGCAGATGACCATCTATATGTCGTCACGTTGGGAAAAGGGGAAGTACAACGGGATCTGGGGGTCCTTGTACATCAGTCTATGAAAGTAAGCATGCAGGTACAGCAGGCAGTGAAGAAAGCGATTGGCATGTTGGCCTTTATGAATGAATTAATGAATGAATGAATAGTTTATTTCAGTCATACATTAAAAAGAACAACACTTTACAATCTGTGTGAATATGAACCAACACTGTATCCATTTCACACAACGTTCACATAATCAATGACCGAAAAAGGAATAGGCTGAAGCCACAAAGCTTATTTTTGCCTATCCTATACAATCCATAAGATAGGATAACCCAGAATATCAGCATTACAAATGAAAGAAAACAATAATAACATTTACTCTAAATTGTAATCTTATTTTACATTTTAATCATTTACATTATAATCCTTAATTATTTTACTTTTTAAGGCTTTTTGAAACTCGACAGAGAGCTACAGAATTTCAACTCATCACTAAACCCGTTCCATAATTTGACTCCCAAAACTGAGACACATCTATATTTTACATTGGTTCTCACTTTACATGTTTCAAAAATACACAACCCTCTTAAATTATAACGTCCTTCTCTTAATTAAAAACAAATTTGAATACTAACAGGAAGGCTTTTATTCCTAACTCGGAAAAGTATTTCTAATGTCTTTACATGCACAATATCCAGAAGTTTTTAGGTACCGGACTTTATGAATAATGGATTTGTAGTTTCACGGTAAGAAGCTTTATGTATTATTCTAATAGCTCTTTTCTGGAGTTTAATTACAGGGTCTATATTTGTTTTATATACATTTCCCCAAACTTCAACACAATATGACATATATGGCATTATAAGCGAGCAATACAATATATACAAACACTTCTTATTCAACAGATCCTTTGTTTTGTAAAGAATAGCAATGAATTTAGATAATTTCCGTTTAATGTATTCTATATGTGGCTTCCAACAAAGTTTATGATCTCTAATCACTCCCAGGAATTTTGTTTGATATATTCTTTCAATTTCAACTCCATTTAAATTCAGTTTTATTTCACCATTAACCGTGTCAGCACCAAACACCAAAATTTTGATTTATTTTCATTTAGGCATAATTTATTAATATCAAACCATTTTTTTAGCACTATCAAATCTGCTATTTTCAATAGTTCTTTTATATCATTCCCTGAACAAAATACATTTGTATCATCCGCAAACGTAACAAACTTCATCATATTGGATACTTTACAAATATCATTTAAATAATGTATAAATAACTTAGGTCCCAGTACCGAACCTTGTGGAACACCACATGTTACTCTTCTAAGCTGTGATTCAGTATTATTAATTTTTACACACTGAAACCTATTACTTAAATAACTTCCCAACCAATTTTGTGTGACACCTCATACCATAACGTTCCAATTTCTGCAAAAGTAAGGAATGATCAATTGTATCAAATGCTTTACGTAAACCAATGAATACACCCACAGTGTGTAGTTTCTTATCTATTGCTGTTGCTATATTTTCTACAAATCCATCACTGCTAAAGATGTCGATCAATTACTCCTAAACCCATATTGATGATCACTCAATAACTCATATTTCTCAATGAAGTCATCAAGTCTATTCACAAATAGCTTTTCAAGTATTTTAGAAATTTGAGGTAGCAAAGACACAGGTCTATAATTTGATACCATATGTTTGTCACCATTTTTATAGATTGGAACCACCTTAGCCATTTTCATTTTATTGCATATATAGGTAAAGGGCTCGAGGACACAATCAATTACTACTTTTATAAGTGACATATCAATGGTGTTACCATCAGTTGATTTTTTATCCTTAAACTCTCTGACCACTTCTAACACATCACTCTCACAAACTCCATCAAGGAACATTGAATTGCTGTTGTTAAGTTCAAAATCAACATTTATGTTTTCATCTCTAGGAATGTTAATTTCCTTTGCCAAATTTGGGCCTACATTAACAAAGAAATCATTCAACTCATTAGCAATGTCCTCTGTATTTTCAATAATTGAATTGTCATTTTTTACAAATTATGTTGGAAAATCCATTTTACTACTATTTTTAATTATATCATTATGTACACTCCATGTAGCCTTAATATTATATTTATGTTTTTGCAACATTTGGTCATAATAATCTTTTTTTTGTGATCTCACAATTAATGTCAGTCTGTTTTAATATTTTTTGTACTTGTCCTCCTTTTCCTTTGTTCGATATTTAATAAATTCCCAATAAAGCCTATTTTTCATTTTACAAGCTTTTTACAACCCCTTTGTTCACCATGGTTTCACCCTCTTTTTGGAATTGTGTCTATACTCTTTCAATGGACATTGTCGGTCATAAATTGTCAAGAATGTCTCTAAAAATGCTTCATATCATTCATTAATATCATCTACATAAACCTCTTGCTAGTCATAATTCAAGAGTTCTGTCTTAATATATATAATTGCCTCTGGTGATTTTATTCTAACCAGATTATTCTGTCTCTTTGTTCTTAATTTTGACATATTGTTAATCTCCAACACTGTAAAAACAGGCAAATGATCACTTATATCAGTCACTAATAGTCCACTTTTTGTCTTCCCATCAATTACATTAATGAAAATATTATCAATCAATGTTAAACTATCCTTTGTTATTCTACAAGGCTTTACAATTAACGGATATAAACTCAGGCTAAACATATTATTAACAAATTCTGTCGTTTTTGTATGATCATTATATTTCAGTAAATCAATATTGAAGTCACCACAAACCAAAATCACCTTATCATTATGTTTATCATATAATTCAGAAACCTTCTTATTGAATTGGTCAATACATGACCCCGGTGTTCTATAAATGCATCTAATTAATATATTTTTGAATCTTTCAATATTAATTTCAATGGTTACACATTCCATCAAATTGTCAATAGCAATTGTCATATCACCAATAACCTTGCATTTAAGAGCAGACATCACAAATAAGGCCACACCACCTCCCCTTTTATTAACCCTGTTTTGCCAAAACATTTCATAGTCTTCTAATCCATCCTGTAGTTCTTTACTATCACTCAGCCAAGTCTCTGATATTGCTATTACGCTGCACTTTTGCTGAATGTGTTGAAGGTAATCTTTAATTTTGGAGTAGTTACTGTAGAGACTCCTACTATTAAAGTGAATCACTGAAAACCCCTCCATTTTCACATTTGCATTGAACTTGTCTTCAGAGTAATATTCACAATCCATATTAATGTTCTGGTAGAAGTGGATCTCTGGATCAATGTCATTTTCCAACACAATGTTTGTGATCTTGAAAGTCAAAAGGCTTAAAGTCTGTGTATTCACACATTATCTTATATCAGATTTGTCACTCACAAACAATATTTCACCAGATTCCACCTCTCTACCAAAATGTTCCTCATTTTCACTTATATTGATCAAGTTCTCTTATGTCTCTAATGGCTATTACTTTAGCATGTTCTGGTGTCCCATTCAGTCTTATCATTACTCTACAGTTCCTTGTCCAAGTGTCCTGAATTTGCTTTTCCTTTTTCAGGGTTCTGGCTTGTCTTGCAATTTCAGCATTTCTCTTTGTGAGATGCTCATTTACGTAGACTCTTGTTCCCTGCAATTTCAGCATTTCTCTTTGTGAGATGCTCATTTACATAGACCCTTGTTCCCTTCAATTTTTTTGCAAGCTTTAGCACTTCAATTTTATGTTTTCTACTCACAAATCGAATGATGATGTTCGGCCTGTTGTCCTGTTTTTGAGGCAAGGTATGACAAGCAGCTATATTTTTACTGTCTATAGGAATGTCTTTGCCATTGAAGAACTTAATGACTTGCTGCTCAAGTGAGTGTAATTCACCCCTTGGTGCCTCCTCACCCTCCTTATCACCGGCAGTGATCCGTGCATAGGTGCGGTGGGTTGTCTCAAGTCCAGATATCACAAGGTTATCCATCCTTGTGTACTGTTCCAAATCTTCTACTCTTCTTTCAAGTTCTTCAATTTTCTTATCCTCTTCTTTAATCACAGTCTTCAGTTGTCGCACTTCATCATTTAAGTCAAGTAGGCTTATCAGTTCTTTGGCTACTTTACTTAGTTCATCTGACATGAAGTTCAGAGATTTTTTATCCTCTTCCATTTCTTCTGCTAATTGCTTAGTAGCCATTTCTTTGGTTAGTTATGAAAGTACAAAGAAATTCCACGAAATCCAGTTCTGCTGGTACCAGGTGATCCAGTATTGCTGGTGTGTTAACACATTTCAGCACATTTCATCAAACGTTCCCAAAACCTCAAAAATAACAGAAAATAATCCTGCAGATTGAAACTTAACTTTCTTATAAAGCTGTAAAACAAATTTACTGCATGGATGTCAAGCCATTTTCATGATTTTTGATGGATTTTTGATGGATTGGTAGAGCTGAAAAACACAATGCCTCTAACCAGCAGCCATCTTGGAATTTCTAACAAGAGGAATCGAATATAGGAGCAAAGAGGTCCTTCTGCAGTTGTACAGAGCCCTAGCGAGACCACACCTGGAGTATTGGGTGCAGTTTTGGTCCCCTAATTTGAGGAAGGACATTCTTGTTATTCAGGGAGTGCAGTATGTCACCTTTCACCTCGAATAAATCACAATGGTCTAAAAACCTGAATCCCTACTCCCTGCACCAACCCATGAGCCATGTTTTCATCTGTCCTGTCTTTCTATTTCTACTCTCCCGAGCATGTGGCACTGGGAGTATTCCAGAGATTACTATGAATGGAGTCCTGCTGTTTAATCTTCTGCCTCTAGCTTCTATCATGCTTTTGTTTGGGCTTGTTGTAATAATGCAGGAGCCACGGATTCAAAGGTAACAGTGAGAGTGGGATGAAGAATTAAAGCAATGATACCAATAAACCTATACCAAATAGAATAAAGTATTTCCACCTTGGTGCCCATTGAATTAATTTTACCAGATGTCCTAGATGTCACATCCAATCAAATGCTACTCACCTTGATATTAAAGGTAGTTGTCCTCAACTTAACTCTCAAATTCAGTTCCATGGATGTAGATTTTGATCATGCCTGGAGCAGAATATTTCTGGCCACATCAAACGTGGTCATTAGTGAGCAGGTTATCATCAGTAAACACCATTCAGCATTGTTACTGATGCTTGCCATCAGTTTGCTCATTATTGAGAGTAGAACTGTTTGGGCAGTAATTAGCTAGAATGTATTTGTCCTGCTTTTTGTGGCCTGTATATACTTGGACAATTTTCCATGTTGATGGATAGATGGTGATGCTGCCTGTCCCCCTGAGTTACTCCAGCATTTTGTGTCTATCTTCTTTTCTAATGTCAGGATGTAGCCTGGTCCCAGATTCTTGCTCCATTGAGTGTTCTCAGTCATGTTTTTGATATTACATGAAATGAAATGAATTGTCTCAAATCATCCACCTATATTTTCTTGAAGTCACAAGCACAATTTGTGCTACTTCATCATAGGAACACCAAGGCATTAAGGAGGAAGCAAACTGCAAATGCAGCATCTCAGCACTCCATTAAGACTAGTTTTTAGCCCATAAACTGAAGGGCTAAAGTTCCTTCTAGGGATCCATGTATAGCTTATTTTAATGAAGGTATGGAAGAAAATGAGGTTCATTTATAGAGTCCTAGTGCATTGCGTTCATCTTGGCTCTCCAGTTTCCTCCAAATCGCAGCCAGTAGGTTGATAGGTTAATGGGCAGGTGTAAATAAGCCCTAGTGTAGGTAGTTGTAGGTAAAGAGGATGGGTTACAGGTGGAAATATGTAGGGAATGCAAAGCACTGGGATTACAATAAAACATAGACACAGTGGGCAAAATATCCTCCATCTTAGTCTAGTTTAGTTTAGAGATACAGCGCCGAAGAGAGAGCTAGATAGGGCTCTTAAAAATAGCGGAGTCAGGGGATATGGGGAGAAGGCAGGAACGGGGTACTGATTGGGGATGATCAGCCATGATCACATTGAATGGCGGTGCTGGCTCGAAAGTCCGAATGGCCTACTCCTGCACCTATTGTCTATTATCTATTGAAACAGGCCCATCAGCCAACCGAGCCCGCACTGACCATCAATCCCCGCACGTTAACACTATCCTACACATACTAGGGACAATTTACATTCATACCAAGCCAATTAACCCACAAACCTGTACGTCTTTGGAGTGTCAGATGAAACTGAAAATCGCAGAGAAAACCCACGCGGTCACAGGGGGTGAAATTACAAACTCCATACTGACAGCACCTGTAATCGGAATTGAACTCGGGTCTCTGAAACTGTAAGCACCACAAAGCAGCAACTCTACTGCTGTGTCGCCGTGCCGTGATCTACAAAGACAAAAATAAAAATTGTCATCTAAATATCTAAATATAAAATTATAAGGGGCATAGTGAAGGATAGACAGACCAGAAGTTGCATAAATGACACTATATCAAGTGGTATCATAGACAGTGAATATGGTTATCAAAAATTACAGTAGACTTTTGATCAGCTGTGCAAATGGGCAGAGGAATGGCTAATGGAGTTCAGTGTAGATTAGTGTGATGTGTTACATTTGGGGAAGTCAAACCAAGGCAGGACCTTCACAGTGAATGGCAAGATCCAGAGGAGTTTTTAGAACAGGGGGATCTAGGATTGAAGGTACATGGTTCCCACAAAGTGGCATCACAGATAGTTAGGGTGGTAAAATAGGCTTTTGGTGAATTGGCCTTCATCAGTCAGGGCATTGAGTTGTACAAGATGATGGTGAGACTACATTTGAAGTACCTTGTTTAGTTTTAGTTTACGTTTGGGTAACTTTTTAAAAAGGGTGCCATTAAACTGGAAAGAGTGTTGTGAACATTTATGAGGATGTTGCCAGGATTAGAATGACTGAGCTATAGGCAGAGGTTTGGAAGACTAGGACTTTATTCTTTGTGAGTGAAGAGGAGCAAGATTTAATAGGAACATGAGGGACAACGTTTTCACTCAGGGGTTGGTGGGTTTATGGAATGAGCTGCCAACCGAGATAGTTGAGGCAGGTACCATAACATTTAAAAGACACTTGGACAGGTGCATGGATAAGATAAGTTCAGGGGGATATGGGGCAAATGCAGGTAAATGGGACTAGCTTAGATGGAGCATGGAGGAGTTGGGCTGAGGGACCTGGTTCCATGCTGTATGACTATGACTCCAAGACTAACTGTTTTTTCAAAGGTGGACATGTCAAAGACTAGAGGGCATGGCTTTGTGAGAGAGACAAAGTTTAAAGGGAAGGTTGTTTACACAGAGAATGGTGGGTACATGGAACACATTGCCGAGGGTGATGGTGGAGGCAGGCATGATAGGGGCATTTAAGAGTCTTTTCAATAGGCACATGGATATGCAAGGAATCGAGGGAAATGGATCACGTTCAAACAGAGATTAGTTTAACTTGGTATCATGTTCAGCAAGGACATTGTGGACTGAAGGGCCTGTTCATGTGCAATATTATTTAGTTTAGAGGTACAGCGTGGAAACAGGCCCTTCGGCCCACCAAGTCTACGTTGATCATTGATCACCCATACACTAGTTCAATGTTATCGCATCCTATACACTAGGAGCAATTTACAGAAACCAATTGACTTACAAAACCTGCGAGTCTTTGGAATATGGGAGGAAACCGTAGCATCTGGTGAAAACCCAAGTGGACACAGGGAGAATGTACAAATTCCGCACAGATAGCACCCGTAGTCAGGGTCGAAGCCAGGTCTCTGGCGCTGTGAGGCCGCAGGTCTACCACTGCACCACCGTGCTGCCACTGTCTTTTATATTCTATAAATCTGAGAACTCAGTACAAGCCGCATGACAGTTATAAATTTAACCAGGTATGTCAGAACCCATAGAATTAAATATTACAGAATGGGACAGGAAATATAAACCTGCACGTTGAGATCAGGTGTAATTGTTTTTCACTCCTTGTGCTCAGGTGGCCACGAGCCTTTGAACCAATTGGTTTAAATTGCTTTGCTGAAGGATTATCAATTCCATTTTAATGGATTCACAGGATCAAAGGTCATTTTATTGTCACATGTATCAATTAAGGTACTGTGAAACTCTATTTACCAGAATTCCTAAAAGGAAATTATAATATAGCAACAGATGGGAAGAAGCAGGAATGGATCTCCAAAGAATACTTGTTGGGTTACATCGAGATGCTGCCATTGATACCAACGTACTCTGTCCTATTGCAGCAATGATAAGACCTCATTTATCAGATGATGAAGTTAGATGGAAGCGGCAATTGCCAATGAGAGACTTCCAGGACAGTTTTTAATTTCGTGATTTTCAAGATTTCGAAGGCTGACATGTTCACCTGCATGGAGTAAACAAAGCTAATTTGTTTTTTATGCTAGATATGGTGGTATGCTGGTATCAGTCTGATGCAATACCAAGAGGAATGTTGCATGACTCGTGTTCTAGCCTACAGCACCCACCTAGTGATGAGATGCATCATTTATTCTTCTGCCACAATGTGATTAATCATATTGACAAAAGATGGGTGGAGCCTTGGTTTCAGAAGGCAAGATTTTGTTCTGTCAGTTCCATGGAAAATAAATTTGTATATTGCAGAAACTGTATCTTGCTTAAGCCTGTATTTTTCAACACCAATTTTTGTTCCAACATGTAGCATGGATAAACAATGCATGACTAGTTTTGGAGTAGACTCAAGTATGTAAATATCACTACTAGGTACTATACGTACCATTTTAACTCTTGTGTCGGTCGATGGGATCTCTCTGCTTCTGCAATTTGTTTCAGGTCTGCAAGACAAGCTATATGGATGTAGGTATCAGTCTACACTCACAGGTGGACTGTCAGTCGGGGAAGGCATTAGGAAGATCTCAGAGGCTGACCTTGCCTGGTAACTTGAGAGAGCAAACCAGATACTGCACAAATTCAGACTGCACCTTAGAAAGTGTTTGTAATTACCGTATAACATTCATCTCTAATCTTTTCATCCAGTGTAATAGAGTCATAGAAGGAGTATTTTCATCCCGTATGTCAGAAGTGTGTTTGCATTTGGAAATTCCAATTTCCTTTTAGAATTATAGAAAGAGTCTTTTAAGTCCATATGCCAGGAGTGTGTGGGCACCTGAACAGTACAATTAAATGTTTTTTGTCTATGCTCTGCATTTGTAAGGCAGCAACTCCACCGCTACCCCACCCTGCCAATTCTGTACTTAGTAGTTGCTTTCTTAATAGTTGACGCATCCTCCTTCCACATCTTCACCTTTTATTGCCACTATCTTCAGCATTCAACACTCATCACCTTCCGCCACCTCTGGTGCATACGTTCCTGTACACCCACCTCCCCCTAATCATAAATTTGTCCGCACATTTTCAGCTCAGTCCAAGCCATCTTAGTTCAACCATTGGCTCCCAATTCTCATCCAACCGCCCTCAACCTGTGTTCCCGAGCCCAACTAATTCCACTCTCGCCCTATAGCAGGCACACAGGGACATTGCTGGTGGGGGCAATAGTGGAGTTGGATTGGGAGGAAGTTTGAGCCTTGCATAAGAGTAACCAACTCATTTTCACAGTGTTGTTTTAATGTGGAGACACAAAATGCAGCAGATGCTGGAATCTTGAGCTAAAAAACAAATGTTATCGGAACTCAATGGGCCAGGCAGCACCTGTGGAAAGAAATGGACAGATAACTTTTAGGGCGAGAACCTTTCTTCAAACCTGAAACATCATCTGTCCACATCCTTCCATAGACATTGCCTGACCAGCTGAGGTCATCCATCACTTTGTTTTTGCTGCTTTCATGTTCCTTTCTAGGCTCCATCTATTGCTTGTTAGATCTTTCTCCATCAGTCCGCCACTTCTTTATCCTTGCAGGTAGACAGGGAAAATCAGGTTGGTACTGGACCCCAAGAAAGGGAGTTTGTGTAGTCCCTTCATGATGGATTCTTAGAGCAGCTTGTGTTGGAGCCTACCAGGGAGAAGGCAATTCTGGATTTAGTCTTATGTAATGAACTGGATTTGATAAAAAGAACTTGAGGTTAAGGAGCCATTAGGAGGTAGTGACCATAGTATTGTCAGGTTTAAGCCACAATTGGAGGGAGAAGTGTAGATCGGAGGTGTCAGTGTTACAGTTGAATAAAGGGGACAAAGGAGCCATGAGGGAGGAGCTGACCAAAGTTGACTGGAAAGATACCCCAGCAGGGATGACAGTGGATCAACAATGGCAGGTATTTCTAGGAACAATGGCAGGTATCTGTAGGCGCAGGATCAGTTCATTAAGGGCATATTCCTCAGGATAAATCCCCAGGGCCTGATGGTATGCGTCCCAGGGTACTTAAGGAAGGGGCTCTGGAAATCGTGGATGCATTGGTGATAATTTTCCAATGTTCTATAGATCAGTTCCTGTGGATTGGAGGGTAGCTAATGTTATCCCACTTTTTAAGAATCAGTTATAAAAGATGAAATAGCGGCACATTTGGATAGCACTAGCAGGATCGGTCCGAGTCAGCATAGATTTACGAAGGGGAAATCATGTTTGACTTATCTTCTGGAATTTTTTGAGGATGTAACTGGGAAAATGGACAAGGGAGAGCCAGTGGATACAGTGTACCTGGACTTTCAGAAAGCATTTGATAAGGTCCCACATAGGAGATTAGTGGGAAAAATTAGGGCACATGGTATTGGGGTAGAGTGCTGACATGTATAGAAAATTGGTTGGTAGACAGGAAACAAAGAGTAGGGATTAACGGGTCCCTTTCAGAATTGCAGGCAGTGACTAGTAGGGTACCGCAAGGCTCGGTGCTGGGACCGCAGCTATTTACATATACAACAATGATTTGGATGAAGGGATTCAAAGTAACATTAGCAAATTTGCAGATGACACAAAGCTGGATGGCAGTGTGAACTGTGAGGAGGATACTATGAGAATGCAGGGTGAATTGGACAGGTTGGGGGAGTGGGCAGATGCATGGCAGATGAAGTTTAATGTGGATAAATGTGGGGTTATCCACTTTGGTATCAAAAACAGGAAGGCAGATCACTATCTGAATGGTGTCAAGTTGGGAAAAGGGGAAGTACAATGGGATCTGGAGGGTCCTTGTGCATCAGGCTATGAAAGTAAGCATGCAGGTACAGCAGGCAGTGAAGAAAGTGATTGGCATGTTGGCCTTTATAACAAGAGGAGTCGAGCATAGGAGCAAAGAGGTCTTTCTGCAGTTGTACAGGGCCCTAGTGAGAGCACACCTGGAGTAGTATGTGCAGTTTCGGTCACCTATTTTGTGGAAGGACATTCTTGCTATTGAGGGAGTGCAGCGTAGGTTTACATAGTTAATTCCTGGGATGGAGGGACTGTCATATGCTGAGAGAATGGAGCAGCTGGGCTTGTACACTCTGGAGTTTAGAAGCATGAGAGGGGATCTTATTGAAACATATAAGATTGTTAAGGGTTTGGACATGCTAGAGGCAGGAAACATGTTCCCGATGTTGGGGAGTCCAGAACCAGGGGCCACAGTTTAAGAATAAGGGGTAAGCCGTTTAGAATGGAGACGAGGAAACACTTTTTCTCACAGAGAGTTGTGAGTCTGTGGAATACTTTGCCTCAGAGGTGGAGGCCGGTTCTCTGGATACTTTCAAGGGAGAGCTTGATAGGGCTCTTAAAGATAGCGGAGTCAGGGGATCTGGGGAGAATGCAGGAGCGGGGTACTGATTGGGGATGATCAGCCATGATCACATTGAATGGCGGTGCTGGCTCGAAGGGCCGAATGGCCTACTCCTGCACCTATTGTCGATTGTCTATTTTCTATTCTCATTGTCCACTCTCACCATTTCTCTATAGTGAATTCAATTGAATTAAATTGAATTGAATTTCTTTATTTGTCTTTCATAAACAAATTTGAACAAAATTCCGTTACCATGCAGTGATAAGAATAAAAAACGAATGAATAAATGAATGAATGCGTTTATTGTCCAGGTATTCACATACAAGGAATTTGCATTGGCGCTCTGCTCTTCTTCTTGCAAATGAAACATAAACCAAAGGAATAGTTAGATCTCAAGCCGGGTGTTGAGCAGCCAGGTTGTTGTCTCTGTTGCCGTCAATGTCTGCCAGACCCTGAGCTCCATTTGGTGGGTGGTAGAGCGGGCACCCAGAGATGACATTGTTGGCTGTCTGTTGTTCTGCTCCACATTCACAGCCTGCGCTCTAGCGGAGCCCCCATCTCCACATGCCAACTCCAGTACAAAGTCTGTAGAGATTCACCCATGCTCCTCTGGGGAGCTCAGACCCTGGACAGCCTTTATCTGGTGAAGAGATGTCACTGTGTATTGGAGATGAGGTTGCCTTCCACTCCTGTGACCACTTGGTGGCTATCCAGTATGCTTTTGTCGCAGTTGGCTGGATGGATGTTAGGAGTAGTTTTCCTTGTGGAGCAAAGAGGTGACGGGACGTCAGTCGGGCTCCCTCTGCTCTCTACTGATAGCCTGATAGAGGAGGTGAGCTGCTTCCATGGCACGACAAGATAGTGCCAGAGTTGCTGCTTGCCTTCGGATCCCTGCAGGCAGAATGCCTACAAGTAGAGGGAGCTGTCACATGCAGTGACAGTGAGGACTGACACATAATACTTCAAACATTAATAAAAACACATTATCGATTAAACATGTGAATGAAATAAAATACCAGAGCAAAAGGAGGCTACAGATTTTTGGTTATTGAGTACAGCTTACTACTCGTGGAAGAACAAAACACACAATTAACACAATTTACACAAACATCCATCACAGTGACTCTCCTTCAGTCATCTCCTCACTGTGATGGAAGGTAAAACAAGTTTTATCACTTACTTGCTTCTTCTCTCGCGGTCAGGCGGTCAGGCAGTCAAAACTGCTGCATTGAGGCGATCGAGGCTCCCGATGTTGAAGCTCCCGCCGGGCGATTGGAGACCCCGCAGTTGATTTTAAGCCGCGCGGGGCGATCTCTGTGAATTGGACAGGAGTCTGGTGAAGGATGATTGTGCACTGACAAAGGAAATGATAAAGAGATTTGGGCTGCTGGACACAACATGCTGAGCCTGACTTACACAATACAAAGTAATCCTCAGGGTTTGTGCTGTTCACATCAGCATCAATACTCGCTGTTGTAATGTGCTCTGTAAATTGGTGCAGCTGCAATGAACATTGACAGGACTCCATACAACTGGAAAACATAACGATGTTCTGTCAAAGAGATTCCATTAGAGGCCGTGACGCAGGTAGATGCACACGCATGCACATATACCCCATAACGCAAAACATATTTCACTGTTACTTCAGTAATGGATCTTTATGAATTTCTGTGCATTGTCTGTTTATTGTTGTCATCCCACTGACATATATTCATAGAATCACTGAAACAACCCCATCAGCACACCACGGCCATGCCTGTCTTTTGGCCCAAATACTCTCATCCAATTTGATGCCAATTAATTTTGCATGCTTCTAAGCCTCACCTATTTAAGTGCATCGTGTCGGAGAAAGTGAATGAAAACGGATAAAGCATTAGTGCTGCAGTATGGGATAGTACGTTGGAGGCACAAGAGACTGTAGATGCTGGAATCAGGAGCAACAAAACAAAATTGCTGGATGAACTCAGAGAATCAATCGACAGTTGATGTTTTGGGGTGAGGATCAAGTGGATTACAAGTTGGCCTTGCTCTGGACAAAACTGTAAATGTAATTCATGTAGATTCAGATTTCCACAATATTGTCCACGCCCTCTGTAGGATGCCAGCCCAGAGGACAATTGTAAATGCTTGGACGTCATCTGGCTTGGACTTTCAGCGGTGGAGTGGATATCCATCCCTCCCAGATCACCCTACTGCAATATTCAGCCTACTATGCAATATTACAATAATCATCAGGTCTACTCTGGAGAAAGACAAGAACAGGGATGTAATGCTGAGGCGCTATAAGGCGCTGGTCAGACCGCATTTGGAGTATTGTGAACAATTTGGGCACCATATTGGAGGAAGGGTGTACTGGCTCTGGAGAGGGTCCAGAGGAGCTTTACAAGCATCATCCCAGAAATGAGTGGGTTAACCTATGATGAGCGTTTGACGGTTCTGGGCCTGCACTCGCTGGAGTTTAGAAGGATGAGGGGGCACCTCATGGAAACGTATCGAATAGTGAAAGGCTTGGATTGAGTGGGTGTGGAGAGGAATTATTCACTAGAGTGTGTCTAGGATTAGTGGTCATAGCGTCAGGGTTAAAGGATGTTCCTTTAAGAAGGAGGTGGGGAGGAATTTATTTCGTCAGTGGGAGATACATAGAAACATAGAAAATAGGTGCAGGAGTAGGCCATTCGGCCCTTCGAGCCTGCACCGCCATTCAATATGATCATGGCTGATCATCCAACTCAGTATCCCGTACCTGCCTTCTCTCCATACCCCCTGATCCCCTTAGCCACAAGGGCCACATCTAACTCCCTCTTAAATATAGCCAATGAACTGGCCTCAACTACCCTCTGTGGCAGAGAGTTCCAGAGATTCACCACTCTCTGTGTGAAAAAGTTTTTCCTCATCTCGGTCTTAAAGGATTTCCCCCTTATCCTTAAGCTGTGACCCCTTGTCCTGGACTTCCCCAACATCGGGAACAATCTTCCTGCATCTAGCCTGTCCAACCCCATAAGAATTTTGTACGTTTCTATAAGATCCCCTCTCAATCTCCTAAATTCTAGCGAGTATAAGCCAAGTCTATCCAGTCTTTGTTCATATGAAAGTCCTGACATCCCAGGAATCAGTCTGGTGAACCTTCTCTGCACTCCCTCTATGGCTATAATGTCCTTCCTCAGATTTGGAGACCAAAACTGTACGCAATACTCCAGGTCTGGTCTCACCAAGACCCTGTACAACTGCAGTAGAACCTCCCTGCTCCTATACTCAAATCCTCTTGCTATGAAGGCCAACATACCATTCGCTTTCTTCACTGCCTGCTGCACCTGCATGCCTACTGTCAATGACTGGTGTACCATGACACCCAGGTCTCGCTGCATCTCCCCATTTCCTAATCGGCCACCATTTAGCTAATAGTCTGCCTTCCCGTTTTTGCCACCAAAGTGGATAACCTCACAATTATCCACATTATACTGCATCTGCCAAACATTTGCCCACTCACCCAGCCTATCCAAGTCACCTTGCAGTCTCCTAGCATCTTCCTCACAGCTAACACTGCCCCCCAGCTTAGTGTCATCCGCAAACTTGGAGATGTTGCTTTCAATTCCCTCGTCCAGATCATTAATATAAATTGTAAATAGCTGGGGTCCCAGCACTGAGCCTTGCGGTACCCCACTAGTCACTGCCTGCCATTGTGAAAAGGACCCGTTTACTCCTACTCTTTGCTTCCTGTTTGCCAGCCAGTTCTCTATCCACATCAATACTGAACCCCCAATACCGTGTGATTTAAGTTTGTATCCTAATCTCTTATGTGGTACCTTGGACGACAGATGGCGCAATGGGCTAAGTGTTCGGCTGGCAACCGGAAGGTAGCCGGTTCGAATCCCGCTTGGAGTGCATACTGTCGTTGTGTCCTAGGGCAAGACACTTCACCCACCTTTGCCTGTGTGTGAATGTGTGTGAGTGATTGGTGGTGGTCGGAGGGGCCGTAGGCGCAAATTAGCAGCCACTCTTCCGTCAGTCTGCCCCAGGGCAGCTGTGGCTACAGAAGTAGCTCACCACCACCGAGTGTGACTGAGGAGTGAATGAATAATGCGATGTAAAGCGCCTTGGGTATTAGAAAGGCGCTATATAAATCCAATCCATTATTATTATTATTATTACCTTGTCGAAAGCCTTCTGAAAGTCCAGATACAACACATCCACTGGTTCTCCCCTATCCACTCTACTAGTTACATCCTCGAAAAATTCTATAAGATTCGTCAGACACGATTTACCTTTCGTAAATCCATGCTGACTTTGTCCAATGATTTCACCACTTTCCAAATGTGCTGCTATCCCATCTTTAATAACTGACTCTAGCAGTTTCCCCACTACCGATGTTATACCAACTGGTCTGTAATACCCCGTTTTCTCTCTCCCTCCCTTCTTAAAAAGTGGGGTTACGTTTGCTACCCTCCAATCCTCAGGAACTACTCCAGAATCTAAGGAGTTTTGAAAAATTATCACTAATGCATCCACTATTTCTGGAGCTACTTCCTTAAGTACTCTGGGATGCAGCCTATCTGGCCCTGGTGATTTATCGGCCTATAATCCATTCAATTTACCCAACACCACTTCCCGACTAACCTGGATTTCACTCAGTTCCTCCATCTCCTTTGACCCGCGGCCCCCTGCTATTTCCGGCAGATTATTTATGTCTTCCTTAGTGAAGACGGAACCAAAGTAGTTATTCAATTGGACCGCCATATCCTTGTTCCCCATGATCAATTCACATGTTTCTGACTGCAAGGGACCTACATTTGTTTTAACTAATCTCTTTCTCTTCACATATCTATAAAAACTTGTGCAGTCAGTTTTTATGTTCCCTGCCAGTTTCCTTTCATAATCTATTTTCCCTTTCCTAAATAATTTGTACGCATCATCTTTTGCTTTGATACTATCCCTGATTTCCCTTGTTATCCACGGATGCACTACCTTCCCTGATTTATTCTTTTGCCAAACTGGGATGAACAATTTTTGTCGTTCATTCATGCAGTCTTTAAATGCCTTCCATTGCATATCCACCGTCAACCCTTTTAGAACTAATTGCCAGTCAATCTTGGCCAATTCACGTCTCATTCCCTCAAAGTTACCTTTCTTTAAGTTCAGAACCGTTGTTTCTGAATTAACAATGTCACTCTCCATCCTAATGAAGAACTCAACCATATTATGGTCACTCTTGCCCAAGGGGGCACGCACAACAAGACTGCTAACTAACCCTTCCTCATTACTCAATACCCAGTCTAGAATAGCCTGCTCTCTCGTTGGTTCCTCTACATGTTGGTTCAGATAACTATCCCGCATACATTCCAAGAAATCCTCTTCCTCAGCACCCCTGCCAATTTGATTCACCCAATCTATATGTAGATTGAAGTCACCCATTATAACTGTTTTGCCTTTGTTGCACGCATTTCTAATTTCCTGTTTGATGCCATCCCCAACTTCACTACTACTGCTAGGTGGCCTGTACACAACACCCACCAGCGTTTTCTGCCCCTTAGTGTTTCGCAGCTCTACCCATACCGATTCCACATCCTCCATGCTAATGTCCTTCCTTTCCACTGCGTTAATCTCCTCTCTAACCAGCAACGCTACCCCACCTCCTTTTCCTTTCTCTCTATCCCTCCTGAATATTGAATATCCCTGGATGTTCAGCTCCCAGCCTTGGTCACCCTGGAGCCATGTCTCCGTGATCCCAACTATATCATAATCATTAATTGCTATCTGCACGTTCAACTCATCCACCTTATTACGAATGCTCCTTGCATTGAGACACAAAGCCTTCAGGCTTGTTTTTACAACGCTCTTACCCCTTATACAATTATGTTGAAAAGTGGCTCTTTTTGATTTTTGCCCTGGATTTGTCTGCCTGCCACTTTTACTTTTCACCTTGCTACCTATTGCTTCCGCCCGCATTTTACACCCCTCTATTTCTCTGCTCACCCATTTAAGAACCCCACCACCTCTTATTCTCTGTTTATTATTGTTTTCTTCTTTCCCCCCTACATGTTGGGTCTGAGTGCTTTCCTTCTCTGCCTCCTGCCTCACACACTGTCTAACAGCATTCTCTATTTGAGTCCCTCCCCCCAACCATTCTAGTTTAAAGTCTCCCCAGTAGCCTTTGCAGATCTCCCCGCCAGGATATCGGTCCCCCTCAGGTTCAAGTGCAACCCATCCTTTTTGTACAGGTCGAACCTTCCACAAAAGAGGTCCCAATGATCCAGAAATTTGAATCCCTGCCTTCTGCACCAGTCCTTCAGCCACGCATTTATCCTCCACCTCGCTCCATTCCTACTCTCACTGTCGCGTGGCACAGGCAGTAATCCCGAGATTGTTACCTTTGCTGTCCTTCTCTTTAACTCCCCTCCTAACTCCCTAAATTCTCCTTTCAGGACCTCTACTCTTTTTTTACCTATGTCATTGGTACCTATATGTACCACGACCTCGGGCTCCTCTCCCTGCCCTTTCCGGATATCTTGGACACGAGATGTATCTGTGGAATACTTTGGCACAGAAGGCCATGGAAACCAAGCCAATTGATATTTTTAAGGTAGAGATAGATAGATTCTTGATTAGTACGATATCAGAGGTTATGGGGAGAAAGCAGGAGAATGTGGTTAGGAGGGAGAGATAGATCAGCCATGATTGAATGGCAGAGTAGACTTGATTGGCCGAATGGCCTAATTCTACTCCTATGACTTATGATCTCATGAACAGCTTCATTGGAAATTGTCCTCAACATCCTACTGGCCACACATCGTCCTGTCTTGGAGATTTATTGCTCAATGCTTGACATTGGTGACCCACAATATCCTGATATGAGTGATCAAAATCCAAGGGTTTTTTCAAACTCGTACAGCTAATTAAATATTTCATCCAAGAACAATGAGGTCATAGATACATAGATACACAGAAAATAGGTGCAGGAGTAGGCCATTAGGCCCGTCGAGCCTGCACCGCCATTCAACATGATCATGGATGATCATCCAACTCAGTATCCCGTACCTGCCTTCTCTCCATACCCCCTGATCCCTTTAGCCACAAGGGCCACATCTAACTCCCTCTTAAACATAGCCAATGAGCTGGCCTCAACTACCCTATGTGTCAGAGAGTTCCAGAGATTCACCACACTCTGTGTGAAAAATGTTCCTCTCATCTTGGTCTTAAAGGATTTCCCCCTTATCCTTAAGCTGTGACCCCTTGTCCTGGACTTCCCCAACATCGGGAACAATCCTCCTGCATCTAGCCTGTCCAACCCCATAAGAATTTTGTAAGTTTCTATAAGATCCCCTCTCAATCTCCTAAATTCTAGCGAGTATAAGCCAAGTCTATCCAGTCTTTCTTCATATGAAAGTCCTGACATCCCAGGAATCAGTCTGGTGAAGCTTCTCTGCACTCCCTCTATGGCAATAATGTCCTTCCTCACATTTGGAGACCAAAACTGTAGGCAATACTCCAGCTGTGGTCTCACCAAGACCCTGTTCAACTGCAGTGGAACCTCCCTGCTCCTATACTCAAATCCTTTTGCTATGAAAGCTAACATACCATTCGCTTTCTTCACTGCCTGCTGCACCTGCATGCCTACTTTCAATGACTGGTGTACCATGACACCCAGGTCTCGCTGCATCTCCCCTTTTCCTAATCGGCCACCATTTAGATAAGAGTCTGCTTTCCTGTTTTTGCCACCAAAGTGGATAACCTCACATTTATCCACATAATACTGCATCTCCCAAACATTTGCCCACTCACCCAGCCTATCCAAGTCACCTTGCAGTCTCCTAGCATCCTCCTCACAGCTAACACTGCCCCCCAGCTTAGTGTCATCCGCAAACTTGGAGATGTTGCCTTCAATTCCCTCATCCAGTTCATTAATATAAATTGTAAATAGCTGGGGTCCCAGCACTGTGCCTTGCGGTACCCCACTAGTCACTGCCTGCCATTGTGAAAAGGACCCGTTTACTCCTACACTTTGCTTCCAATTTGCCAGCCAGTTCTCTATCCACATCAATACTGAACCCCCAATACCGTGTGCTTTAAGTTTGTATACTAATCTCTTATGTGGGACCTTGTCAAAAGCCTTCTGAAAGTCCAGATACAACACATCCACGGGTTCTCCCCTATCCACTCTACTAGTTACATCCTCGAAAAATTCTATACGATTCGTCAGACATGATTTACCTTCCGTAAATCCATGCTGACTTTGTCCAATGATTTCACCACTTTCCAAATGTGCTGCTATCCCATCTTTAATAACCGACTCTATCAGTTTCCCCACTACCGAGCATCCAAAATGTTGGGCTCCTGCCTGCAATTTCAGAAGCAGAATATTCCAACATGATACAAGTTGGAGAAGAGTATCTACAAAAATATTCAAACATAATTGTTTAAACTTCCTCCTATTAATCAAAAACGATTTTTGGAGGTTTGTTTCAGGATGCAAGTAAACCACGAGAATATAAACGATCATTGCTACCACCGTTAAAAATCAACGCATCGCATTCTTTCAGCTCTTCCCTGATATTGAGCATGAAATGGGACGGATATGAGAATTTTAATGTAGACACGCTTGTAATTTGGCTGCAGGAAAAATAAGTCTATGGGGATTTAGTTCCCACGAACTAGTACAGGTGCACGACAGAAAGTATTCTAACGGGATGCATCGCAGCCTGGCATATCAACTGCTCTGCTATTCACCACTTGAACCGGCAGAGGGCAGTGTTCACAGCCCAGTCTAACACAGGCTTGGCACTTCATCTTCATGGTACGTTGCTTTAGTAAGACAGGAAATATTATCAAGGATCCTGTCACCTTGACCATTCCCTTTTCATTTTTCTACCTTCTGAAGGTACAGAAGCTTGAAAGCCCAGATAAGCAGACTTAAATGCAGCTTCTTCTCCCGTCTATCAGACTCCTGAACTCATTGTTCCTACAGGGCTGCCGTGTACTCTTACTCATAACTTTACCTCATTCTGTTATTGTCATTCTTTTTTTGTGCACTATTTCATATTACATTACAATCTTGCACCATTCTGCTCTATTGAGCTTGTATTTATTGTTGTAATATCTTCATGACTGTATGGACATTGCCCCCCTGGTGTATTTGACAAGAAACAGATCCAAATGTGAATACTGACCTGGATCAAAAATATAGAAGTGATGCAGACAACAAAGATAAAGATGAGTAGCTGGAAGAATACAAAGAAAGCCGTCAGCTGTACATGCCGCTTGTGCACTGGAAAGACAGACGGACACTCATTCACCGTCGGGTACAGATGCATAATACACCAACTCATGATATAATGAGTTACACAGTACAAGTGTTACCTCTGTACGTCCCCAGAGCGGGGTGGGAGATTTCAACCTTCACGTGGTCCACCCTGTTTCGACAAATGCAATCAACCCGGCGTGCACAATCAAATAAGATCAAATAGAACAAGTTGTCCGACAACTTTAGGCTGTGCACGCCATACGCAAGAAGAAGAAGTCCCCAGAGCAAAAAAGATAATGAAGACGGATGCAGCAAAAGACGTTGTTGTGCTCACCAGAGCAATTATGGGTGAGATAAAAGAGTACTGATTAAGTAGCACCAATCCTGAAACAGGAAACTAAAATCAATCTTTGTAAATACAACGTGCAGAAATTAATAACAAATCCATGTAACGTGAAAGCAGCAAGTAACACGTCACTCCACGACAAATATTCATTTAACAGTGGTTCCACATACAACATGGAAACTGGCCCTTTGATGCTGACCAAGATGCTCCATCAATGCTAGTCCAGCCTGCCCGTGTTTGGCTCAAATCCCTCTAACACTTTCCTATCCATGTACCTGTAGGAGCCATTTAGCTTAAGCTAGTATTATAATCGTCTGATATTTTTTTAATGCCAAATTACCTTTTAAATGTTGCTTTAGTACATGCCTCAACTTCCTCCTCAGCTCATTCCATATGCCCACCATCCTCTGTGTGGAAAAAGTTGCCCCTCAGATTTTTTTAAAATATTTTTTTATTTTTTTATTTTTATTTTATTTTTTTATTTTTTTATTTATTAGAAGTACATTACATTACAACCACATACATTACTACTCGTCACTTATGTCTTCTTACAATTAATGTACTCCATTTATTTATTACATTAGAAAAGGAAAAGATTGAAAGAAAGAAGAAAGTGAAGGAAAAAGTGAGAGTGTAGAAAATGTGACAACAAAAGAGGACGAAGACCCTATAAGAACAAAATTAAAAACAAAAGAAAAAGAGTTAAGAAATAGACCCTAGAAAAGAAAGAGAAAGAGAAAGAGGAAAAAGAGAGAAACAAATATTTTTATGAGCATTACGCAAATGGGACATACCAACTCTTCAACTATCATCCCCCTTACCTGACCTCAAATTTTTTTTTAAAGGTACCTTTGCACCCTATATTTGTAACAATTCTATAAATGCAGACCACATCAGGTGGAAGTGGTCTGGTTTACCTGCTAGGAGGAGTCTTATCTCTTCTAGGTGTAATGTTTCGAACATATTTGAAATCCACATGTTATAGTTGGTATTGGAGCCTTCTTCCAAAATTTTAGAATTAGCTTTTTTCCCAGTTATTAACCCATAGTCTATTAGTTTCTTTTGAAACACATTTAGTTCTGGACCATCTTCCGTTATTCCGAAGATAATCCATTCTGCTTTGGGTATCAGTCTTATTTTAAATAACTTTGTAAAGATTTCGAAATTTCATTCCAAAATTTTTGAATTTTTGTACAGAAAACGAATGAGTGCGCTATAGTAGCTTCTGGGATTGACATTTATCACAAATAGATGATACATTGGGAAAATTTTATGAATTTTAGTTTTCGAATAATATAATCTATGTAAAATTTTAAATTATATTAAAGTGTGTCTTACATTAATCGAACATTTATGCACGTTTAATAAGTGTTCATTCCAACTTTCCTTTGAAATTTTAATAGCTAACTCTTGTTCCCAGTCTCTTCTGATACCCTCCGTAGATGGTATTTGTACATTTAAGATAATATTATACAAATATGATATTAAGTTTGCTGATTCAGCTTTTATCTGCATTGCCTCATCCAATACATCTGCTGGGTTATTATAATGATCTTTTGTATATTTTTTCAAATAGTCGCATATTTGAAAATATTTAAAATATTGATTATTTCCGAGTTTATATTTTATTTTTAATTGTTGAAATGAAAGTAATTTTCCAGTTTCATACAAGTCACCGAGCGTTTTAATTCCTAGTCTATCCCAAAGTGTAAAAGCTTTATCTATAATAGAGGGATTAAACGAAGGGTTATTAACTATAGGTAATAAAAGTGATAAATTTCTTAATTTTAAATTTTGTTTTATTTGTTTCCAAATTCGGATTGTACTATGAATAATTGGGTTCTTATTATAATTTATATTATTCAATTTCATTGGAGAGAGGAGGATCGCTCCAATGTTTCCAGAGGAGCAATCCTCTTTCTCCATTACAATCCAGTCCAGTTGCTGGGCGGAGTTATCCATCAGTTGAATCATATTTTTAATATTTATTGACCAATAATAATACATAAAATTAGGTAGTGCTAAACCCTAATACTTTAGGTTTATTCAGATGAGTTTTTTGTATTCTATGTGATTTATAGTCCCATATAAAATTAGTGATATCTGAGTCGAGTTTTTTTTTTAAACTTCTTTGGTAAGTATATAGGAATCGATTGAAATAGGTATAAAATTTGTGGTAGAAAGATCATTTTTATTGCATTTATTCGGCCTATTAAAGACATCGGGAGCGTTTTCCAGAATTTAATTAGTGTGTTTCATTTATTAAGTAGGGGACCAAAATTTGCTTTAAACATACCTTGATATGTTCTAGTAATTTCGATTCCCAAGTATTTAAATTTTTCTGTAGCTATTTTAAAAGGGAATTTTAAAAGATGTGTTGAATCTTTCGGTTTTATTGACATAATTTCACTTTTATTCCAATTTATTCTATATCCAGAAAAAGATCCAAAGTCTTCAATTAAATTTAATATATTTGGTATAGTGATTTGAGGTTTTGTAATGTACAGTAATATATCATCCGCGTATAAAGATATTTTATTATATGAGTCTTTAGTATTATATCCATGGATATCAGGGTGTATTCTAATTTTTTCTGCTAGCGGTTCAATAATGAGAGCAAACAGCTGTGGTGATAATGAGCATCCTTGTCTATTTCCCCTTGATAGTTGGGCAGGCAGGCAGGCAGGCAGGCAGGCAGGCAGGCAGGCAGGCAGGCAGGCAGGCAGGCAGGCAGCAGGCAGGCAGGCAGGCAGGCAGGCAGGCAGGCAGGCAGGCAGGCAGGCAGGCAGGCAGGCAGGCAGGCAGGCAGGCAGGCAGGCAGGCAGGCAGGCAGGCAGGCAGGCAGGCAGGCAGGCAGGCAGGCAGGCAGGCAGGCAGGCAGCAGGCAGGCAGGCAGGCAGGCAGGCAGGCAGGCAGGCAGGCAGGCAGGCAGGCAGGCAGGCAGCAGGCAGGCAGGCAGGCAGGCAGGCAGGCAGCAGGGCAGGCAGGCAGGCAGGCAGGCAGGCAGCGCAGGCAGGCAGGCTGGCAGCAGGCAGGCAGGCAGGCAGGCAGGCAGGCAGGCAGGCAGGCAGGCAGGCAGGCAGCAGGCAGGCAGGCAGGCAGGCAGGCAGGCAGGCAGGCAGGCAGGCAGGCAGGCAGGCAGGCAGGCAGGCAGGCAGGCTGCAGCAGGCAGGCAGGCAGGCAGGCAGGCAGGCAGGCAGGCAGGCAGCAGGCAGGCAGGCAGGCAGGCAGGCAGGCAGGCAGGCAGGCAGGCAGGCTGGCAGGCAGGCAGCAGGCAGGCAGGCAGGCAGGCAGGCAGGCAGGCAGGCAGGCAGGCAGGCAGGCAGAGCAGGCAGGCAGGCAGGCAGGCAGGCAGGCAGGCAGGCAGGCAGGCAGCAGGCAGGCAGGCAGGCAGGCAGGCAGGCAGGCAGCAGGCAGGCAGGCAGGGCAGGCAGGCAGGCAGCAGGCAGGCAGGCAGGCAGGCAGGCAGGCAGGCAGGCAGGCAGGCAGGCAGGCAGGCAGGCAGGCAGGCAGGCAGGCAGGCAGGCAGGCAGGCAGGCTGCAGGCAGGCAGGCAGGCAGGCAGGCAGGCAGGCAGGCAGGCAGGCAGGCAGGCAGGCAGGCTGCAGCAGGCAGGCAGCAGGCAGGCAGGCAGGCAGGCAGGCAGCAGGCAGGCAGCAGGCAGCAGGCAGGCAGGCAGGCAGGCAGGCAGGCAGGCAGGCAGGCAGGCAGGCAGGCAGGGCAGGCGGCAGGCAGCAGGCAGGCAGGCAGGCAGCAGGCAGGCAGGCAGGCAGCAGGCAGCAGGCAGGCAGGCAGGCAGGCAGGCAGGCAGGCAGGCAGGCAGGCAGGCAGGCAGGCAGGCAGGCAGGCAGGCAGGCAGGCAGGCAGGCAGGCAGGCAGGCAGGCAGGCAGGCAGGCAGGCAGGCAGCAGCAGGCAGGCAGGCAGGCAGGCAGGCAGGCCAGGCAGGCAGGCAGGCAGGCAGGCAGGCAGGCAGGCAGGCAGGCAGCAGCAGCAGGCAGGCAGGCAGGCAGGCAGGGCAGGGCAGGCTAGCAGGCAGGCAGCAGGCAGGGAGGCTGGCAGGCAGAGGCAGGCAGGCAGGCAGCAGGCAGGCAGGCAGGCAGGCAGGCAGGCAGGCAGGCAGGCAGGCAGGCAGGCAGCAGGCAGGCAGGCAGGCAGGCAGGCAGGCAGGCAGGCAGGCAGGCAGGCAGGCAGGCAGGCAGGCAGGCAGGCAGGCAGGCAGGCAGGCAGGCAGGCAGGCAGGCAGGCAGGCAGGCAGGCAGGGCAGGCAGGCAGGCAGGCAGGCAGGCAGGCAGGCAGGCAGGCAGGCAGGCAGCAGGCAGGCAGGCAGGCAGGCAGGCAGGCAGGCAGGCAGGCAGGCAGGCAGGCAGGCAGGCAGGCAGGCAGGCAGGCAGGCAGGCAGGCAGCAGGCAGGCAGGCAGGCAGGCAGGCAGGCAGGCAGGCAGGCAGGCAGGCAGGCAGGCAGGCAGGCAGGCAGGCAGGCAGGCAGGCAGGCAGGCAGGCAGGCAGGCAGGCAGGCAGGCAGGCAGGCAGGCAGGCAGGCAGGCAGGCAGGCAGGCAGCAGGCAGGCAGGCAGCAGGCAGGCAGGCAGGCAGCAGGCAGGCAGGCAGGCAGGCAGCAGGCAGGCAGGCAGGCAGGCAGGCAGGCAGGCAGGCAGGCAGGCAGGCAGGCAGGCAGGCAGGCAGGCAGGCAGGCAGGCAGGCAGGCAGGCAGGCAGCAGGCAGGCAGGCAGGCAGGCAGGCAGGCAGGCAGGCAGGCAGGCAGGCAGGCAGGCAGGCAGGCAGGCAGGCAGGCAGGGCAGGCAGGCAGCAGGCAGGCAGGCAGGCAGCAGGCAGGCAGGCAGGCAGCAGGCAGGCAGGCAGGCAGGCAGGCAGGCAGGCAGGCAGGCAGGCAGCAGGCAGGCAGGCAGGCAGGCAGGCAGGCAGGCAGGCAGGCAGGCAGGCAGGCAGGCAGGCAGGCAGGCAGGCAGGCAGGCAGGCAGGCAGGCAGGCAGGCAGGCAGGCAGGCAGGCAGGCAGGCAGGCAGCAGGCAGGCAGCAGGCAGGCAGGCAGGCAGGCAGGCAGGCAGGCAGGCAGGCAGGCAGGCAGGCAGGCAGGCAGGCAGGCAGGCAGCAGGCAGGCAGGCAGGCCAGGCAGGCAGGCAGGCAGGCAGGCAGGCAGGCAGGCAGGCAGGCAGGCAGGCAGGCAGGCAGGCAGCGAGGCAGGGGCAGGCGGCAGGCAGGCAGGCAGGGCAGGCAGGCAGGCAGGCAGGCAGGCAGGCAGGCAGGCAGGCAGGCAGAGGCAGGCAGGCAGCAGGCAGGCAGGCAGGCAGGCAGGCAGGCAGGCAGGCAGGCAGGCAGGCAGCAGGCAGGCAGGCAGGCAGGCAGGCAGGCAGGCAGGCGGCAGGCAGGCAGGCAGGCAGGCAGGCAGCAGGCAGGAGGCAGGCAGGCAGCAGGCAGGCAGGCAGGCAGGGCAGGAGGCAGGCAGGCAGGCAGGCAGGCAGGCAGGCAGGCAGGCAGGCAGGCAGGCAGGCAGGCAGGCAGGCAGGCAGTCAGGCAGGAGCATACTCGTCAGGGAATCCCCAAACTATCCCCGGGGGGGCCGGCAGGCAGGCAGGCAGGCAGGCAGGCAGGCAGGCAGGCAGGCAGGCAGGCAGGCAGGCAGGCAGGCAGGCAGGCAGGCAGGCAGGCAGGCAGGCAGCAGGCAGGCAGGCAGGCAGGCAGGCAGGCAGGCAGGCAGGCAGGCAGGCAGCAGGCAGGCAGGCAGGCAGGCAGGCAGGCAGGCAGGCAGGCAGGCAGGCAGGCAGGCAGGCAGGCAGGCAGGCAGGCAGGCAGGCAGGCAGGCAGGCAGGCAGGCAGGCAGGCAGGCAGGCAGGCAGGCAGGCAGGCAGGCAGGCAGGCAGGCAGGCAGGCAGGCAGGCAGGCAGGCAGGCAGGCAGGCAGGCAGGCAGGCAGGCAGGCAGGCAGGCAGGCAGGCAGGCAGGCAGGCAGGCAGGCAGGCAGGCAGGCAGGCAGGCAGGCAGGCAGGCAGGCAGGCAGGCAGGCAGGCAGGCAGGCAGGCAGGCAGGCAGGCAGGCAGGCAGGCAGGCAGGCAGGCAGGCAGGCAGGCAGGCAGGCAGGGCAGGCAGGCAGGCAGGCAGGCAGGCAGGCAGGCAGGCAGGCAGGCAGGCAGGCAGGCAGGCAGGCAGGCAGGCAGGCAGGCAGGCAGGCAGGCAGGCAGGCAGGCAGGCAGGCAGGCAGGCAGGCAGGCAGGCAGGCAGGCAGGCAGGCAGGCAGGCAGGCAGGCAGGCAGGCAGGCAGGCAGGCAGGCAGGCAGGCAGGCAGGCAGGCAGGCAGGCAGGCAGGCAGGCAGGCAGGCAGGCAGGCAGGCAGGCAGGCAGGCAGGCAGGCAGGCAGGCAGGCAGGCAGGCAGGCAGGCAGGCAGGCAGGCAGGCAGGCAGGCAGGCAGGCAGGCAGGCAGGCAGGCAGGCAGGCAGGCAGCAGGCAGGCAGGCAGGCAGGCAGGCAGGCAGGCAGGCAGGCAGGCAGGCAGGCAGGCAGGCAGGCAGGCAGGCAGGCAGGCAGGCAGGCAGGCAGGCAGGCAGGCAGGCAGGCAGGCAGGCAGGCAGGCAGGCAGGCAGGCAGGCAGGCAGGCAGGCAGGCAGGCAGGCAGGCAGGCAGGCAGGCAGGCAGGCAGGCAGGCAGGCAGGCAGGCAGGCAGGCAGGCAGGCAGGCAGGCAGGCAGGCAGGCAGGCAGGCAGGCAGGCAGGCAGGCAGGCAGGCAGGCAGGCAGGCAGGCAGGCAGGCAGGCAGGCAGGCAGGCAGGCAGGCAGGCAGGCAGGCAGGCAGGCAGGCAGGCAGGCAGGCAGGCAGGCAGGCAGGCAGGCAGGCAGGCAGGCAGGCAGGCAGGCAGGCAGGCAGGCAGGCAGGCAGGCAGGAGGCAGGCAGGCAGGCAGGCAGGCAGGCAGGCAGGCAGGCAGGCAGGCAGGCAGGCAGGCAGGCAGGCAGGCAGGCAGGCAGGCAGGCAGGGCAGGCAGGCAGGCAGGCAGGCAGGCAGGCAGGCAGGCAGGCAGGCAGGCAGGCAGGCAGGCAGGCAGGCAGGCAGGCAGGCAGGCAGGCAGGCAGGCAGGCAGGCAGGCAGGCAGGCAGGCAGGCAGGCAGGCAGGCAGGCAGGCAGGCAGGGCAGGCAGGCAGGCAGGCAGGCAGGCAGGCAGGCAGGCAGGCAGGCAGGCAGGCAGGCAGGCAGGCAGGCAGGCAGGCAGGCAGGCAGGCAGGCAGGCAGGCAGGCAGGCAGGCAGGCAGGCAGGCAGGCAGGCAGGCAGGCAGGCAGGCAGGCAGGCAGGCAGGCAGGCAGGCAGGCAGGCAGGCAGGCAGGCAGGCAGGCAGGCAGGCAGGCAGGCAGGCAGGCAGGCAGGCAGGCAGGCAGGCAGGCAGGCAGGCAGGCAGGCAGGCAGGCAGGCAGGCAGGCAGGCAGGCAGGCAGGCAGGCAGGCAGGCAGGCAGGCAGGCAGGCAGGCAGGCAGGCAGGCAGGCAGGCAGGCAGGCAGGCAGGCAGGCAGGCAGGCAGGCAGGCAGGCAGGCAGGCAGGCAGGCAGGCAGGCAGGCAGGCAGGCAGGCAGGCAGGCAGGCAGGCAGGCAGGCAGGCAGGCAGGCAGGCAGGCAGGCAGGCAGGCAGGCAGGCAGGCAGGCAGGCAGGCAGGCAGGCAGGCAGGCAGGCAGGCAGGCAGGCAGGCAGGCAGGCAGGCAGGCAGGCAGGCAGGCAGGCAGGCAGGCAGGCAGGCAGGCAGGCAGGCAGGCAGGCAGGCAGGCAGGCAGGCAGGCAGGCAGGCAGGCAGGCAGGCAGGCAGGCAGGCAGGCAGGCAGGCAGGCAGGCAGGCAGGCAGGCAGGCAGGCAGGCGGGCAGGCAGGCAGGCAGGCAGGCAGGCAGGCAGGCAGGCAGGCAGGCAGGCAGGCAGGCAGGCAGGCAGGCAGGCAGGCAGGCAGGCAGGCAGGCAGGCAGGCAGGCAGGCAGGCAGGCAGGCAGGCAGGCAGGCAGGCAGGCAGGCAGGCAGGCAGGCAGGCAGGCAGGCAGGCAGGCAGGCAGGCAGGCAGGCAGGCAGGCAGGCAGGCAGGCAGGCAGGCAGGCAGGCAGGCAGGCAGGCAGGCAGGCAGGCAGGCAGGCAGGCAGGCAGGCAGGCAGGCAGGCAGGCAGGCAGGCAGGCAGGCAGGCAGGCAGGCAGGCAGGCAGGCAGGCAGGCAGGCAGGCAGGCAGGCAGGCAGGCAGGCAGGCAGGCAGGCAGGCAGGCAGGCAGGCAGGCAGGCAGGCAGGCAGGCAGGCAGGCAGGCAGGCAGGCAGGCAGGCAGGCAGGCAGGCAGGCAGGCAGGCAGGCAGGCAGGCAGGCAGGCAGGCAGGCAGGCAGGCAGGCAGGCAGGCAGGCAGGCAGGCAGGCAGGCAGGCAGGCAGGCAGGCAGGCAGGCAGGCAGGCAGGCAGGCAGGCAGGCAGGCAGGCAGGCAGGCAGGCAGGCAGGCAGGCAGGCAGGCAGGCAGGCAGGCAGGCAGGCAGGCAGGCAGGCAGGCAGGCAGGCAGGCAGGCAGGCAGGCAGGCAGGCAGGCAGGCAGGCAGGCAGGCAGGCAGCGCAGGCAGGCAGGCAGGCAGGCAGGCAGGCAGGCAGGCAGGCAGGCAGGCAGGCAGGCAGGCAGGCAGGCAGGCAGGCAGGCAGGCAGGCAGGCAGGCAGGCAGGCAGGCAGGCAGGCAGGCAGGCAGGCAGGCAGGCAGGCAGGCAGGCAGGCAGGCAGGCAGGCAGGCAGGCAGGCAGGCAGGCAGGCAGGCAGGCAGGCAGGCAGGCAGGCAGGCAGGCAGGCAGGCAGGCAGGCAGGCAGGCAGGCAGGCAGGCAGGCAGGCAGGCAGGCAGGCAGGCAGGCAGGCAGGCAGGCAGGCAGGCAGGCAGGCAGGCAGGCAGGCAGGCAGGCAGGCAGGCAGGCAGGCAGGCCAGGCAGGCAGGCAGGCAGGCAGGCAGGCAGGCAGGCAGGCAGGCAGGCAGGCAGGCAGGCAGGCAGGCAGGCAGGCAGGCAGGCAGGCAGGCAGGCAGGCAGGCAGGCAGGCAGGCAGGCAGGCAGGCAGGCAGGCAGGCAGGCAGGCAGGCAGGCAGGCAGGCAGGCAGGCAGGCAGGCAGGCAGGCAGGCAGGCAGGCAGGCAGGCAGGCAGGCAGGCAGGCAGGCAGGCAGGCAGGCAGGCAGGCAGGCAGGCAGGCAGGCAGGCAGGCAGGCAGGCAGGCAGGCAGGCAGGCAGGCAGGCAGGCAGGCAGGCAGGCAGGCAGGCAGGCAGGCAGGCAGGCAGGCAGGCAGGCAGGCAGGCAGGCAGGCAGGCAGGCAGGCAGGCAGGCAGGCAGGCAGGCAGGCAGGCAGGCAGGCAGGCAGGCAGGCAGGCAGGCAGGCAGGCAGGCAGGCAGGCAGGCAGGCAGGCAGGCAGGCAGGCAGGCAGGCAGGCAGGCAGGCAGGCAGGCAGGCAGGCAGGCAGGCAGGCAGGCAGGCAGGCAGGCAGGCAGGCAGGCAGGCAGGCAGGCAGGCAGGCAAACAATACATCACATCCACACCCACACACGCTCACAGGCTGTTCTCTGGATACTTGACAAATATCATTTAAATAAAGTATAAATAACTTAAGGCTCTGTCTTTTACCTGTTTGCGGTCATCGGCGGTGAAGCGCGGCGTCGCCGGTAGCGAGGACCGCGCGGCAACGGCGAGAGCGTCGAGCCTATCCACCGGAGCGCCGCACGGATGTTGCGCGGGGGCCGAGTTAATTCAAACACGGCGGGTCCCACGTGCTTGCGGTAAGTAAAAAAAGGGCGGGCCGACTGCGGCCATCCTGATCGCGGCGCTGTAGCGGTGGCTGTGACTGCGGCCGCGCAGCACACGTGCCACACTGGCGGCGGCACGTGCCTCACTGGCGGAGGCTGTGGCAGAGGAGGTTTGACGCACGGCGCTCGACCCACACTGGCGGCGGCCCGTGCGAGCGGCCGTGCCGCACTTGTGCATCACTGGTGGAGGTTGTGCGGTGAGTATAGTGTTTTCGACATTGTCGATTTTATTTTAGCACCGCGCGGTGTTGGGAACACCGTCGCACGGCCCGGGAATTGTACTTTCTCACGAGTGCGCGGTCTATGGCGGCAGATTCCTCCCGTTTCGCCGCCAATGACCGCAGATTCGTGAGACAGGCCTTTTAGGTCCCAGTACCGAACCTTGTGGAACACCACAGGTTACTCTTCTAAGCTGTGATTCAGTATTATTAATTTTTACACATTGAAACCTATCACTTAAATAACTTCCCAACCAATTTTGTGTGACACCTCATACCATAACGTTCCAATTTCTGCAAAAGTAAGGAATGATCAATTGTATCAAATGCTTTACGTAAACCAATGAATACACCCACAGTGTGTAGTTTCTTATCTATTGCTGTTGCTATATTTTCTACAAATCCATCACCGCTAAAGATGTCGATCGATTGCTCCTAAACCCATATTGATGATCACTCAATAACTCATATTTCTCAATGAAGTTATCAAGTCTATTCACATATAGCTTTTCAAGTATTTTAGAAAATTGAGGTAGCAAAGACAGAGGTCTATAATTTGATACCATATGTTTGTCACCATTTTTATAGATTGGAACCACTTTAGCCATTTTCATTTTATTGGGAAAAACACCTTTTAGAAAGGATTTATTGCATATATAGGTAAAGGGCTCGAGGACACAATCAATTACTACTTTTATAAGTGACATATCAATGGTGTTACCATCAGTTGATTTTTTATCCTTAAACTCTCTGACCACTTCTAACACATCACTCTCACAAACTCCATCAAGGAACATTGAATTGCTGTTGTTAAGTTCAAAATCAAAATTTATGTTTTCATCTCTAGGAAGGTTAATTTCCTTTGCCAAATTTGGGCCTACATTAACAAAGAAATCATTCAACTCATTAGCAATGTCCTCTGTATTTTCAATAATTGAATTGTCATTTTTTTTACAAATTATGTTGGAAAATCCATTTTACTACTATTTTTAATTATATCATTATGTACACTCCATGTAGCCTTAATATTATATTTATGTTTTTGCAACATTTGGTCATAATAATCTTTTTTTTTGTGATCTCATAATTAATGTCAGTCTGTTTTTATATTTTTTGTACTTGTCCTCCTTTTCCTTTGTTCGATATTTAATAAATTCCCTATAAAGCCTATTTTTCTTTTTACAAGCTTTTTACAACCCCTTTGCTCACCATGGTTTCACCCTTTTTTTGGAATTGTGTCTATACTCTTTCAATGGACATTGTCGCACATAAATTGTCCAGAATGTCTCTAAAAATGCTTCATATGATTCATTAATATCATCTACATAAACCTCTTGCCAGTCATAATTCAAGAGTTCTGTCTTAATATATATAATTGCCTCTGGTGATTTTATTCTAACAAGATTATTCTGTCTCTTTGTTCTTAATTTTGACATATTGTTAATCTCCAACACTGTAAAAACAGGCAAATGATCACATATCAGTCACTAATAGTCCACTTTTTGTCTTTCCATCAATTACATTAACGAAAATATTATCAATCAATGTTAAACTATCCTTTGTTATTCTACTAGGCTTTACAATTAACGGATAGAAACTCAGGCTAAACATATTATTAACAAATTCTGTTGTTTTTGTATGATCATTATATTTCAGTAAATCAATATTGAAGTCACCACAAACCAAAATCACCTTATCATTATGTTTATCATATAATTCAGAAACCTTCTTATTGAATTGGTCAATACATGACCCCGGTGTTCTATAAATGCAACTAATTAATATATTTTTGAATCTTTCAATATTAATTCCAATGGTTACACATTCCATCAAATTGTCAATAGCAATTGTCATATCACCAATAACCTTGCATTTAAGAGCAGACATCACAAATAAGGCCACACCACCTCCCATTTTATTAACCCTGTTTTGCCAAAACATTTCGTAGCCTTCTAATCCATCGTGTAGTTCTTTACTATCACTCAGCCAAGTCTCTGATATTGCTATTACGCTGAACTTTTGCTGAATGTGTTGAAGGTAATCTTTAATTTTGGAGAAGTTACTGTAGAGACTCCTACTATTAAAGTGAATCACTGAAAACCCCTCCATTTTCACATTTGCATTGAACTTATCTTCAGAGTAATATTCACAATCCATATTAATGTTCTGGTAGAAGTGGATCTCTGGATCAATGTCATTTTCCAACACAATGTTTGTGATCTTGAAAGTCAAAAGGCTTAAAGTCTGTGTATTCACACATTATCTTATATCAGATTTGTCACTCACAAACAATATTTCACCAGATTCCACCTCTCTACCAAAATGTTCCTCATTTTCACTTATATTGATCATGTTCTCTTATGTCTCTAATGGCTATTACTTTAGCATGTTCTGGTGTCCCATTCAGTCTTATCATTACTCTACAGTTCCTTGTCCAAGTGTCCTGAATTTGCTTTTCCTTTTTCAGGATTCTGGCTTGTCTTGCAATTTCAGCATTTCTCTTTGTGAGATGCTCATTTACATAGACCCTTGTTCCCTTCAATTTCTTTGCAAGCTTTAGCACTTCCATTTTATGTTTTCTACTCAAAAATCGAATGATGATGTTCGGCCTGTTGTCCTGTTTTTGAGGCAAGGTATGACAAGCAGCTATATTTTTACTGTCTATAGGAATGTCTTTGCCATTGAAGAACTTAATGACTTGCTGCTCAAGTGAGTGTAATTCACCTCTTGGTGCCTCCTCACCCTCCTTATTACCGGCAGTGATCCGTGCATAGGTGCGGTGGGTTGTCTCAAGTCCAGATATCACAAGGTTATCCATCCTTGTGTACTGTTCCAAATCTTCTAATCTTCTTTCAAGTTCTTCAATTTTCTTATCATTTTCTTTAATCACAGTCTTCAGTTGTCGCACTTCATCATTTAAGTCAAGTAGGCTTATCAGTTCTTTGGCTACCTTACTTAGTTCATCTGACATGAAGTTCAGAGATTTTTTAACCTCTTCCATTTCTTCTGCTAATTTCTTAGTAGCCATTTCTTTGGTTAGTTATGAAAGTACAAAGAAATTCCAGGAAATCCAGTTCTGCTGGTACCAGGTGATCCAGTATTGCTGGTGTGTCAACACATTTCAGCACAAAATCATTGAGCAGCCCGTTCGAACTCTCACTGCCCTATGCGACCAACAGTCTGTAAAGCTAACACGCAGGAGTCTTCAGGACCCCTCTCACATCCTGTTTCCTGAGTTTTAGTGGCTCCCCTCAGGACGCAGACTCCGCTGTCCGGGTTGCCGGACACAGAGGAGGAAGGCAACCTTCATCTCCAGGGCTGTCCAGCTTCTTAATGCTGATCAATGATTCATGAAAATATAAAATGAAATAACCTTCTATATGCACTTTTTAATTGATGCACTGAGGAAGCTCTTTAAAAACTATTACTATGTGTTGAAAACTATTACTATGTGTTGAATGTTGATGTGCGGTGTGTGTTGTGTGATTGTGCAGTGTGTCTGTGAAATGCTTGTGTTGGTTGATCGTGCAGTATGCGTGCTGCTTATGTTTGTTGATTGTGTCCCCTTTTTTTTTTAAAGCTACTGTAATGCGCCCTTTTAAATTGCCCCTCGGGGACGAATAAAGTGCTTTGAATTGAATTGAATTGAATTGAATTGAATCGCAGCCAGTAGGTTGATAGGTTAATGGGCAGGTGTAAATAAGCCCTAGTGTAGGTAGTTGTAGGTAAAGAGGATGGGTTACAGGTGGAAATATGTAGGGAATGCAAAGCACTGGGGTTACATTAAAACATAGACACAGTGGGCAAAATATCCTCCATCTTAGTCTAGTTTAGTTTAGAGATACAGCGCCAAAGAGAGAGCTAGATCGGGCTCTTAAAAATAGCGGAGTCAGGGGATATGGGGAGAAGGCAGGAACGGGGTACTGATTGGGGATGATCAGCCATGATCACATTGAATGGCGGTGCTGGCTCGAAGGGCCAAATGACCTAGTCCTGCACCTATTGTCTATTGTTTATTGAAACAGGCCCATCAGCCAACCGAGCCCGCACTGACCATCAATCCCCTCACATTAACACTATCCTACACAAACTAGGGACAATTTACATTTATACCAAGCCAATTAACCAACAAACCTGTACGTCTTTGGAGTGTCAGATGAAACTGAAAATCGCAGAGAAAACCCACGCGGTCACAGGGGGTGAAATTACAAACTCCATACTGACAGCACCTGTAATCGGAATTGAACTCGGGTCTCTGAAACTGTAAGCACCACAAGGCAGCAACTCTACTGCTGTGTCACCGTGCCGTGATCTATAAAGACAAAAATAAAAATTGTCATCTAAATATCTAAATATAAAATTATAAGAGGCATAGTGAAGGATAGACAGACCAGAAGTTGCAAATGACACTATACCAAGTGGTATCATAGACAGTGAATATGGTTATCTAAAATTACAGTAGACTCTGGATCAGCTGTGCAAATGGGCAGAGGAATGGCTAATGGAGTTCAATGTCGATTAGTGTGATGTGTTACATTTGGGGAAGTCAAACCAAGGCAGGACCTTCACAGTCAATGGCAGGATCCAGAGGAGTTTTTAGAACAGGGGGGTCTAGGATTGAAGGTACATGGTTCCCACAAAGTGGCATCACTGATAGTTAGGGTGGTAAAATAGGCTTTTGGTGAATTGGCCTTCATCAGTCAGGGCATTGAGTTGTACAAGATGATGGTGAGACTACATTTGAAGTACCTTGTTTAGTTTTAGTTGACTTTTGGGTAACTTTTTAAAAAGGGTGCCATTTAAGTGGAAGGAGTGTTGTGAACATTTATGAGGATGTTCCCAGGATTAGAATGGCTGAGCTATAGGCAGAGGTTTGGAAGACTAGGACTTTATTCTTTGTGAGTGGAGAGGAGCAAGATTTAATAAAACATGAGGGACAACGTTTTCACTCAGGGGTTGGTGGGTTTATGAAATGAGCTGCCAACCGAGATAGTTGAGGCAGGTATCATAACAGGATTTAAAAGACACTTGGACAGGTGCATGGATAAGATAAGTTTAGGGGGATATGGGGCAAATGCAGGTAAATGGGACTAGCTTAGATGGAGCATGGAGGAGTTGGGCTGATGGACCTGGTTCCATGCTGTATGATTATGACTCCAAGACTAACTGCTTTTTCAAAGGTGGAAATGTCAAAGACTAGAGGGCATGGCTTTGTGAGAGAGACAAAGTTTAAAGGGAAGGTTGTTTACACAGAGAATGGTGGGTACATGGAACACATTGCCGAGGGTGATGGTGGAGGCAGGCATGATAGGGGCATTTAAGAGTCTTTTCGATAGGCACATGGATATGCAAGGAATCGAGGGAAATGGATCACGTTCAAACAGAGATTAGTTTAACTGGGTATCATGTTCAGCAAGGAGATTGTGGACTGAAGGGCCTGTTCATGTGCAATATTATTTAGTTTCGAGGTACAGCGTGGAAACAGGCCCTTCTGCCCACCAAGTCTACGTTGATCATTGATCACCCATACACTAGTTCAATGTTATCGCATCCTATACACTAGGAGCAATTTACAGAAACCAATTGACTTACAAAACCTGCGAGTCTTTGGAATATGGGAGGAAACCGTAGCATCTGGTGAAAACCCAAGTGGACACAGGGAGAATGTACAAATTCCGCACAGATAGCACCCGTAGTCAGGGTCGAAGCCAGGTCTCTGACGCTGTGAGGCAGCAGGACTACCACTGCACCGCCATGCTGCCACTGTCTTTTATATTCTATACATCTGAGAACTCAGTACAAGCCGCATGACAGTTATAAATTTAACCAGGTATGTCAGAACCCATAGTATTAAATATTACAGAATGGGACAGGAAATATAAACCTGCACGTTGAGATCAGGTGTAATTGTTTTTCACTCCTTGTGCTCAGGTGGCCACGAGCCTTTGAACCAATTGTTTAAATTGCTTTGCTGAAGGATTACCAATTCCATTTTAATGGATTCACAGGATCATAGGTCAGTTTATTATCGCATGTGTCAATTAAGGTACTGTGAAACTCTATTTACCAGTATTCCTGAAAGGAAATTATAATATAGCAACAGATGGGAAGAAGCAGGAATGGATCTCCAAAGAATATTTGTTGGGTTACATCGAGATGCTGCCATTGACACCAACGTACTCTGTCCTATTGCAGCAATGATAAGACCTCATTTATCAGATGATGAAGGTAAATGGAAGCGGCAATTGCCAATGAGACACTTCCAGGACAGTTTTTAATTTCCTGATTTTCAAGATATCGAAGGCTGACATGTTCACCTGCATGGAGTAAACAAAGCTAATTTGTTTTTATGCTAGAAAGATGAATAGTGGAAATGTCACAATTAAGATTGTAAGAAAAAGAATAGATTTATGAACAGCGCACATTGTTGCAGATCTAGACTGAGCTTTGGAACTTTGGTGCAGCAGGGCTCTATTTTAATAAACAAAAGGCAAATGGCGCACATATTAAAACCAGGCTAGTTCCAGGAGCATTATTTTCAAAGGTAGACAAAAGTGCTGGAGAAACTCAGCGGATGCAGCAGCATCTATGGAGCGAAGGAAATAGGCAACGTTTCGGGCTGAAACCCTTCTTCAGACCATTTCAGACCTTTTCAAACCAGCACCTCTCCACGTGAAATACTGATGCAATACCAAGAGGAATGTTGCATGACTGGTGTTCTAGCCTACAGCGCCCACCTTGTGATGAGATGCATCATTTATTCTTCTGCCACAATGTGATTAATCCTAATGAGAAAAGATGGGTGGAGCCTTGGTTTCAGAAAACAAGAATTGGTTCTGTCAGTTCTGTGAAAAATAAATTTGCATATTGCTGAAACTGTATCTTGCTTAAGCCTGTTTTTTTCAACACCAAGTTTTGTTCCAACATGTAGCATGGACAAAGAATGCATGACTAGTTTTGGAGTAGACTCAAGTATGCAAATATCACTTCTAGGTACTATGTGTACCATTTTAACTCGTGTCGGTCGATGGGATCTCTCTGCTTCTGCAATTTGCTTCAGGTCTGCAAGACAACCTATATGGATGTTGGTGTCAGTCTACACTCACAGGTGGACTGTCAGCCGGGGAAGGCATTAGGAAGTTCTCAGGGGCTGACCTTGCATGGTAACTTGAGAGAGCAAACCAGATACTGCGCAAATTCAGATTTGTCAGAAGTGTGTTTGCATTTGGAATTCCAATTTCCTTTTAGAATTATAGTCTTTTACGTCCATATGCCAGGAGTGTGTGGGCACCTGAAAAGTACAATTAAATGTTTTTTGTCTATTCTCTGCATTTGTAAGGCAGCAACTCCACCGCTGCCCCACCGTGCCAATTCTGTACTTAGTAGTTGCTTTCTTAATAGTTGACGCATTCTCCTTCCACATCTTCACCTTTTATTGCCACTATCTTCAGCACTCAACACTCATCACCTTCCGCCACCTCTGGTGCACACGCTCCTGTACTATACTCTCTCCATCCACCTCCGCCTAATCACTAATTTGTCCGCACATTTTCAGCTCTGTACTGGACCCCAAGAAATGGAGTTTGTGGAGTGCCTTCATGATGGATTCTTAGAGCAGCTTGTGTCTAGGCCTACCAGGGAGAAGGCAATTCTGGATTTAGTCTTATGTAATGAACTGGATTTGATAAAGGAACTTGAGGTTAAGGAGCCATTAGGAGTTATTGACCATAATATTGTCAGGTTTAAGCTACAATTGGAGAGGGAGAAGGGTAGATCGGAGGTGTCAGTGTTACAGTTTAATAAAGGGGACTAATGAGCCATGAGGGAGGAGCTGGCCAAATTTGACTGGAAAGATACCCGAGCAGGGATGACAGTGGATCAACAATGGCAGGTATTTCTAGGAAAAATGGCAGGTATTTCTAGTTGCAGGATCAGTTCATTTAGGGCATATCCCTCAGGATAAATCCCCAGGGCCTGATGGTCTGCATCCCAGGGTACTTGCGGAAGTGGCTCTGGAAATCGTGGATGCATTGGTGATAATTTTCCAATGTTCTATAGATTCAGGATCAATTCCTGTGGATTGGAGGGTAGCAAATGTTATCCCACTTTTCGATAATCAGTTATAAAAGATGAAATAGCGGCACATTTGAATAGCACTAGCAGGATCGGTCCGTGTCAGCATGGATTTACGAAGGGGAAATCATGTTTGACTAATCTTCTGGAATTTTTTGAGGATGTAACTGGATAAATGGACAAGGGAGAGCCAGTGGATACAGTGTACGTGGACTTTCAGAAAGCATTTGATAAGGTCCGACATAGGAGATTAGTGGGCAAAATGAGGGCACATGGTATTGGGGGTAGTGTGCTGACATGGATAGAAAATTGGTTGGTAGACAGGAAACAAAGAGTAGGGATTAACGGGTCCCTTTCAGAATTGCAGGCAGTGACTAGTAGGGTACCGCAAGGCTCGGTGCTGGAACCGCAGCTATTTACAATATACATCAATGATTTGGATGAAGGGATTCAAAGTAACATTAGCAAATTTGCACATGACACAAAGCTGGGTGGAAGTGTGAACTGTGACGAGGATACTATGAGAATGCAGGGTGAATTGGACAGGTTGGGGGAGTGGGCAGATGCATGGCAGATGAAGTTTAATGTGGATAAATGTGGGGTTATCGACTTTGGTATCAAAAAACAGGAAGGCAGATCACTATCTGAATGGTGTCAAGTTGGGGAAAGTGGAAGTACAATGGGATCTGGGGGTCCTTGTTCATCAGTCTATGAAAGTAAGCAGTCGGTGAGACCAAGCGTAGGCTTGGCGATCGTTTCGGCGAACACCTCCGGTCGGTCCGCAATAACCAACCTGAACTCCCGGTGGCTCAGCACTTAAACTCCCCCTCCCATTCCGTATCTGACCTCTCTGTCCTGGGTCTCCTCCATGGCCACAGCGAGCAACACCGTAAATTGGAGGAAATGCACCTCATATTCCGCTTGGGCAGTCTACATCCTGGTGGCCTGAACATTGAATTCTCCCAATTCTGCTAGCCCTTGCTGTCCCCTCCCCTTCGTCAGCCATCTGGCTGTCTCCTCCCCTCCCCCAGCCCTCGGGCTCCTCCTCCGCCTTTTTCCTTTTTTCCTTTCTTCTACCCACCCCCTATCAGTCTGAAGAAGGGTTTCGGCCCGAAACGTTACCTATTTCCTTCGCTCCATAGATGCTGCTGCACCCGCTGAGTTTCTCCAGCATTTTTGTGTACCTATGAAAGTAAGCATGCAGGTACAGCAGGCAGTGAAGAAAGTGATTGGCATGTTGGCCTTTATAACAAGAGGAGTCGAGTACAGGAGCAAAGAGGTCTTTCTGCAGTTGTACAGGGCCCCAGTGAGACCACACCTGGAGTATTATGTGCAGTTTCGGTCCCCTATTTTGAGGAAGGACATTCTTGTTATTGAGGGTGTGCAGCGTAGGTTTACAAGGTTAATTCCTGGGATGGAGGGACTGTTATATGCTGAGAGAATGGAGAGGCTGGGTTTGTACACTCTGGAGTTTAGAAGCATGAGAGGGGATTTTATTGATACATATAAGATTGTTAAGGTTTTGGACATGCTTGAGGCAGGAAACATGTTCCTGATGTTGGGGGAGTCCAGAACCAGGGGCCAAAGTTTAAGAATAAGGGGTAAGCCATTTAGAATGGAGACGAGGAAACACTTTTTCTCACAGATAGTTGTGAGTCTGTGGAATTCTCTGCCTCAGAGGGTGGTGGGGGCAGGTTCTCAGGATACTTTCAAGGGAGACCTTGTTAAGGCTCTTAACGATAGCGGAGACAGGGGATATGGGGAGAAGGCAGGAGCGGGGTACTGATTGGGGATGATCAGCCATGATCACATTGAATGGCGGTGCTGGCTCGAAGGGCCGAATGGCCTACTCCTGCCCCTATTGTCTATTGTCTATTGTCTATTCTCATTGTCCTCTCTCACCATTTCTCTATAGTGAATTCAATTGAATTAAATTGAACTGAATTTCTTTATTTTTCATTCAAAAACAAATTTGAACAAAATTCAGTTACCGTGCAGTGATAACAATAAAAAACGAATGAATGAATGAATGAAGACGTTTATTGTCCAAGTATTCACATACAAGGAATTTGCCTTGGTGCTCTGCGCGCAAGTGACAACATGACATACAGTCTTCTTCTTGCAAATGAAACAGAAACCAAAGGAATAGTTAGATCTCAAGCCGGGTGTTGAGCAGCCAGGTTGTTGTGTCTGTTGCCGTCAATGTCTCACAGGCCCTGAGCTTCATTTGGTGGGTGGTAGAGCGGGCACCCAGAGATGACATTGTTGGCTGTCTGTTGTTCTGCTCCACATTCACAGGCTGGGCTCTGGCGGAGTCCCCATCTGCACATGCCAACTCCAGTACAAAGTCTGTAGAGATTCACCCCTGCTCCTCTGGGGAGCTCAGACCATGGACAGCCTTTATCTGGTGAAGAGATGTCACTGTGTAATGGAGATGATGTTGCCTTCCACTCCTGTGACCACTTGGTGGCTATCCAGTGTGCTTTTGTCTCAGTTGGCTGGATGGATGTTAGGAGTAGTTTTCCATGTGGAGCAAAGAGGTGACTGGACGTCAGTCGGGCTCCCTCTGCTCTCTACTGATAGCCTGATAGAGGAGGTGAGCTGCTTCCAAGGCACGACGAGATAGTGCCAGAGTTGCTGCTTGCCTTCGGATCCCTGCAGGCAGAATGCCTACAAGTAGAGGGAGCTGTCACATGCAGTGACAGTGAGGACTGACACATAATACTTCAAACATTAATAAAAACACATTATCGATTAAACATGTGAATGAAATAAAATACCAGAGCAAAAGGAGGCTACAGATTTTTGGTTATTGAGTAGAGCTACTACTCGTGGAAGAACAAAACACACAATTAACACAATTTACACAAATATCCATCACAGTGACTCTCCTTCAGTCAGCTCCTCACTGTGATGGAAGGTAAAACAAGTCTTATCACTTACTTGCTTCTTCTCTCGCGGTCAGGCAGTCAAAACTGCTGCATTGAGGCGATCGAGGCTCCCGATGTTGAAGCTCCCGCCGGGCGATTGGAGACCCCGCAGTTGATTTTAAGCCGCGCGGGGCGATCTCTGTGAATTGGACAGGAGTCTGGTGAAGGATGATTGTGCACTGACATAGGAAATGCTAAAGAGATTTGGGCTGCTGGACACAACATGCTGAACCTGACACACAATACAAAGTAATCATCAGGGTTTGTGCTGTTCACATCAGCATCAATACTCACTGTTGTAATGTGCTCTGTAAATTGGTACAGCTGCAATGAACATTGACAGGACTCCATACACCAGGAAAACATAACGATGTTCTGTCAAAGAGATTCCATTAGAGGCCGTGACGCAGGTAGATGCACGAGCATGCACATATACCCCACAACCCAAAACATATTTCACTGTTACTTCAGTAATGGATCTTTATGAATTTCTGTGCATTTGTCTGTTTATTGTTGTCATTCCACTGACATATATTCATAGAATTACTGAAACAACCCCATCAGCACACCACGGCCATGCCTGTCCCTTGGCCCAAATACTCTCATCCAATTTGATGCCAATTAATTTTGCATGCTCCTATGCCTCACCTATTTAAGGGCATCGTGTTGGAGAAAGTGAATGAAAACGGATAAAGCATTAGTGCTGCAGTATGGGATAGTACGTTGGAGGCACAAGAGACTGTAGATGCTGGAATCAGGAACAACAAAACAAAATTACTGGATGAACTCAGAGAATCAATCGACAGTTGATGTTTTGGGGTGAGGATCAAGTGGATTACAAGTTGGCCTTGCTCTGGACAAAACTGTAAATGTAATTCATATAGATTCAGATTTCCACAATATTGTCCACGCCCTCTGTAGGAGGCCAGCCCAGAGGACAATTGTAAATGCTTGGAAGTCATCTGGCTTGGACTTCCAGCGGTGGAGTGGATGTCCATCCCTCCCAGATCACCCTACTGCAATATTCAGCCTACTATGCAATATTACAATAATCATCAGATCTACTATGGAGAAAGACAAGAACAGGGATGTAATGCTGAGGCGGTATAAGGCGCTGGTCAGGCCGCATTTGGAGTATTGTGAACAATTTTGGGCACCATATTGGAGGAAGGGTGTACTGGCTCTGGAGAGGGTCCAGAGGAGCTTTACAAGCATAATCCCAGAAATGAGTGGGTTAACCTATGATGAGCGTTTGACGGCACTGGGCCTGCACTCGCTGGAGTTTAGAAGGATGAGGGGGTGCCTCATTGAAACGTATCGAGTAGTGAAAGGCTTGGATTTAGTGGGTGTGGAGAGGAATTATTCGCTAGAGTGTGTCTTGGATTAGTGGTCATAGCCTCAGGGTTAAAGGATGTTGCTTTAAGTAGGAGGTGAGGAGGAATTTATTTTGTCATAGGGTGGTGAATCTGTGGAATTATTTTCAAGGCAGAGATAGATATTCTTGATTTGTACGATATCAGAGGTTATGGGGAGAAGGAAGGAGAATGGGGTTAGGAGGGAGAGATAGATCAGCCATGATTGAATGGCAGAGTAGACTTGATGGGTCGAATGGCCTAATTCTGCTCCTCTGACTTATGACCTCATTAACAGCTTCATTGGAAACTGTCCTCAACATCCTACTGACCACACATCATCCTGTCTTGGAGATTTATTGCTCAATGTTTGACATTGGTCAGCCACAATTTCCTGATATGACTGATCAAAATAATAAAATCCAAGGTATTTTTCAAACTCGTACAGCAAATTAAATATTTCATCCAAGAACAATGAGGTCATTCGGAGGAGATTTACCAGAATGTTGCCTGGGTTTCAGCACCTAAGTTACAGAGGAAGGTTGAACAAGATAGGTCTTTATTCTTTGGAGCGCAGAAGGTTAAGGGGGGACTTGATAGAGGTCTTTAAAATGATGAGAGGGACAGACAGAGTTGACGTGGATAAGCTTTTTCCATTGAGAGTAGGGATGATTCAAACAAGAGGACATGATTTGAGAATTAAGGGACAAAAGTTTAGCGGTAACAAGAGGGGGGACTTCTTTACTCAGAGAGTCGTAGCTGTGTGTAATGAGCTTCCAGTGGAAGTGGTGGAGGCAGGTTCGATTTTATCATTTAAAAATGAATTAGATAGGTATGTGGACGGGAAAGAAATGGAGGGTTATGGTCTGAGTGGAGGTAGATGGGACTTGGTGAGAGTAAGTGTCTGGCACGGACTAGAAGGGCCGAGATGACCTGTTTCCGTGCTGTAATTGTTATATGTTATATGTTATATGTTATATGTCGTCCAAAATGTTGGGCTCCTGCCTGCTGTTTCAGAAGCAAAATATTCCAACATGATACAAGTTGGAGAAGAGTATCTACAAAAATATTCAAACATAATTGTTAAACTTACTCCTCTTAATCAGGATGCAAGTAAACCACGAGAATATAAACGATCATTGCTACCACCATTAAAAATCCAAAGCTATTGAGCTTGTATTTATTGTAATAGAAACATAGAAACATAGAAAATAGGTGCAGGAGTAGGCCATTCGGCCCTTCGAGCCTGCACCGCCATTCAATATGATCATGGCTGATCATCCAACTCAGTATCCTGTACCTGCCTTCTCTCCATACCCCCTGGTACCTTTAGCCACAAGGGCCACATATAACTCCCTCTTAAATATAGCCAATGAACTGGCCTCAACTACCTTCTGTGGCAGAGAATTCCAGAGATTCACCACTCTCTGTGTGAAAAATGTTTTTCTCATCTCGGTCCTAAAAGATTTCCCCCTTATCCTAAAACTGTGATCCCTTGTTCTGGACTTCCCCAACATCGGGAACAATGTTCCTGCATCTAGCCTGTGCAACCCCTTAAGAATTTTGTAAGTTTCTATAAGATCCCCCCTCAATCTTCTAAATTCTAGCGAGTACAAGCCGAATCTATCCAGTGTTTCTTCATATGAAAGTCCTGACATCCCAGGAATCAGTCTGGTGAACCTTCTCTGTACTCCCTCTATGGCAAGAATGTCTTTCCTCAGATTTGGAGACCAAAACTGTACGCAATACTCCAGGTGTGGTCTCACCAAGATCCTGTACAACTGCAGTAGAACCTCCCTGCTCCTATACTCAAATCCTTTTGCTATGAATGCTAACATACCATTCGCTTTCTTCACTGCCTGCTGCACCTGCATGCCTACTTTCAATGACTGGTGTACCATGACACCGAGGTCTCTTTGCATCTCCCCTTTTCCTAATCGGCCACCATTCAGATAATATCTGAATTCAGCTAACATTCAGATAATATCTTCATGACTGTATGGACATTGCCCTCTGGTGTATTTGACAAGAAACAGATCCAAATGTGAATTGGGATACTGACCTGGAACAAAAATACAGAAGTGATGCAGACAAAGAGATAAAGATGAGTAGCTGGAAGAATACAAAGAAAGCCGTCAGCTGTACATGCCGCTTGTGCACTGGAAAGAGAGATGGACACACATTCACCGTCGGGGACAGATGCATAATACACCACCTCATGATATAATGAGTTACACAGTACAAGTGTTACCTCTGCACGTCCTCCGGAGCAAAAAAGATAATGAAGACGAATGCAGCCAAAGATGTTGTTGTGATCACCAGAGCCATTATGGATCAGATAAAAGAGTACTGATTGGGTGGCACCGATCCTGAAACCATTTCATGTTATATTTCACGTTATTTATCGTTACAATAAAAAAAACAATAAATGTCAAAACGCCGCCCTTTTAAACACACACAGATACTCCAGGCAGCTTCCACTGACATCACAATGCCGCCGCAAGGGGAGGGGGTCGCTACATGGGAACCGACTTGAAGGGCGAGTTCTTTATCTTGGGGCCCGGCGACTACAAGTCCCTGGGCAAGTTCAACCAGAACATCAGCTCGCTGCGGCTGGTGAACGAGGAGCTGGTGAACCCGGAGATCGGTCTGTTCGAGGATGTGAACAACTAGGGCAAGTCCCGTATTGTCCTGCAGAAGGTGGATGCCCTGCGGAGAGGCCGACATTGAAGAGCTGGTCTCGTCTCACAAGGTGAAGCGGGGCGTGTGGATCCTCCACCAGGGGGTTAACCTGACCGGGCCGCGCCTCATCACCTTCAAGGGCGACGAGTGGCCCAACTACATCTGCCGCAACTCTCCCCCCCCCCCTCCGACCTCTCTCCCCTCACCCTCTCCCTCCAACCCTGCCCCGTCCCCTTCTACCCCCCCTCCGCCGTCAGTGCCGCAACCACCTCACACACACACACACACACACACACACGAAGCCACACTCACACACACGCAAACACACTCACACACACGGACACACACGGACACGCACACGGACACACACACGCTCACCCACTCACACACGGACACACACGCTCACACACACACACGCAGACACACTCACACACACGCGCACACACGCTCACACACACGCACACATGATCTCACACAGACACACAATCACACACGCTCACACACACACACACGCAGACACACACTCTCCGTCACACTGACACACGCACAAGCACACACAATCTCACAAAGACAAACAATCACACACACACACGCTCACACACACACAGACGCACACACGGACACACACGCTGACACACATACACAGACACACACGCTCACACTCACACACACGGACACACACTCACGGACACACACGCTCACACACACACACACGCAGACACAAACTCTCCTTCACACTGACACGCACACGCACACACAATCTCACAAAGACAAACAATCACACACACACACACACACACACACACACACACACACACACGCTCACACACATACACAGACACACACGCTCACACTCACACACACAGACACACACTCACGGACACACACGTTCACACACACACACGGACACACACGCTCACTGACACACACGCTCACACTCTCACACACACGGACACACACGCTCACACACACACGGACACACACGTTCACACTCACACACACGGACACACACGCTCACACTCACACACACGGACACACACGCTCACACTCATACACACGGACACACGCTCACACACACGGACACACACGCTCACACACACACTCACACACGCTCACTGACACACACGCTCACACTCACACACACGGACACACACGCTCACACTCACACCCCCTGCGTAGGCCACATAGAACCTTCTGTCCCACATTGACCTTTCTGACCGAGTACAGTATTATCTTTTTATGTAGTTGAAACAAAGAACTACAGGTGCTGGTTAATACACAAAATGACACAGAGTGCTGGAGTAACTCAACGGGTCAGGCAGCATCTGTGGAAAACATGGATAGGTGACGTTTCACAGAGTGCTGGAGTAACTCAACGGGTCAGGCAGCATCTGTGGAAAACATGGATAGGTGACGTTTCACAGAGTGCTGGAGTAACTCAGCGGGTCAGGCAGCATCTGTGGAGAACATGGATAGGTGACGTTTCACAGAGTGCTGGAATACACACACATACAGTCAGACACACACACATGCAGACGCGGACAGACAGAGACTGACACACACATGCACACATACAGAGGCACACACACACACACACACACACAGAAAGCCACACGCACACGCAGCCACACACACGCACAGAAACACACACACACTCACATACACGTACACACGCACACACACAGAAAGACACACACACGCACACACAAACTTGCAGCAACGCACACACATACACGCAGACACACACACACGCACACACATATACGCAGACACAAACACATACACATGCAAACGCACACACGCACACACACGCAGATGCACACACACACACACACACACATAGACACACACACACACACACACACAGACACACACACACACACAGAAAGACACACACGCACACACACACACAGAAAGACACACACACACACACACACACACGCGCACACACACACACACACACACACACACACACACGCGCGCGCACACACACACACACACACACACATACACACACACACACACACACACACACACACACACATACACACACACACACACACACACACACACACAGAGAGAGAGAGAAAAACACACACACACACACACACAAGCTGAGTGTGTGAGCCCTGGTACTGAGCTTGCGGAACTGTGTTCTGTTGTGGGATATTTCTGTGGGCTGAAGGACTCTGACCACTAATCACTCTATTTTACTGTCAGCAATCCTATATTAGTTTTGCTAATTTTAAACGTCACCACAAAATGAGTCACAGCGTTTTAACTTTAATACCTCCCGGAATCAGAATGAAACGCCAAACATTTGTTTTAAATTTAATTTTCCAAAAGTTTTATGAGCGGCAATGGTTTGACTAATCGCCCAGACATGGAGCCATACAGCACTGAAACAGGCCAAGCGGCGCAACTCTTCCATGCTGACCTTCATGGCCCATCTGAGCCCACAAAGTCTGTATCGAACATGATGCCAAAACCAACTCTTCTTAAACCTAACCCAATCCATTCCCCCCCACTTGCAAGAAGTAGTCATGGTGGCAAGTATATTTCGACCCAGTTTGTGAGGTTTTCCGCCAGAAATTTAAATATGTGAACAGAGGAGAAATGAGGTACCTTATGAAGGTAAGCTGGCCAATAATATAAATGAGGCCTATGGACGATTTGTTGACCTGACCAGGAAGTCACAGAGTGACAGAGACACAGAGGCACAGAGACAGAGAGACACAGACACAGAGACACAGAGTCACAGAGACACAGAGTCACAGAGACACAGAGACTTGGAGACACAGAGACACAGAGACACAGGGTCACAGAGACACAGAGACACAGAGACAGAGTCACAGAGACACAGAGACACAGAGACACAGAGACACAGAGACACAGAGTCACAGAGACACAGAGGCATAGAGACATAGAGTCACAGAGACACGGGGATATGGAGACACAGACACAGAGACACAGCGACACGGAGACACGGAGACACGGAGACACAGAGACACAGAGACATAGAGACACAGAGACACGGAGACACGGAGACACAGAGACACAGAGACATAGAGACACGCAGACACAGAGCCACAGAGTCACAGGCACAGTCAACTACACTAAATAATCTGACTGGTCAAGGCCAAAATGCTGAAAGCCTTTTTCACTATGGTGTCCACTATAACCGAGTACAGTATTATCTTTGTATGTAGTTGAAACAAAGAACTACAGGTGCTGCTTAATACACAAAATGACACAGAGTGCTGGAGTAACTCAGCGGGTCAGGCAGCATCTGTGGAGAACATGGATAGGTGACGTTTCACAGAGTGCTGGAGTAACTCAGCGGGTCAGGCAGCATCTGTGGAGAACATGGATAGGTGACGTTTCACAGAGTGCTGGAGTAACTCAGCGGGTCAGGCAGCATCTGTGGAGAACATGGATAGGTGACGTTTCACAGAGTGCTGGAGTAACTCAGCGGGTCAGGCAGCATCTGTGGAGAATATGGATAGGTGACGTTTCACAGAGTGCTGGAGTAACTCAGCGGGTCAGGCAGCATCTGTGGAGAACATGGATAGGTGACGTTTCACAGAGTGCTGGAATACACACACATACAGTCAGACACACACACATGCAGACGCAGACAGACAGATACTGACACACACATGCACACATACAGAGGCACACACACACACACACACAGAGAAAGCCACACGCACACGCAGCCACACACACGCACAGAAACAAACACACACTCACATACACATACACACGCACACACACAGAAAGACACACACACGCACACACACACTTGCAGCAACGCACACACGTACACGCAGGCACACACACACCCACACACATATACGCAGACACAAACACATACACATGCAAACGCACACACGCACACACACAGATGCACACACACACACGCACACACACACACACATAGACACACACACACACACACAGACACACACACACACACACACAGAAAGACACACACGCACACACACACACAGAAAGACACACACACACACACACACACACACACACACACACACACACACACACACACACACACTCACACACATACACAGACACACACGCTCACACTCACACACACGGACACACACTCACGGACACACACGTTCACACTCACACACACGGACACACACGCTCACTGACACACACGCTCACACTCTCACACACACACGGACACACACGCTCACACACACACGGACACACACGTTCACACTCACACACACGGACACACACGCTCACACTCACACACACGGACACACACGCTCACACTCATACACACGGACACACGCTCACACACACGGACACACACGCTCACACACACACTCACACACGCTCACTGACACACACGCTCACACTCACACACACGGACACACACGCTCACACTCACACCCCCTGCGTAGGCCACATAGAACCTTCTGTCCCACATTGACCTTTCTGTCCTGGGCCTCCTCCATCGTCAGAGTGAGGCCCAGCGCAAATTGGAGGAACAGCACCTCATATTTCGCTTGGGCATCTTTCAACCCCAGCGATATGAACATTGACTTCTCTAACCTTAATTAACCCTCGTATTCCCTCTCCCTCCACCTCTCCCCCACCATAATTGTCCCATGTTCACATCCCTATATACTTTTGTTATCACCCCTTCAACAGCCAACAATGGATCATTGTGGGCCCCATCTTT
>JAXLNO010003318.1:659168-679168 GCA_038087875.1 Malacoraja senta
GGTCCTCAATTTCCCTACTCTGGGCAAGAGCATCTGTGCATCTACCCGATCTATTCCTTTCATGATTTTATACACCTCTGTAAGATCATCCCTCATCCTCCTGCGCTCCAAGGAATCGAGTCCCAGCTAACTCAACCTCCCCCTCCCCTCCTCCCAGCTCCCCCTCCACTCCATCCAGCTCCCCCCCCTCTTCCCAGCTCCTCCTCCCGGCTCCCCCTTCCTTCCTCCCAGCTCCTCCTCCCCTCCTCCCTCCGCCCGGGCCAGTGTCCCGTCGCTTTACCGCTCATTTCAAGAATGAAATAAAACTCTGATCTCAATGCAAAATGCCTCCAGTTGTTTGTTGAGTAAATGGGGACGTGGTTGGCGGGGAGTGGGTTGGATAGACAGGTCTAGTTCCTCACGGCAGCGCTGCGGAGTTCCCGAGTCGGGGACAGGCTGGAGAAACGTCGCTCACCCCTCACACACACTCTCACACACACACACACTCACACACACACACACACACACACACACACACACACACACACACACACACACACACACACACGCACACACACACACACACACACACACACACACACACTCACACTCTCACACACTCACACACACACACACACACACACACACACACGCACACACACACAACACACACACAAACACACACACACACACACACACACACACACACACACACACACACACACACACACACACACACACACACACACACACACACACACACACACGCACACACACACACACACACACTCACTCACTCAGGCAATGGTCGCTGACGTGTCTCTGACACCCCCATCCAGCTGACGGAACCTCCGTCCGCCGATCACCCGCTGGTCATTTCACTCGTTCACTGTTGATATCCGAGCGACCCGAACGAGAGGCGTTTGTGCGCATTAACACAGACGCCGGGAGCTCATGTACCGTCGGCGAGGACATATTTAGAGGATTGTATCCAGGTCCTACCAACATGCCGATTCAAGCCTTACACTCTCTGTTCCATAGTTACTCTTAGACTGAAATACACATATTTTATTCTTAAATTCTTACTCACCAACGTTTTTGAATCTGATCAACCATATAACCATATAACCATATAACCATAACAGCACGGGAACAGGCCATCTCGGCCCTTCAAGTCCGTGCCGAACATTTTTTTAATTTTTTTTAAAATTAAAAATAAATACTTCTCCCTAGTCCCATCTACCTGCACTCAGATCATAACCCTCCATTCCTTACCCGTCCATATACCCATCCAATCTATTGTTAAAAGATAACATCGAACCTGCCTCGACCACTTCCACTGGAAGCTCATTCCACACAGCTACCACTCTCTGAGTAAAGAAGTTCCCCCTAATGTTCCCCCTAAACTTCTGTCCCTTAATTCTCAAGTCATGTCCCCTTGTTTGAATCTTCCCTACTCTCAATGGGGAAAGCTTATCCACGTCCACTCTGTCTAACCCGCTCATAATTTTAAAGACCTCTATCAAGTCCCCTCTTAACCTTCTGCGCTCCAAAGAATAAAGACCTAACTAGTTCAACCTTTCTCTGTAACTTAGTTGCTGAAACCCAGGCAAAATTCTAGTAAATCTCCTCTGTACTCTCTCTATTTTGTTGACATCCTTCCTATAATTAGGCGACCAAAATTGTACTCCATACTCCAGAATTGGCCTCACCAATGCCGTGTACAATTTTAACATTACATCCCAACTTCTATATTCAATGCTCTGATTTATATAGGCCAGCACACCAAAAGCTTTCTTTACCACCCTATCTACATGAGATTCCACCTTCAGGGAACTATGCACAGTTATTCCTAGATCCCTCTGTTCAAATGCATTCCTCAATTCGCTACCATTTACCGTGTACGTCCTATTTTGATTTGTCCTGCCGAAATGTAGCACCTCACATTTGTCAGCATTAAACTCCATCTGCCATCTTTCAGCCCACTCTTCCAAATGGCCTAAATCTCTCTGTAGACTTTGAAAATCGACTTCATTATCCACAACACCACCTATATTAGTATCATCTGCATACTTACTAATCCAGCTTTCCACACCATCATCCAGATCATTGATGTACATGACAAACAACAGTGGACCCAACACAGACCCCCGAGGCACCCCACTAGTCACCGGCCTCCAACCTGACAAACAGCCATCCACCATTACTCTCTGGCATCTCCCATTCAGCCACTGTTGAATCCATCTTGCTACTCCACCATTAATACCCAACAATTGAATCTTCTTAACCAACCTTCCATGAGGAACCTTGTCAAAGGCCTTACTGAAGTCCATATAGACAACATCCACTGCTTTACCCTCATCAATTTCCCTAGTAACTTCTTCGAAAAGTTCAAGAAGATTAGTCAAGCATGACCTTCCAGGCACAAATCCATGTTGACTGTTCCTAATCAGACCCTGCTTATCCAGATGCTTATATATATTATCTTTAAGTATCCTTTCCATTAATTTGCCCACCACTGACGTCAAACTAACAGGTCTATAATTGCTAGGTTTACTCTTCGAACCCTTTTTAAACAACGGAACAACATGCGCAGTACGCCAATCCTCCGGCACTATTCCCGTTTCTAATGACATTTGAAATATTTCTGTCATAGCCCCTGCTATTTCTACACTAACTTCCCTCAATGTCCTAGGGAATATCCTGTCAGGACCTGGAGACTTATCCGTTTTCATATTTTTCAAAAGTGTCCGCACCTCCTCTTCTTTGAATCTCACAGTTTCCATTGCTACTCTGCTCGTTTCCCTTACCTCACATAATTCCATATCCTTCTCCTTCGTGAATACCGAAGAAAAGAAATTGTTCAATATCTCCCCCATCTCTTTTGGCTCTGCAGATAGCTGTCCACTCTGACTCTCTAATGGACCGATTTTATTCCTTGTTATCCTTTTGCTATTAATATAGCTGTAGAAACTTTCACCTTACTTGCCAAAGCAACCTCATATCTTCTTTTAGCTTTTCTAATTTCTTTCTTAATATTCTTTTTATATTCTTTATATTCCTCAAGCACCTCATTTACTCCATGCTGCCTATAATTATTGTAGATCTCTCTCTTTTTCCGAACCAAGAGTCCAATTTCCCTTGAAAACCATGCCTCTTTCCATTTTTTACTATTTCCTTTCAACCGAACAGGGACATAAAGATTCTGTACTCTTAAAACTTCACCCTTAAATGTCCTCCATTTTTATTCTACATCCTTCCCATAAAACAACATGTCCCAATTCACTCCTTTTAAATCCTTTCGCATCTCCTCAAAGTTAGCCTTTCTCCAAACAAAAATCTCAACCCTAGGTCCAGTTCTGACCCTCTCCATAATTATATTGAAACTAATGGTATTGTGATCACTGGACCCGAAGTGCTCCCCGACGCATACCTCCGCCACCTGCCCTGTCTCATTTCCTACCAGGAGGTCCAGCACTGCCCCTTCTCTAGTAGGTACCTCTATGTATTGCTGCAAAAAACTATCTTGCACACATTTTACAAACTCCAAACCATCCAGCCCTTTTACAGAATGTGTTTCCCAGTCTATGTGTGGGAAATTGAAATCTCCCACAATCACTACCTTGTGCTTACTACTGATATCTGCTATCTCCTTACATTTTTGCTCTTCCAATTCTCGCTCCCCATTCGGCGGTCTGTAATACACCCCTATAAGTGCTGGTGGGTACAAATGCAGGTGGGTACAAAATCCACGGAGGCATGCACAATGCAGAACAACAAATCCTAGTGGTGATCAAATCCACGCCGGTACGCACGTAACATACACAATGCAAAATAAGGAATCCTAGTGACATACAAATCCCCACAGGCAGGTACGTAACTTACACAATGGTCCCTGGGATGGCGGGACTGTCATATGAGGAAAGATTAAAAAGACTAGGCTTGTATTCACTGGAGTTTAGACGGATGAGAGGGGGGGGGGATCTTATAGCAACATATAAAATTATAAAAGGACTGGACAAGCTAGATGCAGGAAAAATGTTCCCAATGTTGGCCGAGTCCAGAACCAGGGGCCACAGTCTTAGAATAAAGGGGAGGTCATTTAAGACTGAGGTGAGAAAACACTTTTTCACCCAGAGAGTTGTGGATTTATGGAATTCCCTGCCACAGAGGGCAGTGGGGGCCAAGTCACTGGATGGATTTAAGAGAGAGTTAGATAGAGCTCTAGGGGCTAGTGGAGTCAAGGGATATGGGGAGAAGGCAGGCACGGTTTATTGAATGGGGACGATCAGCCATGATCACAATGAATGGCGGTGCTGGTTCGAAGGGCCGAATGGCCTCCTCCTGCACCTATTTTCTATGTTTCTATGTTTCTATATTTCTAATGTTACTCACGTTTATCTCAGCTTCGGTTGCGCTCTTCCCTCACAAGTGCTAGTGGCAGAGAAGACTCAATGGAAGGAAAACCCTCACCTTTTATTATCTGTCGGCTGAGTCGTCTATCACTAGAGATTTGTTCTCAAGAATCCAAGTTAGTTGAGGAGATCATCGATCTCGGCGGAACCTCCAACGCTGTTGGAATAATTTTATAATGTTTTGCAACACTTTGGAGGGGAGTGCAAGGGCGGAGGAGGCGGGCAGCGACATGTGCAGTGCTATTGGAGAGATAGGGAGGGAGGGGAGAGAGAAAACCTGCTGAGTTACTCCAGCACGTTGCGCCTTTCCTTGATAACCAGCATCTGCAGTTCCTTGTATGCGCGGGTTGTCGGCGTGGCTGAGGTGGTGACCAGCGATTGGATGGGTCGGCTGGTGGGTGGGTGAGAGCTGAACATAAAAGCGTGGCCGAGTCCCGAGGATGCTCATCGTTTCCCCAGCGTCTGACAGGAGTCTTGTGGAGCGCTGTCACCTCGGGTACCATGGGTAAAATCGTCCTGTCCGACCAACCAAACTTCAACGGGGATGCCAAGGAGTTTGTGAGGAATGTGCCGAACCTGTCCAAGTTGTTGTTCGACAACGCTGCCGTCGGCGCGGGTGGAGGGCCAGCACTGGGTCGCCTACACGGATGCCGACTACAGGGGCGAGTTCATTATCTTCGGGCCCGGCGACCACAAAACCCTGGGCCCTAATTTCAACCATAGGCTTAGCTCGCTGCGGCTGGTTGAAGAGGACCTGCTGAACCCGGAGATCGATCTGTACGAGCATGTGGACTACGTTGGACAGCACCGCGAAATCACGGAGAAGCTTGATGACCTGCGGAGAGCCGACTTCAATAACCTGGTCTCATCTCACATAGTGAAGCAGGGCGTGTGGATCCTCCATATGGGGCTCCACCAGACCGGGCGGCGCCTCATCACCTTCAAGGGCGACAAGTGGCCCAACTACTGCTACTACGGATGGAACGACAGACTCTCCTCGCTCCACCCTCTGGTCAACAGCTACACTGAGGTGGGAGACAATCCCAGCGTGAGGACCCAGCGAACTGGGTAGTGAGCCTGGTCCAGCGGAGCCTCGTCCAGCGGAGCCTGGTCCAGGCGCCTCAGCTGCAACTCCTGCCCGACGACCAGCTCCCCGCTCCCCTCTCCCAGCTCCCCCTCCCCTCATCCCAGCTCCCCCTCCCCTCATCCAAGCCCCCCCTCCCCTCCTCCCCCCCCCCGAGCCAGTGTCCCGTCGCTTTACAGCTCATATAAAGAATGAAATAAAATTCTGACCTCAATGCAAAATGCCTCCAGTTGTTTGTTGAGTAAATGGGGACGAGGTTGGCGGGGAGTGGGTCGAATAGACAGGTCTTGTTCCTCACGGCAGCGCTGCGGAGTTCCCGAGTCGGGGACAGGCTGGGGAAACGTCGCTCACCCCTCACACACTCACCCCCCCACACACTCTCACACACACTACACACACACACACACACACACACACACACACACACACACACTCACTCTCACACACACTCACATCTCACTCTCACTCACACACTCACACTCACCCCCACATATACACACCCTCAGACACCCTCACACACCCTCACACACATACACACTCACACTCACACGCTCACACACTCACACACTCATACTCACACTCACACACACATCTCACTCTCACTCAGGTACACTCAGACGCACACACTCAACCATGTCTCTCTCCCCTCCCCCCTCCCACCTCCCCTTCCCCCTCTCCCCTTCTCTCTCTCTCCCCGACTATGGGTGAACTGGGGATGGGACTGGACTTGTCTGCCTTCCCCCACAGTGGGAACCATTGTGGGGGGATGTTTTTATGTTTACTGATAAATTCTTGGATGTTGTGTCTTAACTTTATTTATGTGCTGCATTGGCAAGTCAAATTTCACTACACCAATTGGTGTATGTGATAATAAATGTCCTTTGTCCTTTGTCCTTTGTCTTCTCTCTCTCTCTCCCCTCTTCTCCTTCTCTCTCCCCTCTTCTCTCTCTCTCCCCTCTCTCTCCCCCTCTCTCTCCCCTCCTCTCTCTCCCGCCCTCTCTTTCCCCCTCTCTCTCCCCCTCTCTCTCCCCCACTATCTCCCCCCTCTCTCCACCCTCTCTCCACCCTCTCTCCCACCCTCTCCCCCTCCCTCTCCCCCTCTCTCTCTCCCCCGCCTCTCTCACTCTCTCAACCCCCTCTCTCCCCCCCTCCCGCTCCCCCCTCCCGCTCCTCTCCCCCACCCTCTCCCCCTCTCTCTCTCCGCCCCTTCTCACCCCTCTCTCTCTCCCCCCCAGAGAGCAGCCTGTGGGCGTAGTATAGAAACATAGAAACATAGAAAACAGGCGCAGGAGGAAGCCATTCGGCCCTTCGAGCCAGCACCGCCATTCATTGTGTTCATGGCTGATCGTCCCCTATCAATAACCCGTGCTGCCGTCTCTCTATAACCCTTGACTCCACTAGCTTTATCTAACTCTCTCTTAAATCCATCCAGTGATTTGGCCTCCATTGCCCTCTGTGGCAAGGAATTCCATAAATTCACAACTCTCTGGGTGAAAAAGTTTTTTCTCACCTCAGTCTTAAATGACCTCCCCTTTATTCTAAGACTGTGGCCCCTGGTTCTGGACTCGCCCAACATTGGGAACATTTTCCTGCATCTAGCTTGTCCAGTCCTTTTATTATTGTATATGTTTCTATAAGATCCCCCCTCGTCCTGCTAAACTCCAGTGAATACAAGCCTAGTCTTTTCAATCTTTCCTCATATGACAATCCCAGGGATCAATCTCGTGAACCTACGCTGCACTGCCTCAATCACAAGGATGTCCTTCCTCAAATTAGGAGACCAAAACTGTACACAATACTCCAGATGTGGTCTCACCAGAGCCCTATACAACTGCAGAAGAACCTCTTTACTCCTATACTGAAATCTTGTTATGAAGGCCAACATTCCATTAGCTTTCTTCACTGCCTGCTGTACCTGAAAGCTAACTTTCAGTGACCGGTGTACAAGGACGCACTAGTATCGCTGCACCGCCCCCTTACCTAACCTAGCCCCATAATCTGCCCTCTTGTTTTTGCCGCCAAAGTGGATAACCTCACATTTATCTATATTATACTGCATCTGCCACGCATCTGCCCACTCACTCAACCTGTCCAGGTCACCCTGCAACCTCCTAACATCCTCTTCACAGTTCACACTGCCACCCAGCTTTGTGTCTTCGGCAAAGTTGCTAGTGGTGCTCCTAATTCCCTCTTCCTAATCATTAATATATATGGTAAACAGTTGCGGCCCCAACACCGAGCCTTGCGGCACTCCACTCGCCACTGCCTGCCATTCTGAAAAGGACCCGTTCACTCCTACCCTTTGCTTCCGGTCTGCCAACCAATGTTCTATCCATGTCAACACCCTACCCCCAATTCCATGTGCTCTAATTTTAGTCACCAGTCTCCCGGCTTTCTGAAAGTCTAGATACACTACATCCACTGGCTCCCCTTCATCCATGTTACTTGTCACATCCTCAAAAAATTCCAGAAGATTAGTCAAGCATGATTTCCCTTTCATAAATCCATGTTGATTGGACTAACCCTTCTAGTGCTATTCAAATGCCCCATTATTACCTCTTTAACAATTGACTCCAGCATCTTTCCCACCACCGAAGTCAGGCTAACTGGTCTTTGATTCCACGTTTTCTCTCTCGCTCCTTTCTTGAAAAGTGGGATAACATTAGCCATCCTCCAATCCACAGGAACTGATCCTGAATCTATTGAACATTGGAAAATGATCACCAATGCGTCCAGTATTTCTAGGGCCACCTCCCCTGAGGACCCGGGAATGCAGACCATCAGGCCCAGGAGATTTATCATCCGTCAGTCCCATTAGCCTACCCAACACTATTTCTCGCCTAATGAAAATTTCTTTCAGTTCCTCTACCCCCTTAGATCCTCTATCCTCCAGTACATTTGGGAGATTGTTTGTGTCTTCCTTAGTGAAGACAGATCCGAAGTACCTATTCACCTCTTCTGCCATTTCCTTGTTGCCCATAATAATTTCACCTGTGTCTGCCTTCAAGGGACCCACATTTGACTTTGCTACTCTTTGTCCCTTGACATATCTAAATAAGCTTTTACTGTCCTTCTTTCTATTCCAGGCCAGCTTCCCTTCGTATTTCATCTTTTCAGCCCGTATTGCCCGTTTTGTTTCCTTCTGTTGTCCTATGAAAGTTTCCCAATCCTCTGGCTTCCAGCTACTCTTTGCTGTGTTATACATCTTTTCTTTTAGTTTTATTCTATCCTAACTTCTCTTGTCAGCCACGGTTGCCTCCTACTCCCCATAGAATCGTTTTTCCTTTTTGGAATCAAATGATCCTGAGTCTTCCGGATTATGCCGTGAAATTCCTGCCATTACTGTTCCACCTTCATTCCTGCTAGGATCCCTTTCCAGTCTACCATGGCCAGCTCCCCTCTCATGCCTGCATAGTCCCCTTTGTTCAACTGCATCACTGACACTTCCGATTTAACGTTCTCCTTCTCAATTTGCAGATTAATACTAATCATATTATGATCACTACCTCCAAGCGGTTCCTTTACATCGAGTTCTCTTATCATATCTGGTTCATTGGACAACAATAAATCCAGAATTGCCTTTTCTCTAGTCGGCTCCATTACAAGCTGCTCTAAGAATCCATCTCGGAGGCATTCTGCAAACTCTCTTTCTTGGGGTCCTGAACCAACCTGATTTTCGCAGTCTACCTGCATATTGAAATCCCCCATCACCACAATGGCATTACCTTTGTTACATGCCAGTTTTAACTCCTGCTGCAACTTACACCCTACATCCGGGCTACTATTTGGGGGTCTGTAGATAATACCAATTAGTGTCTTCTTGCCTACAATTCCTCAACTCAATCCACAGTGACTCTACCTCGTCAGTCCCTATGTCTTCCCTCGCAAGGGACTGAATTCCATCCCTCACCAGCAGAACTACCCCCATCCTCAGCCCACCTGCCTGTCCTTTCTATAGGATGTATAACCCTGAATATTAAGTTCCCAGGCCCAATCCTCCTGCAGCCACGTCTCAGTAATCCCCACAATATGATATCTACCAACCTCTAACGGAACCTCAAGCTCATCTGATTTACTTCTTATACTTCGCGCATTCATATACAATACTTTTAATTCCTTACGCATCTCATCTTTACATCGATCCCTATTACACTTGGCCATACTCTCCTATCCCTTTGTGAGCTTCCTTTCCCGTTAATTCTGGGGGTCATTAACCATCCCTTTACTCTCTTTCCCTTTAACTCCATCCTCGACTATCCCATTTGACACCCCACCCCCCTTATTCAGTTTAAAACCACCCGTGTGGCAGTGGCGACCCTGCCTGCCAGAATGCTCCTCCCCCACCTGTTAAGATGCAATCCGTCCCTTGTGTACAGTTCCCCCTAACGCCAAAACAGATCCCAGTGATCTAAGAATCTAAATCCCTGCCCCCTGCACCAGTTCCTCAGCCACACATTCAGGTCCCGTATCTCCCTGTTCCTGCTCTCGCCAGCACGAGCAACTGGAAGCAAACCGGAGATATGTTAGTATGTATGTATGTGTGTGGGTATGTATGTATGTGTGTAGTTGTATGTATGTATGTGTGTATGTGTATGTATGCGTGGGTATGTATGTATGTGTATCTATGTGTGTGTATATATATATGTTTATGTATATATGCATGTGTTTATGTGTGTATGTATGTGTATGTATGTATGTATGTGTATCTATGTGTATGTGTGTATGTATGTATGTATGTGTGTGTGTGTATGTATGTATGTATGTATATATGCATGTGTGGCGGTCCCTGGCGGTTAGGCCACTCCTTGGGTCATCCCCCTCGTCTCTTGAAGGACAGGGATAATTGTCTGCCCACGGGGTTTTCCCGGGTCCTGCTCGCTGGGGTGCAGAGTGTTCTCAAGACTTCATTAAACTACTTCTGAACCTGCCTGGTGTCTGGCCTTTTCCTGACATCGTCCAGGCCGCTACAACTGGTGACCCCGCCTGGTAACCCCGCGTTCGTCACACATCGTGATGGATAACAACGCCGTTGCAGTAAAACTCCCGACTTTGTGGACCGAAGAGCCTAATATCTGGTTCGAATATCAATATGAATTTGCCACATTCAACCCTCCGCAGCCGTCCAGATGTTCAGACAAGGTAAAGTCCAGATAAAGTCCAGGTAACTCCTGAATCGGTGTTTCCCCACCAGAGACCCACTTCAGGTTGGTGCAGACCGCAGGTTGAAAATTTAATGTTCCCGTCGTGCCGCAGCCAGAAGCACCGCAGACCGCAGGGCCAACGGTCGGAGCTCCTCTCCAGGAGTCACCGGCGAGGGACCCCGCTCAGGATGGTAACTCCCCGCAGCGCCCACGGTACAAGTAGGCCGCGGGGCGGCGGTCGGAGCTTCTTCTCCTCTCGGGTCCCCAACGCGGGATCCCAGGCTGCGGACGCCGCACCAGCTGGAGCTCCGCAGACCGCGGCTACAGGCTGCCGCGGGCCAGTGAACGGAGCGCTTTCAGCAGGTAGAGGCACAGTTTGCTCTGCGAGGGGTAACGGTAAATGAAACAAAATACTTTAACGTGATTCACGCGCTTGACCAGCTGTGGATGTCCCGACAGCGGGACCTGGAAGCGCTGGCCGTCCTTCCCGCGGCACTGGGAGACGTGGAACAGTTCGGGGCCGCTATCGACCGCATCTCCGCTGCTCACGGTTGGCCCCCGCGGCGAAATCCGGCCGCCATCGGGAATTCCAGTGCAGGCACGTCTCTCGAGCAAGGCTCGCCTGCAGTTCCACCTAAAGACCATCTTTGGTTCCACCCAAAGATCCTACAGCAAGCTTGCTATAGGATATTTGGTTTCACCCGACGCCAGCAGAGGTCGCTATGGTGCAGCACAGCCAACTTCACCTGCAGTTCCACCAGACGCCAGCAGAGGGGGTTGGTGCTATTATCATCATCGAAGGGGAGCTGCATCCACCTCGTCTTCCTTCGTAGGGAGGCTCATCGGACACCCCTCCGGCGGCCGTACGAGGGTCCCTTCCGAGTCCTAGAACATAGCTCGTCTACATTCGCCCTGGACATGGGGGGTCAGCATGAGACTGTTTCAGTTGCGCGGCTGAAGCCGGCGAATATTGACATTGATCGGCCGGTGCTGGCAGCGCGGCCTCGTAAGTGAGGGCGCCCTCCGTCTACGGTACCTCCACCAGTTGCTACTCCATCCCATGCACCTGTTGGTCAGTGGCCCGTTCCTGTTCGTTGCGTGCCTCGGGTTCTTGGGGAGTGTGGGTCCTGTGGCGGTCCCTGGGGTTTAGTCCACTCCTTGGGTCACCACCTCGTCTCTTGAAGGACAGGGATGGTTGTCTGCCCATGTGGTTGTCCCTGGTTCTGCTCGCTGGGGTGCAGAGTGTTCTCGAAACGTCATTAAACTACCTCTCACCTGCCTAATGTCTGGCCTTTTCCTGACATCGTCCAGGCCGGTGCATGTGTATGTATGTATGTATGTGTGTATGTATGTATGTGTCGATGTATGTATATGTCTATGTATGTGTATATGTATTGGTGTATGTATGTATGCGTGTATATATGTGTATGTATGTGTCTATGTATGTGTATATATGTATGTATGTATGTATGTATGTATGTATGTATGTATGTATGTATGTATGTGTATGTATGTGTGTATGTATGTATCTGTCTACGTATGTATGTATGTACGTATGTATGTGTATGTATGTGTGTATGTATGTATGTATGTATGTATGTATGTATGTGTGTGTATGTATGTATGTATGTATGTATGTATGTATGTATGTATGTATGTGTATGTGTGCATGTATGTGTGCCATAGAATACTGCATGTGCGCCACAATCTAGGTGGACAAAGAGCTGAAGGTATCCCAATTACATCTTTCATGCCATTTTGCTGCTTAATCAAAGTGTCAGCCGTCCACCAATACAAAGTGATGTTATAAGATCTCTGGCAGTGGCAAGTGGAATTAACACCAATATGTTTAAAATCAATATCGATGTTAGTTTAGAGCAGGGGACGTCCAAAACTATGGCCCGCGGGCCACATGCGGCTCACCAATTTAATGCGGCCCGCATCAGGCTCTTAACACGTCCCATGCTGCAGGCTATTAGGCGGGTTCCGTGGCAGTGGATAAAACAGCGCCTTCACTTGCCCCTTCCGCCCTTACGTGAGTAGCATCATAATATGTTGTCCCCTTCATTGACCCGACAGCTCCACGGGTAAGTTTCCCTTCCTGCCCCCCGGCCAGTCCATCTCCGCCCTGCGTTAGGAGTGGGGGGGGGGGGGGGCGAGCATCCTGGATCCGGCGGAGGGAGAGAGCGAGGGTGCACGGCGGGGGGATGTGGGGGACCTGTCCCCCCCCATGTTGTGAAAGACGGGGACAATCTCCCCCCCCCATGTTATGTGACCTAGGCGCTTCAGCCACAGTTGGCTCAACTGCGCCGGGACTGGTTGTGGCGCCCAGATGGGCTCTGTTGCTCCAGGTCTCTCTGTATTGCCCAGGTCGCGAAAACTAATTGGAAAAAAATACTCCTGCGGGCGGGATGATTTCAGGTTACGAACTGGATCCGGCACGTGGGCAGTAGTTGCTGTAGACGCCAGGGCTCATTGTGTCCCCCCCCCCATGTTTTAAAAGCGATTTCCGCTCATACCCGACGCGGTGTCTCCCATCCCCGGTCCCCGCACCGGCTGCAACCCGGGGTCGGGTTGGGCATTGGGTGTGGAGATGTCAGCTCGGGCATTGCCTGAGGAGATGTCATCCTGAACCTTAATGTGTGCGGAACATTTCACTGCTGCAACAGCGGTGGGCAATTGAACAGATTTACAAATTTACGGATCATTATCTCGTGACTTATAGGGGTACCGGAAGATGTTAAAAATCCCATAATTTGCCAAAATCTTGTACAACTCCAAAGGCATAGCGGGAATCGGTGTAAATGTTAACAGTTTTAGATTTGGCTAGAATACATGCACGGGTGAGGACAAAGAGATCAGCAAGTTGAGCAGAGCAGTCGGAAGGCAATGCTGCTGATTCAAGTGTGGACCTGGGGCGCCGTCGAGTATGGCTGCCCTGCCAGCAGCTGTTAGTTTTTTCACCCTTTTTTTATTTTTAGTTAGTTAAAAGTGTTTGTTTTTGGAGGTCTTTAGTCTTTTTATGTGGGGGGTTGGGGGGGGAAAGGGGGAAACTATTTTCGGAGATGCGGCTTTTCTCCGAGCCGTATCTTCGCCCCTTCCTCGCGGCCTACGGGCAGAATGGAGCGGCGTTTTCCTGCCGGGACCGGCCAGGACTTCTGCTTCGGCGGCGGCACAGCGCTGAAGCACCATCGCGGAGCGGGCGATGCCTAACCCGGGTCGCCGTGCAGTAAGCTCCGGAGGGCTGTGACCGCCGGCACCAACATCGCGGAGCTGCGGTCAGCGGTCTGCGGTCAGCGGTCTGCAGTCAGTGGAGCTTCCGGCCGCGGGCGGCGCTGAGCTTCAAACACCGTGAAGCCTGGGATCTCACGACGAGGTCGCCAGAGTCGGAGCATCGACCAGCGCGGCTCGTGGACTTCGGGAGCCGTGGTCTACTGGGAGGAGGCGGCCGCTCCAGACACTCCGGGCCGCTGAGAGTGTTCACCCGACGCCAGAATTCCATCATCCGGCGAGAGGGCCTGAGGCATCGTGCTGCCGTGGCGGCGACTGCAGAGGCCTCAATAGGCCCCGACTATGGGTGAACTGGGAACTGGGGATGGGACTGGACTTTGCTGCCTTCCCCCACAGTGGGAACCATTGTGGGGGATGTTTTTATGTTGTTAAATTCTTGGATGTAATCTTTATTTGTGTGCTGCATTGGCAAGTCAAATTTCACTGCACCAATTGGTGTATGTGACAATAAATGTTTATCTATCTATCTATCTATATCACATAGCCCGTTTGAAGGGAGCCAGCATTCAGGCGCTCTGGTAGAAGGTCCATCAACTTAAAATTAATATTCTGGATTTGTGAGCGGATGATCTACAAGGTCCGTTCAAGTTGTGGTGGTGAGTCTAGTAACAAGATTGCAGTCATGTGGTTCACCATCTTGCTCAATGAGAAGTAGAGGGGATCAGTGTGGCACAGCGCACAATGTTGTCAGTGTAAACATTAGGATGGTGTCCCTGGTTAGTTTGGAGACCCCTGGTGTAAACAGTCAGATGGTGCCCCTGGTTAGTTTGGAGACCCCTGGTGTAAACAGTCAGATGGTGTCCCTGGTTAGTTTGGAGACCCCTGGTGTAAACATTGGGATTGCGTCCTTGGTTAGTTTGGAGACCCCTCGTGTAAACATTGGGATGGCGTCCTTGGTTAGTTTGGAGACCCCTGGTGTAAACATTGGGATGGTGCCCCTGGTTAGTTTGGAGACCCCTGGTGTAAACAGTCAGATGGTGTCCCTGGTTAGTTTGGAGACCCCTGGAGTAAACATTGGGATGGTGTCCCTGGTTTGTGTTTGAAGTGTCGCGGTACGGACAGTTTCTAACCCAGTGTCCATATTGACCACAATGAAAACAAGTTATTCTTACTTGTCCCCTCCCTCCCACTGACCCGACTCTTCCCCTTCCCCTTCCCAACATTCTTCCCTTCGGAGCTTTAGGACCCACAGCGTAAGTTGTCTCTACGTCCCGGTTTTTCATTAACCCTCTGCTGCCGTTGATCATTCTGGCACTCACAATATTGTAAATACACAGAACATCATACATATCTTTCGTTTCCCATTCTACAAGTTACGCAGAACATTTGATTCAGACGACGTTGCAACCCGTGTACAACAGTACTGACGAAAGCACATTTGCCTGTTTCTGGTTACAATCCCCAATATTTTACAAAGGCACTATGGGCACGATCAATTTATTTGGAGATTGTTTGCGTCTTCCTTAGTGAAGACAGAACCAAAGTACTTGTTTAACTGTTCTGCCATTTCCTTGTTTCCCATTATAAATTCACCTGTTTCTGAATGTAAGGGATCTACATTTGTCTTCACTAATCTTTTCCTTTTTACTTATCTAAAGAAGCATTTACCGTCAGTTTTTATATTCCCCGCAAGCTTTCTTTCATGTTCTATTTTCCCCTCTTAATTAAACCCTTGTCCTCCTCTGTTAAATTCTAAATGTCTCCCAGTCCCCCGGTTTGCTGCTTCCTCTGGCCAATTTAGATGCCTCTTTTTGGATTTATTGGCAAGTGTCGCAGGTCAGCCTACATGGGGGTGGTCTGGGTGACCGGTGCCCATCAGCCGCGCTCTCTCACTCTCTCGAGTACGTGCCAGTCTACAGCTGCTCCGTGGTGTGGAGCCCCCGACCACTTCACTATCTCTTTACATTAGAGATAAAGTGCGGAAACAGTTCCTGGAGCCCACCGAGTCCACGCCGACCACCGATCACCCCGTACACTAGCACTACCCTCACTCCCCCCTACTCCCCTCATCTCCATCACGCCCCCTCTCTCTCCCCTCACTCTCTTCATTCCCCAACTTCTCTCACACCCCCACTCACCCTAAATCTCGCTCACTCCCCTCACACACTCTACTCCCCTCACTCCACCTCACGCCCCTCACCCCCTCACTCCCCCTACTCCCTTCACTCTCCCTCACTATCCCCTCACTTTCCATCACTCCCCCTACCACACACCCCTCACTCCACCTCACTCCCCACATTCCACTGACTCCCCTCACTCCACCTCACTCCACCTCACTCCTCTCACTCTCCCTCATTCTCCCTCACTCTCACTCACTCTCCCCTCACTCTCCCTCACTCCCCCTCACCGCCCCGCCCTCACTCTCCTTCACTCTCCTTTTACTCCCCCTCCTTCACTCTTCCCCATCTCCCCCTCCCCTACCACTCTCCTTCTTTAGCCTCATCTCCCTGTCCTGCTCTGACCCAGGACTAACTCTGATCCATTCGTGCCTCTCGCTGTGTGGTGTTGTGGGTGAGGGAAGGGGTGCCAGACCTCACCTCCCTGCCACACAATCTCTTGCAGGTCATGACTAGGGGGACTCTGTCTCTGTTGCGATTAGGGGGAGGGGGGAGCAAGGGCGCAGATCTTTGGCGCAGATGCGGCGTAGACGGAGGGATTGAAATTCGGCGGTAGAGCCATTGCAAGAAGCAGGGTAGGAAGAAGTGTAGTCGAGATAGTTGTGGGAGTCAGTGGGTTTGTTATAGACATCAGTCAATGTCTGGGCCGTTTGGACATGTGGTGGTGGTGGCTGTGAGGAGGAGCAGTGCTATAAGATTGGTGGACAGAGGAGCTTTGTCTCCTTGGATTCCATGGGATGTAACCTTCCAGAGCAGCCTACCATGCGGAACCTTGTCAAATGCTTTACTGAAGTCCATGTAGACAACATCTACAGCTGTGCCTTATCGACCTTTATGGTCACATCTTCAAAAATCTCAATCACATTTCTGAGACACGACCTCTGCTGGAATAATTTTACACAAGACGTGAGTTACTTTCAAACTGTTACTACATTATTAGCAATAACTTGTCAGACAAGGAGAACAGTCAAGCAAGAGACTGTCCTCATGATACAAAGAATGCAATATTTTAATATCTTCTTTGAAAACATAATACCATGATTAGTCACGTACACTTGTTTGTAGGGTTAAATTTTCTGATCCAACATTCATTAACTTTCCACTGAAAAACAGCTTCTTTATCTGTGTGGGATATTTCAGGGAATAGCCGTGGGGCCTTGAGTTCACAAGCTCTTCTTTTTATTAAGCGAACTTGTTATCTTGACACACCTCCACCAGGAATGTCTAGCCATTCACTGGAGTAAAGTTCGGTATATAACCATATAACCATATAACAATTACAGCACGGAAACAGGCCATCTCGGCCCTTCGAGCCGTGCCGAACACTTACTCTCACCTAGTCCCATCTACCTGCACTCAGACCATAACCCTCCATTCCTTTCCCGTCCATATACCTATCCAATTTGTTTTTAAATGATAAAAACGGACCTGCCTTCACCACTTCAACTTTTGTCCCTTAATTCTCAAATCATGTCCTCTTGTTTGAATCTTCCCTACTCTCAATGGAAAAAGCTTATCCACGTCAACTCTGTCTATCCCTCTCATCATTTTAAAGACCTCTATCAAGTCCCCCCTTAACCTTATGCGCTCTAAAGAATAAAGACCTATATTGTTCAACCTTTCTCTGTAACTTTGGTGCTGAAACCCAGGCAACATTCTAGTAAATCTCCTCTGTACTCTCTCTATTTTGTTGACATCTTTCCTATAATTTGGCGACCAGAATTGTACACCATACTCCAGAATTGGCCTCACCAATGCCTTGTACAATTTTAACAATACATCCCAACTTCAATACGCAATGCTCTGATTTATAAAGGCCAGCTCACCAAAAGCTTTCTTTATTACCCTATCTACATGAGATTCCACCTTCAGGGAACTATGCACAGTTATTCCTAGATCCCTCTGTTCAACTGCATTCCTCAATTCGCTACCATTTAGAAACATAGAAACATAGAAAATAGGTGCAGGAGGAGGCCATTCGGCCCTTCGAGCCAGCACCGCCATACATTGTGATTATGGCTGATCGTGCCCTATCAATTACCCGTGCCTGCCTTCTCCCCATACCCTTGATTCCACTAGCCCCTAGAGCTCTATCTAACACTCTCTTAAATCCATCCAGTGATTTGGCCTCCACTGCGCCCTGTGGCAGGGAATTCCATAAATTCACAACTCTCCGGGTGAAATATTTTTTCTCACCTCAGTCTTAAGTGACCTCCCCTTTAGTCTAAGACTGTGGCCCTTGGTTCTGGACTCGCCCAACATTGGGAACATTTTTCCTGCATCTAGCTTGTCCAGTCCTTTTAATTTTTTATGTTTCTATAAGGTCCCCCCTCATCTTCCTAAACTCAAGTGAATACAAGCCTAGTCTTTTCAATCTTTTCTCATATGACAGTCCAGCCATCCCAGGGATCAATCTCGTGAACCTACGCTGCACTGCCTCAATCACAAGGATGTCCTTCCTCAAATTTGGAGACCAAAACTGTACACAATACTCCAGATGTGGCCTCCCCAGAGCCCTATATAACTGCAGAAGAACATCTTTACTCCTATACTGAAATTCTCTTGTTATGAAGGCGAACATTCCATTAGCTTTCTTCACTCCCTGCTGTACCTGCACGCCAACTTTCAGTGGCCGGTGTACAAGGACGCCCAGGTCTCGCTGCACCTCCCCCTTACCTAACCTAACCCCATTGAGATAATAATCTGCCCCCTTGTTTTTCCCGCCAAAGTGGATGACCTCACATTTATCTATATTATACTGCATCTGTCACGCATCTGCCCACTCACTCAACCTGTCCAGGTCACCCTGCAACCTCCTAACATCCTCTTCACAGTTCACGCTGCCACCCAGCTTTGTGTCATCCGCAAACTTGCGAGTGTTGCTCCTAATTCCCTCTTCCAAATCATTAATAAATATGGTAAACAGTTGCGGCCCCAACACCAAGCCTTGCGGCACTCCACTCGCCACTGCCTGCCATTCTGAAAAGGACCCGTGTACTCCGACTCTTTGCTTCCGGTCTGCCAACCAATTTTCTATCCATGTCAACACCCTACCCCCAATACCATGTGATCTAATTTTAGTCACCTGTCTCCCGTGCGGGACCATATCAAAGATTAGATATACTACATCCACTGGCACCCTTTCATCCATTTTACTTGTCACATCCTCAAAAAATTCCAGAAGATTAGTCAAGCATGATTTCCTTTCATAAATCCATGTTGACTTGGACTAATCCAATTACTGCTATCCAAATGCCCCATTATTACCTCTTTAATAATTGACTCCAGCATCTTTCCCACCACCGAAGTCACGCTAACTGGTCTGTTATTCCCCGTTTTCTCACTCGCTCCATTCTTGAAAAGTGGGATAACAGATTTCCTCCAATCCGCAGGAACTGATCCTGAATCTATTGAACATTGGAAAATGAGCACCAATGCGTCCACTATTTCTAGGGCCACCTCCCTGAGGACCCGGGGATGCAGACCATCAGGCGCAGGGGATTTATCATCCGTCAGTCCCATTAGCCTACCCAATACTATTTCTCGCCTAATGAAAAATTCTTTCAGTTCCTCTACCCCCTTAGATCCTCTGTCCAGTACATATGGGAGATTGTTTGTGTCTCCCTTAGTGAAGACAGATACGAAGTAACTATTCAACTCTTCTGCCATTTCCTTGTTGCCCATAATATCATCCGTGTCTGCCTTCAAGGGACCCACATTTGACTTTGCTACTCTTTTCCCTTAACATATCTAAAGAAGCTTTTACTGTCCTTCTTTATATTCCTGGCCAGCTTCCCTTCATACTTCATCTTTTCAGCCCGTATTGCCCGTTTTGTTTCCTTCTGTTGTCCTATGAAAGTTTCCCAATCCTCTGGCTTCCAGCTACTCTTTGCTGTGTTATACATCTTTTATTTTAGTTTTATTCTATCCCTAACTTCTCTTGTCAGCCATGGCTGCCTCCTACTCCCGTTAT
>JAXLNO010003318.1:684168-694168 GCA_038087875.1 Malacoraja senta
TGGTGCTACTCAATCAGTACTCTTATCTCACCCATAATTGCTCTGGTGAGCACAACAACGTCTTTTGCTGCATCCGTCTTCATTATCTTTTTTGCTCTGGGGACTTCTTCTTCTTGCGTATGGCGTGCACAGCCTAAAGTTGTCGGACAACTTGTTCTATTTGATCTTATTTGATTGTGCACGCCGGGTTGATTGCATTTGTCGAAACAGGGTGGACCACGTGAAGGTTGAAATCTCCCACCCCGCTCTGGGGACGTACAGAGGTAACACTTGTACTGTGTAACTCATTATATCATGAGTTGGTGTATTATGCATCTGTACCCGACGGTGAATGAGTGTCCGTCTGTCTTTCCAGTGCACAAGCGGCATGTACAGCTGACGGCTTTCTTTGTATTCTTCCAGCTACTCATCTTTATCTTTGTTGTCTGCATCACTTCTGTATTTTTGATCCAGGTCAGTATCCCAATTCACATTTTGATCTGTTTCTTGTCAAATACACCAGGGGGCAATGTCCATACAGTCATGAAGATATTACAACAATAAATACTAGCTCAATAGAGCAGAATGGTGCAAGATTGTAATGTAATATGAAATAATGCACACAAAAATAATGACAATAACAGAATGAGGTAAAGTTATGAGTAAGGGTACGCGGCAGCCCTGTAGGAACAATACGTTCAGGAGTCTCATAGACGGGAGAAGAAGCTGCATTTAAGTCTGCTTATCTGGCCTTTCAAGCTTCTGTATCTTCAGAATGGTCAAGGTGACAGGATCCTTGATAATATTTCCTGTCTTACTAAAGCAACGTACCATGAAGATGAAGTGCCAAGCCTGTGTTAGACTGGGCTGTGAACACTGCCCTCGGCCGGTTCAAGCGGTGAATAGCAGAGCAGTTGATATGCCAGGCCGTGATGCTCCCCATTAGAATACTTTCTGTCGTGCACCTGTACTAGTTCGTGGGAACTAAATCCCCATAGACTTATTTTTCCTGCAGCCAAATTACAAGTGTCTACATTAAAATTCTCATATCCGTCCCATTTCATGCTCAATATCAGGGAAGAGCTGAAACAATGCGATGCGTTGATCTTGAAAAGCAAACTCTGTTCTGGCATGAGGTTCATATTTTTTCGCACAAGTTTTGATTTCCTTTTCTAGAGTTCCCATCGTGTACAGCATTATAGAAGGCTTTGGATTTTTAATGGTGGTAGCAATGATTGTTTATATTCTCGTGGTTTACTTGCATCCTGAAACAAACCTCCAAAGATCGTTTTTGATTAAGAGGAGTAAGTTTAAACAATTATTTTTGAATAGTTTTGCAGATACTCTTCTCCAACTTGTATCATGTTGGAATATTCTGCTTCTGAAATTGCAGGCAGGAGCCCAACATTTTAGCTGACCTCATTGTTCTTGGATGAAATATTTAATTAGCTGTACCTGTTTGAAAAAAACCTTGGATTTTGATCACATATCAAGATATTGTGGGTCACCAATGTCAAACATTGAGCAATAAATCCCCAAGACAGGACGATGTGTGGCCAGTAGGATGTTGAGGACAGTTTCCAATGAAGCTGTTCATGGGGTCATAAGTCATAGGAGTAGAATTAGGCCAATCGGCCTATCAAGTCTACCCTGCCATTCAATCATGGCTGATCTATCTCTCCCACCTAACCCCATTCTCCTGCTTTCTCCCCATAACCTCTGATATCGTACTAATCAAGAATCTATCTATCTCTGCCTTAAAAATATCAAATGACATTGGTTTCCATGGCCTTCTGTGGCAAAATATTCCACTGATTCACCTCCCACTGACGAAATCTATTCCTCCTCACCTCCTTCTTAACGGAACATCCTTTAATTCTGAGGCTATGACCACTAATCCTAGACACACTCTCTAGTGAATAATTCCTCACCTTACCCACTCAATCCAAGCCCTTCACTACTCGATACGTTTCAATGAGGTCCCCCTCATCCATCTAAACTCCAGCGAGTGCAGGGCCAATGCCGTCAAACGCTCATCATAAGTTAACCCACCCATTTCTGGGATTATGCTTGTAAAGCTCCTCTGGCCCCTCCAGAGCCAGTACACCCTTCCTCCAATATGGTGCCCAAAATTGTTCACAACACTCCAAATGCGGTCTGACCAGCGCCTTATAGCGCCTCAGCATTACATCCCTGTTCTTGTCTTTCTCCAGAGTAGATCTGATGATTATTGTAATATTGCATAGTAGGCTGAATATAGCAGTAGGGTGATCTGGGAGGGATGGACATCCACTCCACCGCTGGAAGTTTAAGCAAGATGATCATTGTGTAAGTAACGTACCTGCCTGTGGGGATTTGTATCTCACCAGGATTCCTTATTTTGCATTGTGTATGTTACGTGCCTACCGGCGTGGATTTGATCACCACTAGGATGTGTTGTTCTGCATTGTGCATGCCTGCGTGGATTTTGTACCCACCAGCATTTGTTGTTCAGATTCAAAAACTTTGGTGAGTAAGAATTTAAGAATAAAATATGTGTATTTCAGTCTAAGAGTAACTATGGAACAGAGAGCGTAAGGCTTGAATCGGCATGTTGGTAGGACCTGGATACAATCCTCTAAATGTGTCCTCGCCGACAGTACATGAGCTCCCGGCGTCTGTGTTAATGCGCACAAACGCCTCGTTCGGGTCGCTCGGATATCAACGGTGAACGAGTGAAATAACCAGCGGGTGATCGGCGGACGGAGGTTCCGTCAGCTGGATGGGGGTGTCAGAGACACGTCGGCGACCATCGCCTGAGTGAGTGTGTGTGTGTGTGTGTGTGTGTGTGTGAGTGTGGGTGAGAGTGTGTGTGCGTCTGAGTGTGTGCGAGTGAGAGTGTGCGTGTGTGCCTGAGTGAGTGTGTGTGTGAGTGAGAGTGTGTGTGTGTGGGTGAGTGTGAGTGTGTGTGTGTGAGAGCGCGAGTGTGAGTGTGTGTCTGTGCCTGAGTGAGTGTGCGTGTGAGTGAGAGTGTATGTGTGGGTGAGTGTGAGTGTGTGAGAGTGTGTGTAGGTGGGTGAGTGTGAGTGTGTGTGTGTGAGAGTGTGTGTGTGTGCCTGAGTGAGTGTGTGTGTGAGAGAGTGTGTGTGTGGGTGAGTAAGAGACTGTGTGTGTGTGTGAGTGAGAGTGTGTGGGTGTGTGTGTGTGTGTGTGTGTGGGGGAGTGTGTGTGCGTCTCAGTGTGTGTGTGTGTGTGTGTGTGTGAGAGAGTGTGTGTGTGCCTGAGTGAGTGTGTGTGAGAGAGTGTGTGTATGGGTGAGTAAGAGACTGTGTGCGTGAGTGAGTGTGTGTGTGTGTGAGTGAGAGTGTGTGGGTGTGGGTGTTTGTGTGAGTAAGAGACTGTGTGATGATGTGTGTGTCTGGGTGAGTGTGTGTGTGAGTGAGAGTGTGTGTCTGGGTGTGTGTGAGTGAGTGTGTGTGTGTGTGGGTGAGTGTGAATGTGTGCGAGTGAAACTGTGTCTGAGTGTGCCTGAGTGAGTGTGTGCGAGTGAAAGTGTGTGTGAGAGAGAGTGTGTGTGTGTGCTGTGGGGGGAGTGTATGGGGGTGAGTGTGAGTGAATGTGTGTGTGTGTGTGTGGGGGGGGTGAGATGTGTGTGTGAGGGGTGAGCGGCGTTTCCCAATCCTGCCCCGACTCGCGAACTCCGCAGCGCTGCCGTGAGGAACAAGACCTGTCTATCCGACCCACTACCCGCCAAACGCGTACCCATTTACTCAACAAACAATTGGAGGCATTTTTATTCAGATCAGTAAAGCGACGGGACACTGGCCCGGGCGGAGGGAGGAGGTGAGGGGGAGCCGGGAGGAGGGGCGGGGGAGCTGGGTGGAGGGGAGGGGCTGGGAGGAGGGGAAGGGAAGGTTGAGTTAGCTGGGACTCTATTCCTTGGAGCGCAGGAGGATGAGGGGTGATCTTACAGAGGTGACTAAAATCATGAGAGGAATAGATCAGGTAGATGGACAGAGGCTCTTGCCCAGAGTAGGGGAATTGAGGACCATAGGTTCAAGGTGAGGGAAAAATATATAATAGTAATCTGAGGGGTACCTTTCTCACACAAAGGATGGTGGGTGTATGGAACAAGCTGCCAGAGGAGGCAGTTGAGGCTGGGTCTATCCCAACGTCTAAGAAGCATTTAGACTGGTACATGGATAGGACAGGTTTGGAGGGATATGGGCCAAACGCTGGCAGGCGGGATCAGTGTACCTGGCACTAGCACTCCCCTCACTCCACCTACTCCCCTCACTTTCCATCACGCCCCCTCTCTCTCCCCTCACTCTCTTCATTCCCCTACTCCCCTCAATCCCCCACTCTCCCTAAATCTCGCTCACTCCCCTCACTCACCCTACTCCCCTCACTCCACCTCACCCCCCTCACTCCCCCGACTCCCTTCACTCTCCCTCACTATCTGCTCACACTCCCCTCACATTCCATCACTCCCCCTACCACACACCCCTCACTCCCCTCATTACACTGGCTCCCCTCACTCCACCTCACTCCTCTCACTCTCACTCACTCTCCCTCACCCCCCCCCTCACCGCTCCGCCCTCACTCTCCTTCACTCTCCTTTTACTCCCACTCCTTCACTCTTCCCCATCTTCCCCCTCCCCTACCACTCCCCTTCTCACCCCTCGTCTCCCTGTCCTGCTCTGACCCAGGACTAACTCTGATCCATTCGTGCCTCTCACTGTGTGGTGTTGTGGGTGAGGGAAGGGGTGCCAGACCTCACCTCCCTGCCACACAATGTCTTGCAGGTCATGACTAGGGGGACTCTGTCTCTGTTGCGATTAGAGGGAGGGGAGCAAGGGCGGAGGTGTGGGTTACCGAGGAGAAACGAGTGAAGGCCGCATCTATGTTCCCCAAAGAATGAGGACATCTCGAATGCCCCAGTATGGAACATCTCATCTTTGGTGCAGATGCGGCGCAGACGGAGGGATTGACATTCGGTGGTAGAGCCATTGCAGGGAGCATGGTGGGAAGAAGTGTAGTCGAGATAGTTGTGGGAGTCAGTGGGTTTGTTATAGACGTCAGTCAATCTTGGGGCCGTTTGGACATGTGGTGGTGGTGGCTGTGAGGAGGAGCAGAGCTATAAGATTGTTGGACAGAGGAGCTTTCTCTCCTTGGATCCCATGGGATCTAGCCTTCCAGAGCAGCTTACCATGCGGAACCTTGTCAAATGCTTTACTGAGGTCCATGTAGACAACATCTACAGGTCTGCCTTATCGACCTTTATGGTCACATCTTCAAAAATCTCAATCACATTTCTGAGACACGACATCTGTTGGAATAATTTTACACAAGACGTGAGTTAATTTCAAACTGTTACTACATTATTAGCAATAACTTGTCAGACAAGGAGAACAGTCAAGCAAGAGACTGTCCTCATAATACAAAGAATGCAATATTTTAATATCTTCTTTGAAAACATAATACCATGATTAGTCACGTACACTTGTTTGTAGGGTTAACTTTTCTGATCCAACATTCATTAACTTTCCACTGAAAAACAGCTTCTTTATCTGTGTGGGATATTTCAGGGAATAGCCGTGTGGCCTTGAGTTCACAAGCTCTTCTTTTTATTAAGCGAACTTGTTATCTTGACACACCTCCACCAGGAATATCTAGCCATTCACTGGAGTAAAGTTCGATATATAACCATATAACCATATAACAATTACAGCACGGAAACAGGCCATCTCGGCCCTTCGATCCGTGCCGAACACTTACTCTCACCTAGTCCCATCTACCTGCACTCAGACCATAACCCTCCATTCCTTTCCCGTCCATATACCTATCCAATTTATTTTTAAATGATAAAAACGGACCTGCCTTCACCACTTCAACTTTTGTCCCTTAATTCTCAAATCATGTCCTCTTGTTTGAATCTTCCCTACTCTCAATGGAAAAAGCTTATCCACGTCAACTCTGTCTATCCCTCTCATCATTTTAAAGACCTCTATCAAGTCCCCCCTTAACCTTATGCGCTCTAAAGAATAAAGACCTATATTGTTCAACCTTTCTCTGTAACTTTGGTGCTGAAACCCAGGCAACATTCTAGTAAATCTCCTCTGTACTCTCTCTATTTTGTTGACATCTTTCCTATAATTTGGCGACCAGAATTGTACACCATACTCCAGAATTGGCCTCACCAATGCCTTGTACAATTTTAACAATACATCCCAACTTCAATACGCAATGCTCTGATTTATAAAGGCCAGCTCACCAAAAGCTTTCTTTATTACCCTATCTACATGAGATTCCACCTTCAGGGAACTATGCACAGTTATTCCTAGATCCCTCTGTTCAACTGCATTCCTCAATTCGCTACCATTTAGAAACATAGAAACATAGAAAATAGGTGCAGGAGGAGGCCATTCGGCCCTTCGAGCCAGCACCGCCATACATTGTGATTATGGCTGATCGTGCCCTATCAATTACCCGTGCCTGCCTTCTCCCCATACCCTTGATTCCACTAGCCCCTAGAGCTCTATCTAACACTCTCTTAAATCCATCCAGTGATTTGGCCTCCACTGCGCTCTGTGGCAGGGAATTCCATAAATTCACAACTCTCCGGGTGAAATATTTTTTCTCACCTCAGTCTTAAGTGACCTCCCCTTTAGTCTAAGACTGTGGCCCTTGGTTCTGGACTCGCCCAACATTGGGAACATTTTTCCTGCATCTAGCTTGTCCAGTCCTTTTAATTGTATATGTTTCTATAAGGTCCCCCCTCATCTTCCTAAACTCAAGTGAATACAAGCCTAGTCTTTTCAATATTTCCTCATATGACAGTCCAGCCATCCAAGGGATCAATCTCGTGAACCTACGCTGCACTGCCTCAATCACAAGGATGTCCTTCCTCAAATTTGGAGACCAAAACTGTACACAATACTCCAGATGTGGTCTCCCCAGAGCCCTATATAACTGCAGAAGAACATCTTTACTCCTATACTAAAATTCTCTTATTATGAAGGCGAACATTCCATTAGCTTTCTTCACTCCCTGCTGTACCTGCACGCCAACTTTCAGTGGCCGGTGTACAAGGACGCCCAGGTCTCGCTGCACCTCCCCCTTACCTAACCTAACCCCATTGAGATAATAATCTGCCCCCTTGTTTTTCCCGCCAAAGTGGATGACCTCACATTTATCTATATTATACTGCATCTGTCACGCATCTGCCCACTCACTCAACCTGTCCAGGTCACCCTGCAACCTCCTAACATCCTCTTCACAGTTCACGCTGCCACCCAGCTTTGTGTCATCCGCAAACTTGCGAGTGTTGCTCCTAATTCCCTCTTCCAAATCATTAACAAGGGTGTCTGTTTGGTGTTCAGACATGAGCGAGTGGCGGTGCGGGCTCGATGGGCCTGGTGGTCTACTCTCGCACCTACTTTCTATATATGGTAACCAGTTGCGGCCCCAACACCAAGCCTTGCGGCACTCCACTCGCCACTGCCTGCCATTCTGAAAAGGACCCGTGTACTCCGACTCTTTGCTTCCGTTCTGCCAACCAATTTTCTATCCATGTCAACACCCTACCCCCAATACCATGTGATCTAATTTTAGTCACCTGTCTCCCGTGCGGGACCATATCAAAGATTAGATATACTACATCCACTGGCACCCCTTCATCCATTTTACTTGTCACATCCTCAAAAAATTCCAGAAGATTAGTCAAGCATGATTTCCTTTCATAAATCCATGTTGACTTGGACTAATCCAATTACTGCTATCCAAATGCCCCATTATTACCTCTTTAATAATTGACTCCAGCATCTTTCCCACCACCGAAGTCACGCTAACTGGTCTGTTATTCCCCGTTTTCTCACTCGCTCCTTTCTTGAAAAGGGGGATAACATTAGATTTCCTCCAATCCACAGGAACTGATCCTGAATCTATTGAACATTGGAAAATGATCACCAATGCGTCCACTATTTCTAGGGCCACCTCCCTGAGGACCCGGGGATGCAGACCATCAGGCGCAGGGGATTTATCATCCGTCAGTCCCATTAGCCTACCCAATACTATTTCTCGCCTAATGAAAAATTCTTTCAGTTCCTCTTCCCCCTTAGATCCTCTGTCCAGTACATATGGGAGATTGTTTGTGTCTCCCTTAGTGAAGACAGATACGAAGTAACTATTCAACTCTTCTGCCATTCCTTGTTGCCCATAATATCATCCGTGTCTGCCTTCAAGGGACCCACATTTGACTTTGCTACTCTTTTCCCTTAACATATCTAAAGAAGCTTTTACTGTCCTTCTTTACATTCCTGGCCAGCTTCCCTTCATACTTCATCTTTTCAGCCCGTATTGCCCGTTTTGTTTCCTTCTGTTGTCCTATGAAAGTTTCCCAATCCTCTGGCTTCCAGCTACTCTTTGCTGTTTTATACATCTTTTATTTTAGTTTTATTCTATCCCTAACTTCTCTTGTCAGCCACGGCTGCCTCCTACTCCCGTTATAATCTTTCTTCCTTTTTGGAATGATCCTGCGTCTTCCGGATTATGCCCAGAAATTCCTGCCATTGCTGTTCCGCAGTCATTCTTGCTAGGATCCCTTTCCAGTCTACATTGGCCAGCTCCCCTCTCATGGCTTCATAGTCCCCTTTGTTCAACTGCATCACTGCCACTTCCGATTTCACGTTCTCCTTCTCAAATTGCAGATTAAAACGAATCATATTATGAACCTCCAAGCGGTTCCTTTACCTCGAGTTCTCTTATCATATCTGGTTCATTGGACAACACTAAATCCAGAATTGCCTTTTCTCTGGTCGGCTCCATTGCAAGTTGCTCTAAGAATCCATCTCGGATGCATTCTGCAAACTCTCGTTCTTGGGGTCCTGAACCAACCTGATTTTCCCAGTCTACCTGCATATTGAAATCCCCCATCACCACAGTGGCATTACCTTTGTTACATGCCAGTTTTAACTCCTGCTGCAACTTACACCCTACATCCGGGCTACTATTTGGGGGTCTGTAGCTAACACCAATTAGAGTCTTCTTGCCTTTACAATTCCTCAACTTCAATCTACAGTGACTCTATCTATTGCTGCAAAAAACTATCCTGCACACATGTTACAAACCCCAAACCATCCAGCCCTTTTACAGAATGTGTTTCCCATTCTATGCGTGCAAAATTGAAATCTCCCACAATCACTACCTTGTACTTACTACTAATATCTGCTATCCCCTTACATATTTGCTCTTCCAATTCTCGCTCCCCATTAGGCGGTCTATAATACACCACTATAAGTGTGCTACACCTTTCCCATTTCTCAGTTCCTCCCAAATAGCCTCCTTGGACGAGCCCTCTAATCAATCCTGCCAAAGAACTGCTGTAATATCTTCCCTGACAAGCAATGCAACACTTCCACTTCTTGCCCCTCCAATTCTATCACACCTGAAGCAACGAAATCCTGGAATATTTAGTTTCCAATCACAGCCATCCTGCAACCATGTTTCACTAATCGCCACAACATCATACTAACAGGTGTCAATCCAGGCTCTAAGCTCATCCACCTTTCTTACAATGGTCCTAGCATTAACATATAAACATTTAAGAAACCCCACCACAGCTTATTCTCTGTTTATTATCTTTTTCTTCTTTCTCCCCTACATGTTGGGTCTGAGTGCTACCCTTTTCTGCCTCCGTTCCACAGAGTGAGGTGCTGCCCACATTGAAACACATGATGGAAGAACAGCTCAGTTCTTCCTACAATTCTGACAATCTCCCCTTTTGTCCAAACAGGTCAATAATAAAATTGTTAGTCAGTGTTATCATACAAGTCAAGCGAGTTTATTGTCATGTGTCCCAGAGAGGAGAATGAAATTCTTGCTTTGCTTCAGCACAACATAATATAGTAGGCACGAATACAATATCATATTAGTGTGTCCATATACCATTATATAAATATATACACTCATCAATAAATAAGCAGATAAAGTGCAAATAAACAGATAATGGTCTATTATACTATTGATTATTATATATACACAC
>JAXLNO010003318.1:699168-711668 GCA_038087875.1 Malacoraja senta
TGTTTGAAAAAACCCTTGGATTTTGATCACTCATATCAGGATATTGTGGGTCACCAATGTCAAGCATTAAGCAATAAATCTCCAAGACAGGACGATGTGTGGCCAGTAGGATTTTGAGGACAATTTCCAATGAAGCTGTTCATGAGGTCATAACTCATAGGAGTAGAATTAGGCCACTCGGCCTATCAAGTCTACTCTGCCATTCAATCATGGCTGATCTATCTCTCGCTCCTAACCCCATTCTCCTGCTTTCTACCCATAGATTAGATTAGATTAGATTAGATTAGATTAGATTAGATTAGATTAGATTAGATTAGATTAGATTAGATTAGATTAGATCAGATTAGAATAGATTAGATTAGATTAGATTAGATCATATTAGATTAGATTAGATTAGATTAGGTTAGGTTAGGTTAGATTAGATTAGATTAGATTAGATTAGATTAGATTAGATTAGATTAGATTATATTATATTATATTATATTATATTAGATTAGATTAGATTAGATTAGATTTGATTAGATTAGATTAGATTAGATTAGATTAGATACCTTTATTTGTCATTCAGACCTTTCGGTCTGAACGAAATTTCGTTGCCTGCAGTCATACATATAATAATAAATAACAAAACACACAATAAACACAAATTAACATCCACCACAGTGAGTTCACCAGTCACCTCCTCACTGTGATGGAGGCAAAAGTCTTAAAGTCTCTGCCTCTTCCCTCTTTGTTCTCCCTCTGCGCTGAGGCGATCCAGGCTTCTGATGTTGTGACCCCGCCGGGTGATGGTAAGTCAGTCCCGCGGCTGAATCCGTGCTCCGCGACGGGCCGGTTCAAACTCCGCGGCCCGGGGTGGCCGAAGCTACCGAAGCTGCCGCCCTCCAGTCCAGCGGACGCAGCTGTAGTTGCGGGATCTCCAGAAAAACAGGTCACCCACCTGTGAACTGCGTTCTCCCGACGATGTCGTCCACTGGGCCAGCCGCGGCCGAGCCCCAGATTCATGTCGCCACCAGTGTCTTTGGTCGCCACCGCCGGAACGCCGGAACGCCGCCACAGCCCCGAAGTCGGCCAGTTGGTAAGTCTTGGCTCTGCCTCAGGAGCCTCAAGGTTGGTCGCAGTTGGAGGCCGCCAGCTCCGCCATTAGGCCTCAGCGCAGACGGAGGCAGAAAAGGGGGATATGACAAGAAAAGGTCGCTTTCCCCCGAAGGAAGAGACAACAATCATTTTTCACCCCCCACCCCCACACACATACAGAACCCAATAAACTAAAATTTAACTAAAACAGGACAAAAGGAAACAACAACAAAAAACTCCAGCGAGTGCAGGCCCAGTGCCGTCAAACGCTCATCGTAGATTAACCCACTCATTTCTGGGATGATGCTTGTAAAGTTCCTCTGGACCCTCTCCAGAGCCAGTACACACTTCCTCCAATATGGTGCCCAAAATTGTTCACAATACTCCAAATGTGGCCTGACCAGCGCCTTATAGCGCCTCAGCATTACATCCCTGTTCTTGTATTTCTCCAGAGTAGATCTGATGATTATAGTAATATTGCATAGTAGGCTGAATTTTGCAGTAGGGTGATCTGGGAGGGATGGACATCCACTCCACCGCTGAAAGTCCAAGCCAGATGACGTCCAATCATTTACAATTATCCTCTGGGCTGGCCTCCTACAGAGGGCGTGGACAATATTGTGGAAATCTGAATCTACATGAATTACATTTACAGTTTTGTCCAGAGCAAGGCCAACTTGTAATCCACTTGATCCTCACCCCAAAACATCAACTGTCGATTGATTCTCTGAGTTCATCCAGCAATTTTGTTTTGTTGCTCCTGATTCCAGCATCTACAGTCTCTTGTGCCTCCAACGTACTATCCCATACTGCAGCACTAATGCTTTATCCGTTTTCATTCACTTTCTCCGACACGATGCACTTAAATAGATGAGGCATAGAAGCATTCAAAATTAATAGGCATCAAATTGGATGAGAGTATTTGGGCCAAAAGACAGGCATGGCCGTGGTGTGCTGATGGGGTTGTTTCAGTAATTCTATGAATATATGTCAGTGGGATGACATATAGGAGCTGGGAGGAGGGGAGGGGGAGCTGGGAGGAGGGGAGGGTGAGCCGGGAGGAGGGGAGGGCGAGCTGGTCGTCGGGCAGGGGTTGCAGCTGAGGCTCCCGCTGGACCAGGCACATATCACACATGATTATCCCTCCCGCTGGAGCCTCACGCTGGGCGTGGGTCCCACCTCAGTGTAGCTGTTGACCAGAGGGTGGAGCGAGGAGAGTTTGTCGTTCCATCCGTGGTCGCGGTAGTCGCGCCACTTGTCGCCCTTGAAGGTGATGAGGCGCGGCCCGGCCTGGTTGCAATCCTGATAGAGGATCCACACGCCCCGCTTCACCTTGTGAGACGAGACCAGGTTATTAAAGTTGGCTCTCTGCAGTCTATTAAGCTTCTTCTTGATTTCGCGGTGCTCGCCATCGCAGTCCACATGCTCGAACAGAACGATCTCCGGGTTCAGCAGCTCCTCTTCAACCAGCCGCAGTGAGCTAAGCCTATGGTTGAAATTAGGGCCCAGGGTTTCGTAGTCGCCTTGCCCGAAGATAATGAACTCGCCCCTGTAGTCGGCATCCGTGTAGGCGATACAGTGCTTGCCCTCCACCCGCGCCGACTTGGCAGTGTCGTTGAACATCTTCTCGGACAGGTCCGGCTCATTCCTCACAAACTGCTTGGACTCCCCGTTGAAGTCGGGTTGCTCGAACAGGGTGATTTTGCTCATGTTACCCGAGGTGACAGCGCTCCACAAGACTCCCGTCAGACGCTGGGGAAACGAGGTGCTTCCTCGGGACTCGGCCACACTTTTATGTTCATCTCTCACCCACCCACCAGCCGAACCATCCAATCGCTGGTCACCACCTCAGCCACGCCGACAACCCGTGCATACAAGGAACTGCAGATGCTGGTTATCAAGGAAAGGCGCAACGTTTTGGAGCTGCCCCTCTCCCCCGCCCGTGCACTCCCTCCAACCCCCCCGCCCCTCCCTCACAAAGCTATTGCTTTAAAGTCACTGCCGGCTGTTTGATGCAAATAACAAGGATAGCAAAACATGAAGCCACTATTGCAACAGTTTTGGAGGTTCCGCCGAGATCACTGATCTCCTCAACTAATTTGGATTCTTGAGAACAAAACTCTAGTGATAGACGACACAGCCGACATATAAAAAAGGTGAGGGTTTTCCTTACATTGAGCCTTATCTGCCACTAGCACCTGTTTGAATCCAGGTGAGGGAAGAGCGCTGCCGAAGCTGGGATAAATGTGAGTAACATTGTGTAAGTTACGTACCTGCCTGTGGGGATTTGTATCTCACCAAGATTCCTTATTTTGCATTGTGTATGTGACGGCGTGGATTTGATCACGACTAGGATTTGTTGTTCTGCATTGTGCATGTCTGTGAGTAAGAATTTAAGTATAAAGTATGTGTATTTCAGTCCAAGAGTAACTATGGAACAGAGAGCTTAAGGCTTGAATCGGCATGTTGGTAGGACCTGAATACAATCCTCTAAATGTGTCCTCGCCGACGGTACATGAGCTCCCAGCGTCTGTGTTAATGCGCACAAACGCCTCTCATTCTCGTCGCTCGGATATCAACAGTGAACGAGTGGAATGACCAGCGGGTGATCGGCGGACGGAGGTTCCGTCAGCTGGATGGAGGTGTCAAAGACACGTCGGCGACCATCGCCCCCGCACACACACCCCCCCACGCAGGGAGTGTGAGAGTGTTTGTGCGTCTGAGTGTGTGCGAGTGAGAGTGTGTGTCTGTGCCTGAGTGAGTGTGTGTGTGTGCGAGTGAGTGAGTGTGTGTGTGAGTGAGAGTGTGTGCGTGTGGGTGAGTGTGAGTAAGAGACTGTGTGTGTGTGTGTGTGTGTGTGTGTGTGTGTGTGTGTGTGTGTGTGTGTGTCTGTGTGTGTGTGTGTGTGTGTGTGTGTGTGAGTGTGTGTGAGTGTGTGTGTGTGTGTGTGTGTGTGTGTGTGTGAGTGTGTGTGTGTGTGTGTGTGTGTGTGAGTGTGTGTGAGTGTGTGAGTGGTGTGTGGTGTGTGTGTGTGTGTGTGTGTGTGTGTGTCTGTGTGTGTGTGTGTGTGTGTGTGTGTGAGTGTGTGTGGGGGGTGAGTGTATGGGGGTGAGTGTGAGTGTGTGTCAGTGTGTGTGTGAGTGTGAGTGTGTGAGAGTGTGTGTGAGGGGTGAGCGACGTTTCCCCAGCCTGTCCCCGACTCGGGAACTCCGCAGCGCTGCCGTGAGGAACAAGACCTGTTTATCCGACCCACTCCCCGCCAACCGCGTCCCCATTTACTCAACAAACAACTGGAGGCATTTTGCATTGAGATCAGCATTTTATTTCATTCTTTAAATGAACAGTAAAGCGAAGGGACACTGGCCCGGGCGGAGTGGAGGAGTCGGAGGGAGGAGGGGAGGGGAGCCGGGAGGAGGGGAAGGGGGGGGGCTGGTCGTCGGGCAGGTATATGGAGCTGAGGCGGCCGGACGAGGCTCCGCTGGACGAGGCTCACATACATGTCTGGCCGAGCTTCACGCTGGGCGAGGCTCCCACCTCAGTGTAGCTTTTGACCAGAGGGAAGAGCGAGGACAATGTGTCGTTCCATCGAATGCGCGGTAGTTGTTTCCAATTGTCGCCCTGGAAGGTGATCTGGCGCGGCCCCTCCTGGTTGATATCCCGGTGGAGGATCCACACGCCCGCTTCACTTTGTGAGACGAGACCTTTTCATTAAAGTTGCCTCTCGTCAGGTCATCAGTCTTCTGCTTGATTTCGAGGACCTCGCCATCGTATTCCACATGCTCGTACAGAACGATCTCCGGTTCTGCAGGTCTTCGTCAACCAGCCGCAGCGAGCTAAGCATATGGTTGAAATTACAGCCCAGGGTTTTGTAGTCGCCGGGCGCGAAGATAATGAACTTGCCATTGTAGTCGGCATCCACGAAGCCGATCCAGTGGTAGCCCACCACCCGCGCCGACTTGGCAGCGTTGTTGAATAACAACTTGGACAGGTCCGGCACATTCCTCACAAACTCCTTGGCCTCCCCGTTGAAGTTCTCTTGGTCGTACAGGACGATTTTACTCATGGTACCCGATGTGACAGCGCTCCACAAGATTCCTGTCAGACGCTAGGGAAACGAGGTGCTTCCTCGGGGCTCGGCCACACTTTTATGTTCATCTCTCACCCACCCACCAGCCGACCCATCCAATCGCTGGTCACCACGTCAGCCACGCCGACAACCCGTGCATACAAGGAACTGCAGATGCTGGTTATCAAGGAAAGGCGCAACGTGCTGGAGTGACTCAGCGGGTTTCCTCTCTCCCCACCCTCCCTATCTCTCCAATAGCACTGCACATATCGCTGCCCTCATCCGCCCTTGCACCCCCCTCCACCCCCACCCCGCATCCTGCACCCACCCCACGCCCCTCCCTCACAAAGCAGTTGCTTTACAGTCACTGCCGACTGTTTGATCCAAATAACAAGGACAGCAAAACATGATAAAATTATTCCAACAGCGTTGGAGGTTCCGCCGAGATCGATATCTCCTCAACTAACTTGGATTCTTGAGAACAAAACTCTAGTGATAGACGACTCAGCCGACAGATATCAAAAGGTGAGGGTTTTCCTTACATTGAGCCTTCTCTGCCACTAGCACCTGTTTGAATCCATGTGAGGGAAGAGCACTGCCGAAGCTGGGATAAATGTGAGTAACATTGTTTAAGTTATGTACCTGGCTGTGGGGATTTGGATCTCACCAACATTCCTTATTTTGCATTGTGTATGTTACGGCGTGGATTTGATCACCACTAGGATTTGTTGTTCTGCATTGTGCATGCCTGTGTGGATTTTGTACCCACCAGCATTTGTTTTTCAGATTCAAAAAGGTTGGTGCACCCACCCCACGCCCCTCCCTCACAAAGCAGTTGCTTTACAGTCACTGCCGGCTGTTTGATCCAAATAACAAGGATAGCAAAACAGGGATTACTGCCTGGCCACGCGACAGTGAGATTAGGAAGGGAGCGAGGTGGAGGATAAATGCGTCGCTGAAGGACCGGTGCAGAAGGCAGGGATTCAAATTTCTGGATCATTGGGACCTCTTTTGTGGAAGGTTCGACCTGTACAAAAACGATGGGTTGCACTTGAACCTGAGGGGGACCGATATCCTGGCTGGGAGATCTGTAAAGGCTACTGGGGAGACTTTAAACTAGAATGGTTGGGGGGAGGGACTCAAATAGAGAATGCTATTAGACAGTGTGTGAGGCAGGAGGCAGAGAAGGAAAGCACTCAGACCCAACATGTAGGGGGGAAAGAAGAAAACAATAATAAACAGAGAATAAGAGGTGGTGGGGTTCTTAAATGGGTGAGCAGAGAAACAGAGGGGTGTAAAATGCGGGCGGAAGCAATAGGTAGTAAGGTGAAAAGTAAAAGTGGCAGGCAGACAAATCCAGGGCAAAAATCAAAAAGGGCCACTTTTCAACATAATTTTATAAGGGTTAAGAGCGTTGTAAAACAAGCCTGAAGGCTTTGTGTCTCAATGCAAGGAGCATTTGTAATAAGGTGGATGAGTTGAACGTGCAGATAGCAATTAATTATTATGATATAGTTGGGATCACGGAGACATGGCTCCAGGTTGACCAAGGCTGGGAGCTGAACATCCAGGGATATTCAATATTCAGGAGGGATAGAGAGAAAGGAAAAGGAGGTGGGGTAGCGTTGCTGGTTAGAGAGGAGATTAACGCAGTGGAAAGGAAGGGCATTAGCTTGGAGGATGTGGAATCGGTATGGGTAGAGCTGCGAAACACTAAGGGGCAGAAAACGCTGGTGGGTGTTGTGTACAGGCCACCTAGCAGTAGTAGTGAAGTTGGGGATGGCATCAAACAGGAAATTAGAAATGCGTGCAACAAAGGCAAAACTGTTATAATGGGTGACTTCAATCTAGATTGGGTGAATCAAATTGGCAGGGGTGCTGAGGAAGAGGATTTCTTGGAATGTATGCGGGATAGTTATCTAAACCAACATGTAGAGGAACCAACGAGAGAGCAGGCTATTCTAGACTGGGTATTGAGTAATGAGGAAGGGTTAGTTAGCAGTCTTGTTGTGCGTGCCCCCTTGGGCAAGAGTGGCCATAATATGATTGAGTTCTTCATTAGGATGGAGAGTGACATTGTTAATTCAGAAACAACGGTTCTGAACTTAAAGAAAGGTAACTTTGAGGGTATGAGACGTGAATTGGCCAAGATTGACTGGCAATTAGTTCTAAAATGGTTGACGGTGGATATGCAATGGAAGGCATTTAAAGACTGCATGGATGACCTACAAAAATTGTTCATCCCAGTTTGGCAAAAGAATAAATCAGGGAAGGTAGTGCATCCGTGGATAACAAAGGAAATCAGGGATAGTATCAAAGCAAAAGATGATGCGTACAAATTAGTCAGAAAAAGCAGCATACCAGAGGACTGGGAGAAATTCAGAGACCGGCAGAGGAGGACAAAGGGCTTAATTAGGAAAGGGAAAGTAGATTATGAAAGAAAACTGGCAGGGAACATAAAAACTGACTGCAAAAGTTTTTACAGATATGTGAAGAGAAAGAGATTAGTTAAAACAAATGTAGGTCCCTTGCAGTCAGAAACAGGTGAATTGATCATGGGGAACAAGGATATGGCGGACCAATTGAATAACTACATTGGTTCCGTCTTCACTAAGGAAGACATAAATAATCTGCCGGAAATAGCAGGGGGCCGCGGGTCAAAGGAGATGGAGGAACTGAGTGAAATCCAGGTTAGTCGGGAAGTGGTGTTGAGTAAATTGAATGGATTAAAGGCCGATAAATCACAAGGGCCAGATAGGCTGCATCCCAGAGTACTTAAGGAAGTAGCTCCAGAAATAGTGGATGCATTAGTGATAATTTTTCAAAACTCTTTAGATTCTGGAGTAGTTCCTGAGGATTGGAGGGTAGCAAACGTAACCCCACTTTTTAAGGAGAGAGAAAACGGGGAATTACAGACCAGTTAGTCTAACATCGGTAGTGGGGAAACTGCTAGAGTCACTTATTAAAGATGGGATAGCAGCACATTTGGAAAGTGGTGAAATCATTGGACAAAGTCAGCATGGATTTACGAAAGGCAAATCATGTCTGACGAATCTTATATAATTTTTCGAGGATGTAACTAGTAGAGTGGATAGGGGAGAACCAGTGGATGTGTTGTATCTGGACTTTCAGAAGGCTTTCGACAAGGTACCACATAAGAGATTAGTATACAAACTTAAAGCACACGGTATTGGGGGATCAGTATTGATGTGGATAAAGAACTGGCTGGCAAACAGGAAGCAAAGAGTATGAGTAAACGGGTCCTTTTCACAATGGCAGGCAGTGACTGGTGGGGTATCGGAAGGCTCAGTGCTGGGACCCCAGCTATTTACAATTTATATTAATGAACTGGATGAGGGAATTGACGGCAACATCTCCAAGTTTGCGGATGACACTAAGCTGGGGGGCAGTGTTAGCTGTGAGGAGGATGCTAGGAGACTGCAAGGTGACTTGCATAGGCTGGGTGAGTGGGCAAATGTTTGGCAGATGCAGTATAATGTGGATAAATGTGATGTTATCCACTTTGGTGGCAAAAACAGGAAAGCAGACTATCATCTAAATGGTGGCCGATTAGGAAATGGGGAGATGCAGCGAGACCTGGGTGTCATGGTACACCAGTCATTGAAAGTAGGCATGCAGGTGCAGCAGGCAGTGAAGAAAGCGAACGGTATGTTAGCTTTCATAGCAAAAAGATTTGAGTATAGGAGCAGGGAGGTTCTACTGCAGTTGTACAGGGTCTTGGTGAGACCACACCTGGAGTATTGCGTACAGTTTTGGTCTCCAAATCTGAGGAAGGACATTATAGCCATAGAGGGAGTGCAGAGAACGTTCACCAGACTGATTCCTGGGATGTCAGGACATTCATATGGAGAAAGACTGGATAGACTTGGCTTATACTCGCCAGAATTTAGGAGATTGAGAGGGGATCTTATAGAAACGTAGAAAATTCTTATGTGGTTGGACAGGCTAGATGCAGGAAGATTGTTCCCGATGTTGGGGAAGTCCAGGACAAGGGGTCACAGCTTAAGGATAAGGGGGAAATCCTTTAAGACCGAGATGAGGACAAACTTTTTCACACAGAGAGTGGTGAATCTCTGGAACTCTCTGCCACAGAGGGTAGTTGAGGCCAGTTCATTGGCTATATTTATGAGGGAGTTAGATGTAACCCTTGTGGCTAAAGGGATCAGGGGGTATGGAGAGAAGGCAGGTACGGGATACTGAGTTGGATGATCAGCCATGATCATATTGAATGGCGGTGCAGGCTCGAGGGGCCGAAGGGCCTACTCCTGCACCTATTTTCTATGTATCTATGTATGATAAAATTGTTCCAACAGCGTTGGAGGTTCCGCCGAGATCGATATCTCCTCAAATAACTTGGATTCTTGAGAACAAAACTCTAGTGATAGACGACTCAGCCGACAGATAAAAGAAAGGTGAGGGTTTTCCTTACATTGAGCCTTCTCTGCCACTAGCACCTGTTTGAATCCATGTGAGGGAAGAGCGCTGCCGAAGCTGGGATAAATGTGAGTAACATTGTGTAAGTTACGTACCTGCCTGTGGGGATTTGTATCTCATCAAGATTCCTTATTTTGCATTGTGTATGTTACGGCGTGGATTTGATCACCACTAGGATTTGTTGTTCTGCATTGTGCATGCGTGCGTGGATTTTGTACCCAGCAGCATTTGTTGTTCAGATTCAAAATTTTTGGTGAGTAAGAATTTAAGAATAAAATATGTAAATTTCAGTCTAAGAGTAACTATGGAACAGAGAGCGTAAGGCTTGAATCGGCATGTTGGTAGGGCCTGGAAACAATCCTCTAAATGTGTACTCGCCGACGTTACATGAGCTCCCAGCGTCTGTGTGTTAATGCGCACAAACGCCTCTCGTTAGGGTCGCTCGGATATCAACGGTGAACGAATGAAATGACCAGCGGGTGATCGGCGGACGGAGGTTCCGTCAGCTGGATGGGGGTGTCAGAGACACGTCGGCGACCATTGCCTGAGTGAGTGTGTGTGTGTGTGTGTGTGTGTGTGTGAGAGTGTGTGTGAGTGTGTGTGTGAGAGTGTGTGTGAGTGTGTTTGTGTGTGTGTGTGAGTGTGTGTGTGTGTGTGTGTGTTTGTGTGTGTGTGTGTGTGTGTTTGCGTGTGTGAGTGTGTGTGTGTGTGTGTGTGTGTGTGTGTGTGTGTGTGTGTGTGTGTGTGTGTGTGTGTGTGTGTGTGTGTGTGTGTGTGTGTGTGTGTGTGTGTGTGTGTGTGAGGGGTGAGCGACGTTTCCCCAGCCTGTCCCCGACTCGGGAACTCCGCAGCGCTGCCGTGAGGAACAAGACGTACCTATCCGACCCACTCCCCGCCAACCGCGTCCCCATTTACTCAACAAACAACTGGAGGCATTTTGCATTGAGATCAGTGTTTTATTTATTTCTTTAAATTAGCAGTAAAGCGACGGGATACTGGCCCGGGCTGAGGGAGGACGGGAGGGGGGACCGGGAGGAGGGGAGAGGGAGGGGAGGTTGAGTTGGCTGCGACACGATTCCTTGGAGCGCAGGAGGATGAGGGGTGATCTTACAGAGGAGTATAAAATCATTAGAGGAATAGATCGGGTAGATGCACAGAGGCTCTTGCCCAGAGGAGTGGAATTGAGGACCATAGGTTCAAGGTGAGGGAAAAAGATGTAATAGTAATCTGAGGGGTACCTTTCTCACACAAAGGGTGGTGGGTGTATGGAACAAGCTGCCAGACGAGGTAGTTGAGGCTGGGACTATCCCAACGTTTAAGAAGCACTTAGACTGGTACATGGATAGGACAGGTTTGGAGGGATATGGGCCAAACGCTGGCAGGTAGGACCAGTTTAGCTGGGGCATGTTGGCCGGTGTGGGTAAGTTGGGCCAAATGGCCTGTTTTCACGCTGTATCACTCTGTGTCGCTGTAACTCGGTGTCTCTGTGTCTCCGTGTCTCTGTGACTGTGTATCTATGTCGCTGTGTCTCTGTGTCTCCTTGACTCTGTGTCTCTCTTTCGCTGTGTCTCTGTGTCTCCGTGTCTCCGTGACTGTGTATCTGTGTCGCAGTGTCTCTGTGTCTCCTTGACTCTGTGTCTCTGTGTCTCTGTGTCTCCGTGACTCCGTGTCTCTCTTTCGCTGTGTCTCCGTGTCTCCGTGTCTCCGTGTCTCCGTGTCTCCGTGTCTCCGTGTCTCTGTCCCCGTGTCTCTGTCTCTGTGACTCTGTGTCTCCGTGTCTCTGTGTCTCTGTGTCTCTGTGTCTCTGTGACTCTCTGTCCCTGTGTCTCTGTTTCTCCATGTCTCTATGTCTCTGTCTCTGTGACTCTGTGTCTCCGTGTCTCTGTGTCTCTGTGTCTCTGTGTCTCTGTGCCTCTGTGTCTCCGTGTCTCTGTGACTCTGTGCCTCTGTGTCTCTGTGTCTCTGTGTCTCTGTGTCTCTGTGACTGTGTCTCGGTGTCTCTGTGTATCTGTGTCTCTGTGTCTCTGTGTCTCCGTGTCTCCGTGTCTCTGGGTCTCTGTGTCTCTGTGTCTCCGTGTCTCTGTGTCTCTGTGTCTCTGTGACTGTGTCTATGAATCTAAGTCGCTGTGTCTCTGTGTCTCTGTGTCTCCGTCTCTGTGTCTCTGTGTCTCTGTGTCTCTGTGACTGTGTCTAGGAATCTGAGTCGCTGTGTCTCTGTGTCTCTGTGTCTCTGTGTCTCTGTGTCTTTATGCTGTGTCTCTGTGTCTTTGTGTCTCTGTGACTGTGTCTCCGTGTCTCTGTGTCTCTGTGTCTCTATGTCTCTGTGACTCTGTGTCTCTGTGTCTCTGTGTCTCTGTGTCTCTGTGTCTCTGTGACTCTGTGTCTCTGTGACTCTGTGTCTCTGTGTCTCTGTGTCTCTGTGCCACTGTGTCTCTGTGTTACTGTGTTACTGTGTCTCTGTGTCTCTGTGTCTTTGTGTGTCTGTGTCTCTGTATCTCTATGACTGTGTCTCTGTGTCTCTGTGTCTCTGTGTCTCTGTATCTCTGTGCCTTTGTGTCTCTATGTCTCTGTGACTCTGTGTCTCTGTGTCTTTGTGTCTCTATGTCTCTGTGTCTCTATGACTCTGTGTCTCTGTCTCTGTGTCTATGTGTCTCTGTGCCTGTGTCTCTGTGTCTCTATGTCACTGTGTCTCTGTGTCTCTGTGACTCTGTGTCTCTATGTATTTGTGTCTCCGTGTCTCTGTGTCTCTGTGTCTCCGTGTCTCTGTGTCTCTGTATCTCTGTGCCTTTGTGTCTCTATGTCTCTGTGACTCTGTGTCTCTGTGTCTTTGTGTCTCTATGTCTCTGTGTCTCTATGACTCTGTGTCTCTGTCTCTGTGTCTATGTGTCTCTGTGCCTGTGTC
>JAXLNO010003318.1:716668-736668 GCA_038087875.1 Malacoraja senta
TTGATCATTCTGGCACTGACAATATTGTAAATACACAGAACATCATACATATCTTTCGTTTACCATTCTACAAGTTACGCAGAACATTTGTTTCAGACGAGGTTGCAACCCGTGTACAACCGTACTGACGAAAGCACATTTGCCTGTTTCTGGTTCCTATCCCCAATATTTTACAAAGGCACTATGGACACGATCAATTTATTTGGAGATTGTTTGCGTCTTCCTTAGTGAAAGAACCAAAGTACTTGTTTAACTGTTCTGCCATTTCCTTGTTTCCCATTATAAATTCACCTGTTTCTGATTGTAAAGGATCTACATTTGTCTTCACTAATCTTTTCCTTTTTACTTATCTAAAGAAGCATTTACCGTCAGTTTTTATATTCCCCGCAAGCTTTCTTTCATGCTCTATTTTCCCCTCTTAATTAACCCCTTGTCCTCCTCTGTTAATTTCTAAATGTCTCCCAGTCCTCCGGTTTGCTGCTTCCTCTGGCCAATTTAGATGCCTCTTATTGGATTTATTGGCAAGTGTCGCAGGTCAGCCTACATGGGGGTGGTCTGGGTGACCGGTGCCCATCAGCCGAGCTCTCTCACTCTCTCGGGTACGTGCTAGTCTACAGCTGCTCCGTGATGTGGAGCCCCCGACCACTTCACTATCTCTTTACATTAGAGATACAGTGCGGAAACAATCCCTGCAGCCCACCGAGTCCACGCCGACCACCGATCACCCCGTACACTAGCATTACCCTCACTCCCCCCTACTCCCCTCACTTTCCATCACGCCCCCTCTCTCTGCCCTCACTCCCTTCATTCCCCTACTCCCCTCACCCCCATCTCACCCTAAATCTCGCTCACTCCCCTCACACACTCTACTCCCCTCACTCCACCTCACGCCCCTCACCCCCTCACGCCCCTACTCCCTTCACTCTCCCTCACTATCCGCTCACACTCCCCTCACTTTCCATCACTCCCCCTACCACACACCCCTCACTCCACCTCACTCCTCTCACTCTCCCTCACTCCCCCTCACTATCACTCACTCTCCCCTTACTCTCCCTCACTCCCACTCACCGCCCCGCCCCCACTCTCCTTCACTCTCCTTTTACTCCCCCTCCTTCACTCTTCCCCATCTCCCCCCTCCCCTACCACTCCCCTTCTCTCCCCTCATCTCCCTGTCCTGCTCTGACCCAGGACTAACTCTGATCCATTCGTGCCTCTCGCTGTGTGGTGTTGTGGGTGAGGGAAGGGGTGCCAGACCTCACCTCCCTGCCACACAATCTCTTGCAGGTCATGACTAGGGGGACTCTGTCTCTGCGGAACAGCAATGGCAGAGACAGTTGCGATTAGGGGGAGAGGGGAGCAAGGGCGGAAGTGTGGGGTACCGAGGAGACACGAGTGAGGGCCGCATCTATGTTCCACAAAGAATGAGGACATCTCGAGTGCCCCACTATGGAACACCTCATCTTTGGCGCAGATGCATGTAGACGGAGGGATTGAAATTCGGCGGTAGAGCCATTGCAAGAAGCAGGGTGGGAAGAAGTGTAGTCGAGATAGTTGTGGGAGTCAGTGGGTTTGTTATAGACGTCAGTCAATGTCTGGGCCGTTTGGACATGTGGTGGTGGTAGCTGTGAGGAGGAGCAGAGCTATAAGATTGGTGGACAGAGGAGCTTTCTCTCCTTGGATCCCATGGGATCTAACCTTCCAGAGCAGCCTACCATGCGGAACCTTGTCAAATGGTTTACTGAAGTCCATCTAAACAACATCTACAGGTCTGCCTTATCGACCTTTATGGTCACATCTTCAAAAATCTCAATCAAATTTCTGAGACACGACCTCTGTTGGAATAATTTTACACAAGACGTGAGTTACTTTCAAACTGTTACTACATTATTAGCAATAACTTGTCAGACAAGGAGAACAGTCAAGCAAGAGACTGTCCTCATGATACAAAGAATGCAATATTTTAATATCTTCTTTGAAAACATAATACCATGATTAGTCACGTATACTTGTTTGTAGGGTTAACTTTTTTGATCCAATATTCATTAACTTTCCACTGAAAAACAGCTTCTTTATCTGTGTGGGATATTTCAAGGAATAGCCGAGTGGCCTTGAGTTCACAAGCTCTTCTTTTTATTAAGCGAACTTGTTATCTTGACACACCTCCACCAGGAATATCTAGCCATTCACCGGAGTAAAGTTCGATATATAACCATATAACCATACAACAATTACAGCACGGAAACAGGCCATCTCGGCCCTTCGAGCCGTGCCGAACACTTACTCTCACCTCGTCCCATCTACCTGCACTCAGACCATAACCCTCCATTCCTTTCCCGTCCATATACCTATCCAATTTATTTTTAAATGATAAAAACGGACCTGCCTTCACCACTTCCACTGGAAGCACATTCCACACAGCTACCACTCTCTGAGTAAAGAAGTTCCCCCCCCCCATGTTGCCCCTAAACTTTTGTCCCTTAATTCTCAAATCATGTCCTCTTGTTTGAATCTTCCCTACTCTCAATGGAAAAAGCTTATCCACGTCAACTCTGTCTATCCCTCTCATCATTTTAAAGACCTCCATCAAGTCCCCCCTTGACCTTATGCGCTCCAAAGAATAAAGACCTATATTGTTCAACCTTTCTCTGTAACTTTGGTGCTGAAACCCAGGCAACATTCTAGTAAATCTCCTCTGTACTCTCTCTATTTTGTTGACTTCTTTCCTATAATTTGGCGACCAGAATTGTACACCATATTCCAGAATTGGCCTCACCAATGCCTTGTACAATTTTAACAATACATCCCAACTTCAATACTCAATGCTCTGATTTATAAAGGCCAGCACACCAAAAGCTTTCTTTACTACCCTAACTACATGAGATTCCTCCTTCAGGGAACTATGCACAGTTATTCCTAGATCCCTCTGTTCAACTGCATTCCTCAATTCGCTACCATTTAGAAACAGAGAAACATCGAAAATAGGTGCAGGAGGAAACCATTCTGCCCTTCGAGCCAGCACCGCCATACATTGTGATCATGGCTGATCGTCCCCTATCAATAACCCGTGCCTGCCTTCTATCCATACCCTAGTTCCCACTAGCCCCTAGAGCTCTATCTAACTCTCTCTTAAATCCATCCAGTGATTTGGCCTCCACTGCCCTCTGTGGCAGGGAATTCCATAAATTCACAAATCTCCGGGTGAAATTTTTTTTCTCACCTCAGTCTTAAATGACCTTCCCTTTAGTCTAAGACTGTGGCCCTTGGTTCTGGACTCGCCCAACATTGGGGACATTTTTCCTGCATCTAGCTTGTCCAGTCCTTTTAATATTATATGTTTCTATAAGTTCCCCCCTCATCTTCCTAAACTCAAGTGAATACAAGCCTAGTATTTTCAATCTTTCCTCATATGACAGTCCAGCCATCCCAGGGATCAATCTCGTGAACCTACGCTGCACTGCCTCAATCACAAGGATGTCCTTCCTCAAATTAGGAGACCAAAACTGTACACAATACTCCAGATGTGGTCTCCCCAGAGCCCTATATAACTGCAGAAGAACCTCTTTATCATATACTGAAATTATATTGTTATGAAGGCCAACATTCCATTAGCTTTCTTCACTGCTTGCTGTACGTGCACGCCAACTTTCAGTGACCGGTGTACAAGGACGCCCAGGTCTCGCTGCACCTCCCCCTTACCTAACCTAACCCCATTGAGATTATAATCTGCCCCCTTGTTTTTCCAGCCAAAGTGGATGACCTCACATTTATCTATATTATACTGCATCTGTCACGCATCTGCCCACTCACTCAACCTGTCCAGGTCACCCTGCAACCTCCTAACATCCTCTTCACAGTTCACACTGCCACCCAGCTTTGTGTCATCCGCAAACTTGCGAGTGTTGCTCCTAATTCCCTGTTCCAAATCATTAATATATATGGTAAACAGTTCCGGCCCCAACACAGAGCCTTGCGGCACTCCACTCGCCACTGCCTGCGATTCTGAAAAGGACCCGTGTACTCCGACTCTTTGCTTCCGGTCTGCCAACCAATTTTCTATCCATGTCCACACACTACCCCCAATACCATGTGATCTAATTTTAGTCACCTGTCTCCCGTGCGGGACCATATCAAAGACTAGATACACTACATCCACTGGCACCCCTTCATCCATTTTACTTGTCACATCTTCAAAAAATTCCAGAAGATTAGTCAAGCATGATTTCCTTTCATAAATCCATGTTGACTTGGACTAATCCTTTTACTGCTATCCAAATGCCCCATTATTACGTCTCTAATAATTGACTCCAGCATCTTTCCCACCAACGAAATCAGGCTAACTGGTGTGTTATTCCCCGTTTTCTCTCTCGCTCCATTCTTGAAAAGTGGGATAACATTAGATTTCCTCCAATCCACAGGAACTGATCCTGAATCTATTGAACATTGGAAAATGATCACCAATGCATCCACTATTTCTAGGGCCACCTCCCTGAGGACCCGGGGATGCAGACCATCAGGCCCAGGGGATTTATCATCCGTCAGTCCCATTAGCCTACCCAATACTATTTCTCGCCTAGTGAAAATTTCTTTCAGTTCCTCTAGCCCCTTAGATCCTCTGTCCTCCAGTACATCTGGGAGATTGTTTGTGTCTTCCTTAGTGAAGACAGATCCGAAGTAACTATTCAACTCTTCTGCCATTTCCTTGTTGCCCATAATAATATCACCCGTGTCTGCCTTCAAGGGACCCACATTTGACTTTGCTACTCTTTTTCCCTTAACATATCTGAAGAAGCTTTTACTGTCCTTCTTTATATTCCTGGCCAGCTTCCCTTCATACTTCATCTTTTCAGCCCGTATTGCCCGTTTTGTTTCCTTCTGTTGTCATATGAAAGTTTCCCAATCCTCTGGCTTCCAGCTACTCTTTGCTGTGTTAAACATGTTTTCTATTAGTTTTATTCTATCCCTAACTTCTCTTGTCAGCCACGGCTGCCTCCTACTCCCGTTATAATCTTTCTTCATTTTTGGAATGATCCTGCGTCTTCCGGATTATGCCCAGCAATTCCTGCCATTGCTGTTCCGCAGTCATTCTTGCTAGGATCCCTTTCCAGTCTACTTTGGCCAGCTCACCTCTCATGCCTTCATAGTCCCCTTTGTTCAACTGCATCACTGCCACTTCCGATTTCACGTCCTCCTTCTCAAATGGCAGATTAAAACTAATCATATTATGATCACTACCTCCAAGCGGTTCCTTTACCTCGAGTTCTCTTATCATTGGACAACACTAATGATTCAGAATTGCCTTTTCTCTGGTCGGCTCCATTACAAGCTGCTCTAAGAATCCATCTCGGATGCATTCTACAAACTCTCTTTCTTGGGGTCCTGAACCAACCTGATTTTCCCTGTCTACCTGCATATTGAAACCCCCCATCACCACAGTGGCATTACCTTTGTTACATCCCAGTTTTAACTCCTGCTGCAACTTACACCCTACATCCGGGCTACTATTTGGGGGTCTGTAGATAACACCAATTAGTGTCTTCTTGCCTTTACAATTCCTCAACTTCAATCTACAGTGACTCTATCTATTGCTGCAAAAAACTATCCTGCACACATGTTACAAACTCCAAACCATCCAGCCCTTTTACAGAATGTGTTTCCCATTCTATGCGTGGAAAATTGAAATCTCCCACAATCACTACCTTGTACTTACTACTAATATCTGCTATTTCCTTACATATTTGCTCTTCCAATTCTCGCTCCCCATTAGGCGGTCTATAATACACCACTATAAGTGTGCTACACCTTTCCCATTTCTCAGTTCCACCCAAATAGCCTCCCTGGACGAGCCCTCTAATCTATCCTGCCAAAGCACTGCTGTAATATCTTCCCTGACAAGCAATGCAACACTTCCACTTCTTGCCCCTCCAATTCTATCACACCTGAAGCAACGAAATCCTGGAATATTTAGTTTCCAATCACAGCCATCCTGCAACCATGTTTCACTAATCGCCACAACATCATACTAACAGGTGTCAATCCAGGCTCTAAGCTCATCCACCTTTCTTACAATGCTCCTAGCATTAACATATACACATTTAAGAAAACCCATCACATCTTATTCTCTGTTTATTATCTTTTTCTTCTTTCTCCCCTACATGTTGGGTCTGAGTGCTACCCTTTTCTGCCTCCGTTCCACAGAGTGAGGTGCTGCCCACATTGAAATACATGATTGAAGAACAGCTCAGTTCTTCCCACAATTCTGACAATCTCCCCTTTTGTCCAAACAGGTCAATAATAAAATTGTTATTCAGTGTTATCATACAAGTCAAGAGAGTTTATTGTCATGTGTCCCAGATAGGAGAATGAAATTCTTGCTTTGCTTCAGCACAACATAATATAGTAGGCACGAATACAGATATCATATTAGTGTGTCCATATACCATTATATAAATATATACACACATCAATAAATAAGCAGATAAAGTGCAAATAAACAGATAATGGTCTATTATACTATTGATTATTATATATACACACACATAAATAATCTGATAAAGTGCAATGGGCTCTTAATGTTCCGAGATTTGTTTCAGTTGAGTTTAATAGCCTGATGGCTCTGCGGAAGGAGCTATTTCTGAACCTGGACGTTGCAGACTTAAGGCTTTTATACCTTCTACCTGAAGGTAGCGGGGAGATGAGTGTGTGGCCAGGGTGGTGTGGGTCCTTGATGATGCTGCCAGCGTTTTTGAGGCAGCGACTGCCATAGATCACCTCGATGGTAGGTAGGTCAGAGCCGATGGTGGACTGGGCAGTGTTTACTACTTTTTGTAGACTTTCCCGCTCCTGTGCACACAAGTTGTCGAACCAAGCCACGATGCAACCGGTCAGCATGCTCTCTACTGTGCACCTGTAGAAGTTAGAGAGAGTCCGCCTTGACATACCGATATCCATGAGTTGCATGATGGCGTCATCAGGATCATATTAAAACAGGATGTGTTGTGGTTCAGCACTGAGACGCGATAAGCAGGAGATCTCGAATGAGGCAGAGTGATAGCTGGAAGTACATAAATGGTGACAATAGCGACTAAAATAATAATAGCATGTTTTAAAATGGTCTTAACGAGCCCTCCAGCATGGTTTCCAAGGTCAGAGAGGCACTCCCGCCAGTCAAGGGGTTTAATTTCTGAGATCTGCTGCAAGGTGTGGACATGGTCATGAATAATCCTTACATCACTTTCAATTTGTTTGTCTTGGTTAGGGAAGAAACAGCAGGATGCGTTAAGGGTTGCACACACCCTCCCCTGGGCCACTAGGAGAAAGTCCAGAGTTATCCGATATTGAATAACCATCTTGGACAGTGACTGGACTTCCGTGAAGGGCCAAAATCGCATCTACCATCCGGTTACTTACTTATTCCATGGTGGCTGAAGACTGATGCTTGCTTTCTCCAGCTCATTTACTCCCAGGCCTGGTATCACGGTGCGTAGTTATCTGTGCAAACCTGTATTGCAGACAACAAGTGAGTTTTCAACCTTTCTCCTGCGTCCACGGTTCACTGGGGATGGCGGACAGATTCCTGATCAAATGAGTCTGGATGGTTTTCACTCCCCAAGCATTAGGGGCTACGCATCCCATAGTACAGCTCCCATTCTAATTCGTAGGTAGGGATTTACCACGAATAACTAGCCAATACTGTTATTTGCACTTTATCAGTATATTGACCATTGTGTATATATTTATAGAATGCCTTGTAGTAAATGCCTACTATGTTCTGTTGTGCTCAAGCAAAGCAAGAATTGCATTGTCCTACCAGGGACACATGACAATAAACTCACTTGACTTGACTTGACTTGAGAGGGCGAGGATACCCGGCGGCGGGATGGGGGGACCTGTCCCCCCCCCCCATGTTTTGAAAGGTGGGGACAACACCCCCCCCCCCCCCCCCCCGCAGGGCAGGGCACGTTCTGCACATGAATGAGAGGGCCGTGAGCAGTGTTGCAAGGCAGAGGGATTTAGGAGTGCAGTGAGATCGTTCGCTGAAAATGGTAATTGACCTTCATCTACAGGGTATTGAGTATAGAGGTTGGGCTGTTGTATTACAGTTGAACAAGACATTGGTGAGACCGCACTTAGAGTATTGTGTTCAGTTTTGGTAACCCTGTTGTTAAACTGGAAAGAGTGCATAGAGGATTTAAAAGGATGTTGCCAGTACTTGAGAGCCTGAGCTATAGGGAGTTTGAGCAGGCTGGGACTTTATTCCTGATCTGACAACGATTAGTCCAGGAGTCTGGTAGATGTGAGAGGAAGCTGTTTTTAAGTCTGGATAGCCGGGCTTTCAAGTTCTTGTATTTTCAGGTAGAAGAGAGAAAAGTGAATGGTCAAGGTGATGGGATCCTTAACTATATTTCCAGTCTTACTAATGCAACGTAATGTGGAGAGGATGAGAGGTGATCTTATTGAGATGTATCATGAGGGGAATAGATTGGGTAGTTGCACAAAGTAATTTACCCAGAGAATGGGAATCAGAAAACAAGAGGAGTTAGGTTTAATGTGAGAGGTCAAAAATGTAATAGAAATCTGAGAGGCAACTTTTTCCGCACAGAGGATGGTGGGCATATGGAATGAGCTGAGGAGGAAGTTGAGGCATGTACTAAAGCAACATTTAAAAGGTAATTTGGCATTTAAAAAATATCAGACGATTATAATACTAGCTTGGAGTGCAGAGAAGGTTCACCAGACTGATTCCTGGGATGTCAGGACTTTCATATGAAGAAAGACTGGATAGACTTGGCTTATACTCGCTAGAATTTAGGAAATTGAGAGGGGATCTTATAGAAACGTACAAAATTCTTATGGGGTTGGACAGGCTAGATGCAGGAAGATTGTTCCCGATGTTGGGGAAGTCCAGGACAAGGGTCACAGCTTAAGGATAAGGGGGAAATCCTTTAAGACCGAGATGAGGAAAAACTTTTTCACACAGAGAGTGGTGAATCTCTGGAACTCTCTGCCACAGAGGGTAGTTGAGGCCAGTTCATTGGCTATATTTAAGAGGGAGTTAGATGTGGCCCTTGTGGCTAAGGGGATCAGGGGGTATGGAGAGAAGGCCGGTACGGGATACTGAGTTGGATGATCAGCCATGATCATATTGAATGGCGGTGCAGGCTCGAAGGGCCGAATGGCCTACTCCTGCACCTATTTACTATGTTTCTATGTTTCTATGTTAAGCTAAATGGCTCCTGCAGGTACATGGATAGGAAAGTGTTAGAGGGATTTGAGCCAAACACGGGCAGGCTGGACTAGCATTGATGGAGCATCTTGGTCAGCATCAAAGGGCCAGTTTCCATGCTGCATGTGGAACCACTGTTAAATGAATATTTGTCGTGGAGTGACGTGTTACTTGCTGCTTTCACGTTACATGGATTTGTTATTAATTTCTGCACGTTGTATTTACAAAGATTGATTTCAGTTTCCTGTTTCAGGATTGGTGCTACTTAATCAGTACTCTTTTATCTCACCCATAATTGCTCTGGTGAGCACAACAACGTCTTTTGCTGCATCCGTCTTCATTATCTTTTTTGCTCTGGGGACTTCTTCTTCTTGCGTATGGCGTGTACAGCCTAAAGTTGTCGGACAACTTGTTCTATTTGATCTTATTTGATTGTGCACGCCGGGTTGATTGCATTTGTCGAAACAGGGTGGACCACGTGAAGGTTGCAATCTCCCACCCCGCTCTGGGGACGTACAGAGGTAACACTAGTACTGTGTAACTCATTATATCATGAGTTGGTGTATTATGCATCTGTACCCGACGGTGAATGAGTGTCCGTCTGTCTTTCCAGTGCACAAGCGGCATGTACAGCTGACGGCTTTCTTTGTATTCTTCAAGCTACTCATCTTTATCTTTGTTGTCTGCATCACTTCTGTATTTTTGATCCAGGTCAGTATCCCAATTCACATTTGGATCTGTTTCTTGTCAAATACACCAGGGGGCAATGTCCATCCAGTCATGAAGATATTACAACAAGAAGTACAAGCTCAATAGAGCAGAATGGTGCAAGATTGTAATGTAATATGAAATAGTGCACAAAAAAAGAATGACAATAACAGAATGAGGTGAAGTTATGAGTAAGAGTACGCGGCAGCCCTGTAGGAACAATAAGTTCAGGAGTCTGATAGACGGGAGAAGAAGCTGCATTTAAGTCTGCTTATCTGGGCTTTCAAGCTTCTGTGTCTTCAGAAGGTAGAAACATGAAAAGGGAATGATCAAGGTGACAGGATCCTTGATAATATTTCCTGTCTTACTAAAGCAACGTACCATGAAGATGAAGTGCCAAGCCTGTGTTAGACTGGGCAGTGAACACTGCCCTCTGCCGGTTCAAGTGGTGAATAGCAGAGCAGTTGATATGCCAGGCTGCGATGCATCCCATTAGAATACTTTCTGTCGTGCATCTGTACTAGTTCGTGGGAACTAAATCCCCATAGACTTATTTTTCCTGCAGCCAAATTACAAGAGTGTCTACATTAAAATTCTCATATCCGTCCCATTTCATGCTCAATATCAGGGAAGAGCTGAAACAATGCGATGCGTTGATCTTGAAAAGCAAACTCTGTTCTGGCATGAGGTTCATATTTTTTCGCACACGTTTTGATTTCCTTTTCTAGAGTTCCCCATCTCGTACAGCATAAAAGAAGGCTTTGGATTTTTAATGGTGGTGCAGGCAATGATCGTTTATATTCTCGTGGTTTACTTGCATCCTGAAACAAACCTCCAATGATCGTTTTTGATTAATAGGAGTAAGTTTAAACAATTATGTTTGAATATTTTTTTAGATACTCTTCTCCAACTTGTATCATGTTGGAATATTCTGCTTCTGAAATTGCAGGCAGGAGCCCAACATTTTGGATGACCTCATTGTTCTTGGATGAAATATTTAATTAGCTGTACGAGTTTGAAAAAAACCTTGGATTTTGATCACTCATATCAGGATATTGTGGATCACCAATGTCAAACATTGAGCAATAAATCTCCAAGACAGGACGATGTGTGGCCAGTAGGATGTCGAGAACAATTTCCAATGAAGCTGTTCATGAGATCATAAGTCATAGGAGTAGAATTAGGCCATTCGGCCAATCAAGTCTCTGCCATTCAATCATGGCTGATCTATCGCTCCCTACTAACCCCATTCTCCTGCTTTCTCCCCATAACATCTGATATCATTCTTTTTTTTATTTTTTATTTTTTATTTATTAGAAGTACATTACATTACAACCACATACATTAGTACTCGTCACTTATGTGTTCTTACAATTAATGTACTCCATTTGTTTTTTACACTAGTAAAAGGAAAGGATAAGATTGAAAGAAAGAAGAAAGTGAAGGAAAAAGTGAGAGTGTAGAAAATGTGACAACAAAAAAGGACGAAGACCCTACAAGAACAAAATTAAAAACAAAAGAAAAAGAGTTAAGAAATAGATCCTAGAAAAGAAGGAGAAAGAGAAAGAGGAAAAAGAGAGAAACAAATATTTTTTATGAGCATTACGCAAATGGGATATACCAACTCTTCAACTATCATCCCCCATTACCTGACCTCAGTTTTTTTAAGGTACCTTTGCACCCTATATTTGTAATATTTCTATAAATGCAGACCACGGCAGGTGCAAATGATCTGGTTTACCTGCTAGGAGGAGTCTTATCTCTTCTAGGTGTAATGTTTCGAACATATTTGAAATCCACATGTTTATAGTTGGTATTGGAGCCTTCTTCCAAAATTTTAGGATTAGCTTTTTTCCAGTTATTAACCCATAGTCTATTAGTTTCTTTTGAAACACATTTAGTTCTGGACCATCTTCCGTTATTCCGAAGATAATCCATTCTGCTTTGGGTATCAGTTTTATTTTAAATAATTTTGTAAAGATTTCGAAAATTTCATTCCAAAATTTTTGAATTTTTGTACAGAAAACAAATGAGTGCGCTATAGTAGCTTCTTGGGATTGACATTTATCACAAATAGATGATACATTTGGGAAAATTTTATGGATTTTAGTTTTGGAATAATATAATCTATGTAAAATTTTAAATTGTATTAAAGTGTGTCTTACATTAATCGAACATTTATGCACGTTTAATAAGTGTTCATTCCAACTTTCCTTTGAAATTTTAATAGCTAACTCTTGTTCCCAGTCTCTTCTGATACCCTCCGTAGATGCTATTTCTACATTTAAGATAATATTATACAAACATGATATTAAGTTTGCTGATTCAGCTTTTATCTGCATTGCCTCATCCAATACATCTGCTGGGTTATTATAATGATCTTTTATATATTTTTTCAAATAGTCGCATATTTGAAAATATTTAAAATATTGATTATTTCCGAGTTTATATTTTATTTGTAATTGTTGAAATGAAAGTAATTTTCCAGTTTCATACAAGTCACCGAACGTTTTAATTCCTAGTCTATCCCAATGTGTAAAAGCTTTATCTATAATAGAGGGATTAAACGAAGGGTTATTAACTATGGGTAATAAAAGTGATAAATTTCTTAATTTTAAAATTTGTTTTATTTCTTTCCAAATTCGGATTATGCTATGAATAATTGGGTTCTTATTATAACTTATATTATTCAGTTTCATTGGAGAGAGGAGGATCGCTCCAATGTTTCCAGAGGAGCAATCCTCTTTCTCCATTACAATCCAGTCCACTTGCTGGGCGGAGTTATCCATCAGTTGAATCATATTTTTAATATTTACTGACCAATAATAATACATAAAATTAGGTAGTGCTAAACCCCCTAATACTTTAGGTTTATTCAAATGAGTTTTTTGTATTCTATGTAATTTATAGTCCCATATAAAATTAGTGATATCCGAGTCGAGTTTTTTTTTTAAACTTCTTTGGTAAGTATATAGGAATCGATTGAAATAGGTATAAAATTTGTGGTAGAAAGATCATTTTTACTGCATTTATTCGGTCTATTAAAGACATCGGGAGCGTTTTCCAGAATTTAATTAGTGTGTTTAATTTATTAAGTAAAGGATCAAAATTTGCTTTAAACATGCCTTGATATGTTCTAGTGATTTCGATATCCAAGTATTTAAATTTTTCTGTAGCTATTTTAAAAGGGAATTTTAAAAGATGTGTTGAGTCTTTCGGTTTTATTGACATCATTTCACTTTTATTCCAATTTATTCTGTATCCAGAAAAAGATCCAAAGTCCTCAAGTAAATTTAATATATTTGGTATAGTAATTTGAGGTTTTGTAATGTACAATAATATATCATCCGCGTATAAAGATATTTTATTATTTGAATATTTAGTATTATACTCATGGATATCTGGATGTGTTCTAATTTTTTCTGCTAATGGTTCAATTATGAGAGCAAACAACTGTGGTGATAATGAGCATCCTTGTCTATTTCCCCTTGATAGTTGAAATTTCGAAGATAATATGTTAATTAGTTAATATTCTAGCTGTAGGTTTATTATATAATAGTTTAATCCATAAAATAAAATTCTCTCCCAGTTGGAATTTTTGTAATACTTTATCCATATAATTCCATTCTACTTGGTCAAATGCTTTTTCAGCGTCCAGCGAAATAATTGATCATTCTTGTTCTTCAGATTTATGTGAGTGCATTATATTGAGTAGACGTCTCATATTATTAGATGAATATCTCTTAGGAATAAACCCCGTCTGATCTGGGTTTATTTGTTTACTAATATATTTACTTAATCTTCTAGCTAATGTTTTCGCTAATATTTTTTGATCTGTATTTAACAATGCTATAGCTGTATATGAACCCGGTTCTTCTATATCTTTGTCTTTTTTAAGTATTAGTGTGATCGTTGATTCAGCTAATGTATCAGGTAATATTTGTTTTTTAAAAGCATATCGGTACATTTTTTGTAATCGTGGTATAATTTTGTCATAGAAGCTTTTATAGAATTCATTAGCAAATCCATCAGGACCTGGTGTTTTTCCATTCTTTAATGAGTTTATTGTATCTTATAATTCCTTAATTGAGATTTGTGTACCCAATTCCTCTTGTTCCTTCAACTCTAACTTTGGAAGATTACAATTATCCAAAAACTCTGTAATTTTATTGGAGTCAGTTGTCGTTTTAGATGTATACAAATTCTCATAAAATTGCGCAAATCTTTTATTAATATCCTTCGGTATGGTTAATAATTCCCCTCTATCTGATTTAATCTTTGGGATCGTATGTTCTTTTTCTCTTTTTTTAGCTGGCGAGCCAAAAGTTTATGTGATTTATCCCCAAATTCAAAGTGCTCCTGTTTTGTAATTTGGAAAAGTCTTATAAGTTTGGCTGATAATAGTTTATTTAATTTAAATTTCAAAATTATTATTTTATTATGCTTATCTATTGATGGATCTTTAACATTATCTATATCCATTTGTCTAATAAGTTCTTCTAACTGTCTTTGTTCATTCTTATTATTTTTATTTTGAAAAGCTTGATATGAAATTATAATACCTCTAATGTATGCTTTAAAAGATTCCCATAATACAGTAGGCAATATATCTGGAGTGTCATTTATTTCAAAAAAGGCGTCCATTTGTTCTTTTAAATATATACTCGCTTGCGGATCTTTTAGGATTTGAGAATTAAATCTCCAAAACGGTTTCTTCTTAGACATTCCTTCCAGTTTTAAAAAGAAAGTTAGTTGTGAATGGTCTGAAATCGAATTTGTATGGTATGTTGGGTTCAAAATGTGAGGGATTAATTTTGTGTCCACCAGGAAATAATCTATACTTGAGTATGTTTTATGTACCATTGAATAAAACGAGTATTCCCTGCCAGTTGGATTAGCAATTCTCCAAACATCTGCTATATTAGTATTGTTTATATAAGTATTTAAAAGTTCACCGGATTTAGATTTCGTATTCCCTCTCTGTTTTGGCTTGATTTGTCTAAATACGGATCTAAAACACAGTTAAAGTCTCCTCCTATTATAACATTTTGATAATTAAACTCTGCGATTATGTTCAGAATTTTATTGAAAAAATTAGGGTTGTCAAAGTTCGGCACGTATATATTTACCAAAGTAATTGGAGTATCATGAATTTCTCCATTAACTATTAAATATCTCCCTTCAATGTCTGTTATGGTATTCTTTGCTTTGAATGGTATACCTTTTCTAATAATGATTGACGTACCTCTAGATTTCGAAGTATATGAAGAATGGTATGTTTGACCTATCCATTTCGCCCTCAACCTAGCTTGATCATGAGATTTTAGATGAGTTTCTTGTAAGAAGATAATGTCAGAGTTGTACAGTTTCAGCTGAGCTAGTATCTTACCCCTTTTAATAGATTCGTTAATACCTCTTATATTCCAACTACAGAATGAGACTCCTCCTAGGTTCTTTTGTTTAGCATCTTGCATTTTGAATAATTATAGTACCTTTAAATCTTGTGGTGCATCCATATCCCAGGTCTTTGGGTATTGGGGGAACCTTTGAATTTCTAAGTTTTGTTGGCATATCCCTTTTACGCTTAACACTAAACACAAAACACAAACATGTGAGTTTATGTGATATTAATAATTTTAAAAAAAAATTGAAATAGTGAAAATACAGTGTCTAAAATAGTCGACACTGTAACAAGTGGCCCACCTGTAGGTGGGGGAAAACCTTGTTTCGACTTCCATTGTTGGTGTTAAACAAATAACTCCGCTCTCTTGGTTAATCATAACATATGAGAACGGGGTCTCGCATTCAGATATATAATACAAATTTACCCTATATATTTCATTATAACATATCATATATATATCGCAATTTTAGCTACTAATTATTAGACAAATGATTTTAGCTTCAATAATAGTCAACTGTTGGTTGAAGGGGTTAACGAGACGCGCCCCTGGACCTAAGCCAGGTGCTCGTTTCTCATCCCCTCCTCCCAGTTATAGATAAGGTTTGGATTTAGTAAAAATTCATATTAGTTTTGTTAGTTCGTTATTTTTTATTTTTATTAGCGTCCGTTACTACTCTAATCTAACATTGATAACTTGTTAAATTGTTAGGTTGTTATTAGGATCAATTCTTACAATTGGATTTAATATTATAACCTATTAAACAATTAATGCTTCTGGTATATTCCATTCTCTGCAGTTCAGCTTACTCGTTTGGAACACAGAATGTCCTTGATTCAACATTCCACAGATAACAGTCTCGCCATCCTAAACAAAACATTGCTTGCAATGGTTCTAAACTGCCAAACATCCATTAACCGTGGAATTCTAATTTAAAAAAAAGGATTAATTCATACTATTAATTTCTACTTTTCAACGATGCTCTGAGCATATTTGTACGCATCCTCCGGTTTTACAAATGACCTTTCAGAATCGTTAAAAGAAATACGCATTTTGGCTGGATAAAAAACACCGTATCTGACACCTTGTTTCCCTCTTAAAAGTTCTTTTGCCTTTCCGAATTGATTTCTCTTTTGCACAATTTCATACGGATAGTCCCTGAATATTTTGATAATGTCATTGTCCATCTGTAATTGCACTCCATATTTAATTTTGCTCATCACATCTTCCAGATCTAAAATGTCCCGAAATTTCACAATAATATGTCGTGGGTGGTCTTTTCCAGCTTGAGATCTCGGTTTAAATCTTGGAACACGATGAGCCACTTCAATTTTCGTTTCTTTGGAGAGATTAAGCAGATGTTTAAGTAAGTCCATGGCAAACTCACGAATGTCCTTTCCCTAAGCTCCCTCTGAGACTCCAAGAATTCTCAAATTCTGGCGTCTAGAGCAAGCTCCAGGTCCAGGCATTTGTCTGAGACTTTCCCCAGTTGAGTCATCATCTGTACTGAAGTTTGCTCATATTCTTGCTTCCTTTGATCATGTTCTTGCCTCATTTTCACCATGTCTTCAACCACTCGAGCCATATTTTTCTCCAATTCCGTAATTGTGGCCATACGTGCAGCTACTGTTTCAAGCACAGCCGTGAACCTGTCCGTAGTAATTTTTTCCATCTTATCCATTCTCCCCGATAGTCCATCATTCACATCATCAATTTGTTTATTTATAGTGTCCAGTGAATCAGCCACCTTCTGATTACCAGCGTTCGAATCCTGCATCATCTTTTCAATTTTTTTCCATCATTTTTCCCATCAGAGTTTTATTTTCATCCAAAATTTCATCTTTCATATCTTTCACTGATTTCTTCAAATCCTCAAATTCTTTGTCCTTAGCCAGCTCCGTCTTAGATCTTGTATCCATTTCTGCAGCCACTTCAGAAACTTCAGAGGTAACTTCTCCTTCAGGCTTCTTCAGATTTTTCGGCAGCTTTTTCACTGATCTCTGAGGGCTCTTGGCTGGAGACAGTTTTCTCATTTAAAGTGTTTAAGCCACCGTTTAAAACATCGCGCTTACTGATGACGTCATCAGCCCGGCGACCAGAAGCTCCGGTAAGGTTTTTAATCCAATTCCGACTTATGGACCCGTTTTTACACGAAAAATCACAAAAATTTTCGAGAGTGGAGCTAGGTGCACGTCTGTTAATCTAACATGGCGCCACCGAAAGTCCGCTCTTGAATAATTCAACGACGTCTTCACTCTGTGCCTTCTGCAGTTAGCGCCAGTTAGCTCCGATGACTTATGACCTCATGAACTGCTTCATTGGAAACTGTCCTCAACATCCTACTGGCCACACATCATCCTGTCTTGGAGATTTATTGCTCAATGTTTGACATTGGTCATCCACAATATCCTGATATTGTGGGAAATATGGATATATAGGAAGGATGTCAACAAAATAGAGAGAGTACAGAGGAGATTTACTAGAATGTTGCCTGGGTTTCAGCACCTAAGTTACAGAGTAGCAAAAACAGGAAGGCAGATTACTACCTAATGGTGTCAAGTTGGGAAAAGGGGAAGTATAATGGGATCTGGCGTTCCTTGTACATCAGTCTATAAAAGTAAGCATGCAGGTACAGCAGGCAGTGAAGATAGTGAATGGCATGTTGACCTTTATAACAAGAGGACAGGAATATAGGAGCAAAGAGGTCCTTCTGCACTTGTACAGAGCCCTAGTGAGACCACACCTGGAGTATTGTGTGCAGTTTTGGTCCCCTAATTTGAGGAAGGACATTCTTGCTATTGAGGGAGTGCAGCGTAGGTTTACAAGGTTAATTCCTGGGATGGCAGGACTGTCATACGCTGAGAGAATGAAGCAGCTGGGCTTGTACACTCTGGAGTTTAGAAGGATGAGAGGCGTTCTCATTGAAACATATAAGATTGTTAAGGGCTTGGACACACTAGAGGCAGGAAACATGTTCCCGATGTTGGGGGAGTCCAGAACCAGGGGCCACAGTTTAAGAAAAAGGAGTAAGCCATTTAGAACGGAGACGAGGAAACACCTTTTCTCACAGAGAGTGGTGAGTCTGTGGAATTCTCTGCCTCGGCGGTGGAGGCAGGTTCTCTGGATGCTTTCAAGAGAGAGCTAGATAGGGCTCTTAAAGATAGCCTATCCATGTTCTCCACAGATGCTGCCTGACCCGCTGAGTTACTCCAGCACTCTGAGAAACGTCACCTATCCATGTTCTCCATAGATGCTGCCTGACCCGCTGAGTTACTCCAGCACTCTGTGAAACGTCACCTATCCATGTTCTCCACAGATGCTGCCTGACCCGCTGAGTTACTCCAGCACTCTGTGAAACGTCACCTATCCATGTTCTCCACAGATGCTGCCTGACTCGCTGAGTTACTCCAGCACTCTGTGAAACGTCACCTATCCATGTTCTCCACAGATGCTGCCTGACCCGCTGAGTTACTCCAGCACTCTGTGAAACGTCACCTATCCATGTTCTCCACAGATGCTGCCTGACCCGCTGAGTTACTCCAGCACTCTGTGAAACGTCTTAAAGATAGCGGGGTTAGGGGATATGGGGAGAAGGCAGGAACGGGGTACTGATTGGAGATGATCAGCCATGATCACATTGAATGGCGGAGCTGGCTCGAAGGGCCAAATGGCCTACTCCTGCACCTATTGTCTATTGTAATTAGTCTATATTTATGATCGAGACCCCCATGGTGTCTTGCAAATGAGGGCTACTACTTTTAAGTTAAAATACCGCAAAAAGTGTTGCAGTAGTGTGTGTGTGTGTGTGTCACTGCCGAACGTGTATATGATTATGCACACTTGTGTATGCATGCATGTGTAGATGTGTGTATAATAACAACATGATTCCAACATGTCCAAAATGTCACCTGCCCCTTATTACCCCCCCCCCCCCTTATAGTTATGGCTACACCAGTATATTCACACACACACACACACGCACACACACAAACTTAGCATCCGGCACAAAAGCAGTACATCATGCTATTCATAAGCAGGCCCCCCTCGGTCATGACTGACCAAGATTCAAGATTCAAGAGAGTTTATTGTTTGGCTCAGGCAAAACACTGAACATTAATAGGTGACGTTTCACAGAGTGCTGGAGTAACTCAGCGGGTCAGGCAGCATCTGTGGAGAACATGGATAGGTGACGTTTCACAGAGTGCTGGAGTAACTCAGCGGGTCAGGCAGCATCTGTGGAGAACATGGATAGGTGACGTTTCACAGAGTGCTGGAGTAACTCAGCGGGTCAGGCAGCATCTGTGGAGAACATGGATAGGTGACGTTTCACAGAGTGCTGGAGTAACTCAGCGGGTCAGGCAGCATCTGTGGAGAACATGGATAGGTGACGTTTCACAGAGTGCTGGAGTAACTCAGTGAGACAGGCAGCATCTGTGGAGAACATGGATAGGTGACGTTTCACAGAGTGCTGGAGTAACTCAGCGGGTCAGGCAGCATCTGTGGAGAACATGGATAGGTGACGTTTCAAGAGTGCTGGAGTAACTTAGTGAGACAGGCAGCATCTGTGGAGAACATGGATAGGTGACGTTTCACAGAGTGCTGGAGTAACTCAGCGGGTTAACTTTGGGGAAGTTGACATCGAGATATTCAAACATTAAAATTAATCA
>JAXLNO010003319.1:0-126539 GCA_038087875.1 Malacoraja senta
ACTCCAGCAATATCTTTAATCTGAGCCTGAGGGTGAGAGGAGAGGGTTCCTGTGATGTGGAAGACATCCTGCCTGGTTCCCGTACCAAAGAGGAAGCGCTCCAGCTCCTCCAATGACTACAGACCAGTGGCGCTGACTTCACACATCACGGAGAGGCTTGTCCTGACCTGCGACTCCTGGTTAAACCCTACCTGGACCCCCTGCAGTTCGCTTACCAAACAAATATGGGGGTTGAGGACGCCATCATCCACCTGCTCCATCATTCCTATGCTCACCTGGATAAGCCGGGAAGCATTGTGAGAGTCGTGTTTTTTTACTTCTCCAGTGGTTTTAACACAATATGTCAGGCTACAGAACTGGGTCTCGGACCATGGTTTTGAGCAACACAGGCCCCCCACAGGGGATGGTCCTCTCTCCCTTCCTGTTCACCATGTACACCTCGGACTTCAGATATAACTCGGACTCCTGCCACCTGCAGAAGTTTTCAGATGACTCTGCAATTGTGGAATGCATCAGTGAGGGGTGGGAAGCTGAATACAGATGTGCAGTCAACAAGTTTGTTGAGTGGTGTGGGCTGAATCACCTGCAGCTCAACACTGACAATACTAAAGAGTCAATGGTGGACTTTAGGAGGAGAGGAACACCCCTGTCCCCTGTCTCCATCAATGTGCAGTTTACCAGGCAGTACAAATACCTTGGAAAGTACCTGGACAGTAAACTGGTCCAGAACCCGGAGGCCCTGTACTAGAGGGGACAGAGTCGGCTGTACTTTTTGAGAAGGTTCTGCTCCTTCAACGTCTGCAGTAAGATGCTGCAGATGCAGATGTAGCCAGTGCCATCTTCTTCGCTGCTGCGTGCTGGGGCAGCAGGGCGAAGGCCGCAGATACCAATAGAATTAACAAATTCATCAGGAAGGCTAGCTCTGTCCTGGAGGCGGAGTTGGATTCATGGAAGGTGTCTTGGAGGGGAGGATGATCCTCAAAATGGACAATACAGCTCACCCCCTCTGTGACACATTGGTCAACCTGAGGAGTACCTTCAGCAACAGATTGGTTCCACCAAGATGCAGCACAGAATGCCGCAGGAGATCCATCTTCCCTGTGGCTTCAAACTGTACAACTCTTCCCCCTTCTGTCATGGGGTAGACTGTGAGACTTACTCCCCCCCCCCCCCCCCCCCAATCTTTGCACATCCCCAATCCTTTCCACTCTTCAATTTAATTTCATATTTCATGTATTTTGTGCTTTTATGACTGGGTCTGATGTTATGGAATAGCCCCTTCAATTGTCCCCCTGCTTTATAGAGATTGAAGAAGAAATTGGCTGGGGAATGCAGGGTTCTCAGAGAGGATCCTTAAAGTCTGAAGAAGGGTCACTACCCGAAACTTTGCCTACTCCTTCTCTCCATAGATGCTGCCTCACCCGCTGAGTTTCTCCAGCATTTTTGTCTACCTTCCCATCCTTAAAGGACTGGTTAGATAATGAGTGTTTGAGGATTGTCAGAGATATGGGCAGGGTTGTTTTCTAGCAGGGTTGTCGGGCTGAAGGCATCAGGAGGAAGTTAATGGGATAATTCAATATTGTATGAACGGCTTCCACTGGGGGAAGATGCATGCCACAATAGATCTCATCCCTCCAGTTTAAATGTACTTAATTGTTCTCAAGGTCTCATATTTCATTGATGGCCTTGCACATGGCCATTCGATTTTGTGCATGGGCTATTTGATGCAGGATCATTGGTTACATGTACAGAAGTGACAGCAACAATTTCAGGCTCTGATCTTAAGCTCCGATTTGTCAATTAGTTGTTGAAACCCAATGTCATTAAATATGTTGTTGCTATCTGACATTGAATACTTTAATTTTACAAACAAGACGTCAAGCTGCCTTTCAAAATTGAGACAATTTTCCCCTTACAGAGAATACGCCATCCCAAATCACAAGATTGTTGCTTTATTCATTTAGCGCATTTAGGAACATTTGAATGTATTGAAATCATAGAAAGCTGAGTGGTAGTTGAACTCAAGTTGATTTCTACTCAGAACTGCATTCAATGCAGAGATTCTAAACTATCTGCTTAGAGCAAAAACGGCTTGTGTTTTTAGACATTCTAAAGTTGACTAATAAAAACAAAATAAAGAATTCAGTCTCAGACACGAAACAATTAGTTTGTTTCTACATTTTGATTTTTATATGAAATTAGATTTGATTTTCAAATTAATAGAAGTTCAACAGAAGATGGGTTTCATTCTCTACTTATAAAACATTTCTGGTATAATACTACAGGTCAAATTAATCCTGTTAATCCACTATGCCTAGTTTCAACTCCACCTTATTGAAACTCTTTTCTAATCCATGTTTATTTCATCCAAGTGCATAGGTTGCTATGGCAATTCTTGGAAAGCATGAATCAGCCAAATGTTGCAACTATTGAAATTTAAATGATTATTTAAGAGCCAATAGAAGTATTTGTGCATTTACGTCAGTCTGTGCGTAAATATAATTATGCAATGTGCTGTAAGCCTTAAAATTCACAACCTTTTATTGGCTGGATTACATCTCGCAGTTTTTCTGCTCCCATCTCTGTAAGAACTGCTGCTTAGTATATGTAGTACATTAGTGAATAACTTGCAGGTTTTCTACAAAGTAACTGACGATATTCGTAAAGTTCCTGGCGATGTAGGCAAAGACATACAAGGAAAATGTGAGAGAGTGATTTTAGCGAACAAAGATCTTGAAGAAATAGAAAACTCTCAAAGGTAGTTGTAATGCACAAGATATCGACTTGAATATAGAGTCTGTAGCTTGTTTCGGGTATGCACCTGTAACCTCAGCTGAGGTAGAAAGAAGTTTTTCACAACTGAAGCATATTCTGTCTGACAGATGGCATAGACACCAGGTATTTTGAAAAAAATGTAATTATGTGCAACCAGGCAACTTTGGTCATTTAATGTACTTTACCTATATATTATCATTTTAAACTATATTTTGATGGTGGAAATGCCTTTTAATGCCTTTTTTGTCAATAAATGCCTTTTTCATGCCCTTTTTGTAATTTTATTATGCATTTTTGCCTGCCTATTTCAGAGTTTTTTAGTGCCTGAACATCCTGGCACTACTTATATATCCCTGAACCCTGCTGGCTGTGACCAGTGGCTCCATCAAATGAGGCAGTGCAGAAGAGGAAAGTTTAGGTTGCAATGTTTAACTTTGAAGTTTATTATAAGTTCTATTTGCAGTGACAGAATTTTGTCACTGGATTATCTCCATAGGTACAAATTGGTCGAGTTAACTAAGCAGATTGTTAAACTTTATGGACTTTGGATTGTTATAACTAATGTGTATAATTCTGTTTATTAACTATGGAAGTGTAGAACTCTAGAATTAACCAACATTTATTATGACCTTCTTAATACATTGTTGTAAACTGTTAATTTCTAATACTATTTTTACTTCAGGCTGCTTTCCAGGAGAACGTTGGAAGACAGGTACTGTTATTTTGCATATTGCTCAAAATATTATTGCCAAATGATCATGTTCCAAGATATGTAATATATTTATGAAGAACTTGGATCCCATTGCACTCAAACGATTGTCAAATTACATCCCAAAACAATATTGGAGCTCGAAGAGAGAAGTCAAAGAAAAATACTGAAGCAGGATGCCAGTTCGAAGAAAGTGCAAGGTTGCAGTCCACTAATCCCTTATTCCCAAACCCTCATCCAGAGGCATACTTTTCTTAATTGGTGCAGAAACAAAAGCCATAAAGTGATGTATATTCTTAATTCCGCCAGTGGTAGATTTCCTCCTTTACGGCAGAGTGTGCAAAACTGAAAAATGTACAGTTTAACCTTGAATTAATTTCCAAAAGTATTTTTGAATATCATTTGTTGGAACATTATTCAACTATTTTTAGAGTTTCACCACCAAATCCTTAAAGCATTTACTCAGCTGGCTAGTAACTCTTTGCAAAACTTTGAGAAAAACAAAGTTCCTTTTTGTGGGCAATAACAGCACAGGTATACATTAGATTCAGCTAATAGTTTTCCACAGTTCAACAGTAACATAAGGTTATAACTTTTCTCCTAATATTCTGCAGATATGCCAGATCTTGTCTCATGGAAGCAAGATCTAAATAAGTGATCTAAACAAGATCTAAATAAAGAAGACCAGGGTTCAACCTATGACCCATTGTGTAAGAAATTTCTAGCATTAATCCAAATAATTCAACGCTTATATCTGCATTGCTGAGAAGTGCTGAAACCCAAGTATAGCCAATTACATACATGGATCTGATAATGCACAACAATCGGAGCAGGCGAGGAGTAGGAGGAATGGCTTGAATTTGAATCTCAATTTTAAAGAAATCTTATCAAACTAAGTCACATAATTTGCCTTTATTTAGTTCAAAGAGTTGGCCAGTTACATCTGTGTTTACAGAAAAACTATAGACAGTTATCATTCTGACAGCTAAAACAAAATTAAAGTCAAAATAAAAATATTGTAAATTTTCTTTGTCTAAAAGCGTTGATGTCTTTATTTAAATTAATGTAATATTTCTTTGATTAGGAGTATTGCTTTGCTGGAATGGATAAAACTATGAGTTGGGCTTCTGATTTAGTGGTAGAACTTTTCCAAAGCACTTTATTAATAAATATTTAGAAAAATGTGCATTATGGAGTTTTCTTAGCTGCATAACCTAAATCAGAAATACGTTTAAGCTTATTTTACTTCATATAGAGTAAAGCCTGAAGAAGTAACACAAAAACGACATACTGTGAATGTTGGAAGTCTGAAGTGTAAGCGGAAAATACTGGAATTACATTTCAGGTCATGCGGCATCTATAGAGGGAGAAATAGAAATAACATCACAAGCTGATGATGATGAACATTAACTAGAATTGTGAAAAGTTGGAGACAAGTAGGATTTGAAATGTAAACACCTATGGGTAGGGAGAAGAGAACAAAAGACAACGTCTATGGTAAGGTGGAAGCCAGCATGACAAATAGGGATGACAGCGCAGGGCAAAAAAATGCAGGAACAAAATATATGTCTGGAAGAAGGCACACTATGACTTTGTAGGCATGTTGTCCCATCATGAGCTGCTTTTGCTGTTATTGTGTGTAATGCAATATTTCAAAGGTATTTTATTTATTGTCACGAGTACCAATTAAGGTGCAGTGAAACTCAAGTTACCACACAGTCATACGACAAAAAGCAACAAGACACACAACTACATAAAAGTTAACATAAACATCCACCACAGCGGATTCCCCACATTCCTCACTGTGATGGAAGGCAATGAAGTCTAATCTTCTTTCCACTTCATGTTGAGTGTGCTCATCATGCTTCAATCTCCATGCTTCTTCCAACCTGTAGTAGTACATTTTGCAGTATAAGTAAAATCATTATTTTCTACAGATCTCTGCAATCTTGCTGTGAAACATATTTCATAGAGCTGGTTAATGATTATTGTTAATATATTTTTCAGGGCACATTTCCACATGGAATTGAGATCCTCACTGCAGCTGATTATTTTGCAGTTGGAAATCGGACGAAATGTTTCCTGAACATTAGGTAATATTTCAAGGCGTAGGAGCTTCCTCTAATCTTCTGATACCAAATACATTGCCAAGTATCAGATTCAAGGAGGCTTGCATGCTCTCATGCTCATCCAAGAGTCACACTCATACTTTGCAGTTCCCACTGCCCTGAAGGCATTTATGGTGTGGTTGCCCATGAAACGGACAGATCCGTGTCTGGGGACTAAAGCCTAAGGAAGCAGAACCTGAGAACCCTGATTACTACTTTTTTTTTAAAAGAATTGCTGAAAACATAAATTAGATAAATGTATTAACTTTTACCTGAATAAAGGTCAGAAGATCCCTGACTTTGAATAAAAAGTTGGCTTAAGTTTTTAATAAAGATTAGCGATCCTCTATAAATGAATCATGCCATGTCGCATGGTTGACATTAAGCTGACAGTATGGCTTCAAGTCATCAGGCAATCTGGTCAAAGATCAGAGAGCAACTTAAAATTCTCCTCATAGACACAAAAAGCTGGAGTAACTCAACGGGTCAGAGAGCGTCTCTGTGGAAAAGGAATAGGTGATGTGTCGGGTCGAGACCCTTCTTCAGACTGAGAGTCAAGGGAAAGGGAAACAGGAGATGTAGACGGTGATGTAGAGAGATAGGGAACAAATGAATGAATGATATTCAAAAAAGTAACAATGATAAAGGAAACAGGCCATTGTTAGCTGTGGCCCAGGTGAGATCGAGTACATTGAGACTCAACATGACGACTTTGAAGCTGGTATGGATTTGGTGGGATATGGGGGGGGGGGGGGGGGGTATGAAGAGAGAGGGGATGCAAGGGTTACTTGAAGTTTGAATATTGATTTCGCTAACTTTCCTTGCTGTGTGTCCCGTTGAGTTACTCCAGCTTTTTGTGTCTATCTTCGGTTTAAACCAGCATCTGCAGTTCCTTCATATGCTTAAAATTCCCCTTCTTGCAGTGAGAAACTCCCAATTGTGAAGAGTCAATAACATAGTCACATACTTAATACATCGCAGAAGGAGACAATTTAGCCCATCATATCCATACTGGCTCTAAACAGAATAATTTCACCAGTCCAATTTCTCCTCATATTGTTCCCCTGTGCTCCTGTGTCTTATTTTCCCTTGTGAACCGCCCACCTTTCCATTTCTTTCGTCACCAACCACGCTTAATGCAGCCAGTTAATCCACCAGCATGTCTTTGGAATGTGGAAGAAAACTACATTCTCAGAGTAAATCCACACGGTCTTGGGAGAATGTGAAAACTTCACACAGACATACCCGAGGTCAGAATTGAGCCTGGATCCCTGGAGCAGTGAGGTAGCAGCACTAACTGTTGTGAACTAAGTCAGAAAAAATCAAGCAAAGTGAAAAATGTATTTGTGCAATGAGTTGGTTAAGATTTGAAATGCACTATCTAATAAGATTAAGGTGTAATCGTCATAGAGACACTGGATAAATCCTTGAAGGAGGCAAATTGTATTGTTCAATAGAGTTGGCGTTAAAAAGTAATTAATTGCTCTTCAACAGGTCTGGCACCAAATGAATGGTCCTCTCTTGTGTGGTATTCAGTGATTTAATGTTTTACTTTGATTCTATGTTTACTTTGATTTCTTATATATTAATTGACTTCCAATAATTCCCATGAATAATCTTTTTTTAAGTTAGTTAATGGCGGATATTTTTTCTACTTGGTCTTATCTGTACATTGACAGCATCAAGCAACAAATACATCAGCATTTAATATAATTTTTGCAGAGGAAGTTGGATTTCAGATAGTATTTTCTAATGCTTAAACCACAGTACATGTCTTGCGGGCCCTCGCTGTATGGCATTTCAAAATATCTAGGATTGGTTAGTGTAAGATGGTGAAAGAAGACTTTATAAGATAGAAAATGACCACCGGAACCGTGGAGCAGCGTTAGAGCTGCTGCCTCACAGCGCCAGAGACCCCTGTTCGTTCCTGACTACGGGTGCTGTCTGTGCGGAGTTTGTAAATTCTCCCTGTGACCGTGTGGGATTTCTCAGGTTTCTCCCGTTTTCTCCCATATTCCATAGATATGCGGGTTTGTAGTCTGATTGGCGTCTGCAAATTGCAGGAGGTGAAAGTGGGATAACAGAACTAGCGTACGGGTGATCACATGATCAGTGTGGACTCAGAGGGCCTGTTTCCACTCTATCTCTAAACCAAAACATAAAGACAAGATGCTGGAGTAACTCAACGGGTCAGGCAGCATCCCTGGAGAACATGGATAGGTGATATTTTGAGTTGGGTCCCTTCATAAGATATCTTTAACCTTTCTGAGATAGCTTATTTGTTAAATACCCTGTGCTTCCCAAATCCAAAATGTTTAATTTCTAGATAATCCCCAATCAGCATAAATATAATTTTCTATGGGACCACCTAATGTTGCTTCTTGATTAATAATATTAAACTGCTTGTCCATCTTTGATTTGCAAATGCCAGATTGATGCTAAATTTAACTTAGTTCTTTTGCCTGAAATATTTACATAGACTATCAGTCTATCTTTTTATACATTCTTCATAATGTGCTCTCATTTTATTGTGTAATCCTGACTCTTCTGATTATAACAAAATTCAATTCAACTTGTGCAGAGGAGTGAATTGTGTCCTTTTGATTTATTTCTGATTTGCAGTTTATACATTGTTGGATTTCCTGAGTATACTCAACCTTTGATTGATCATCTGATACATAGGAAATTTAACCACTGGGATTGGTAAGAGATTGTAACGTATTTAATGTATATATAGATTGAACGATTTATAGGTTGTAACATTATGAGAAAGTCTATAGATTGGATACTATTGGTGGTCATTTGTGCTTCTATGTTGGATAAGTATGTTTATAAACCATCCAAATACAACTATGCTTCACGTACATCCAAATTACACCTTTGTTTTTTTCTGAATATACAATGGACATTTATCTTTGTTTCAAGTAAAGTAAAGGTTTTTCAATGTTTCAAATAATGAATAATGATTTTGTGATGAAGTAAGATCGAATGTACTTTAAGGTAAGACAATTGGTATGCCATAATGGCCAAAGCTTGATCCTCAGCTTGCAGAAGTTGTAAGATAATTCTCAAGCAATACCTACCTGAAAGCTGAAATATTCCAAAGCTCCGATCCAATTCAAATAAGCTCACTAGCTGGAAGTACATAAATTCAACTGAGTTAGAAACATTAATTTTGTGTGTGATCTGTTAATTGTCCAACCCCAAAACATGCTTCAGTTCACATAGCCTGAGGAGCAAATTAAACTCTCAAAAGTAAGAAAGAGTCACTTTGTTTCTTTTGTGGGATTTGATGAGCTAGGTGTGGGTGGGCAATTTTTGCAAAGTAGATGATCAGATTTGCTTTTGCCATTGTTGAAGGGAAATTTGGCAAGGAAATTGGTGGGAATTATTTTCAAGGGAATTCTTCATTATAATAGCAAATAGGATAATATTTTTAAATGTTATTAACAACTTTATTTGCGCATATGCTGGTACATCGTTTCAGGGAATTGAAAATAAATGATTCAGTCTAGTAATATAATTTGGTTTTTTTCCCAGTTGGTTTCCAGCAGTGCATTAGGTTTGCATATTTCTAACGTGTATTTATGTGTTCACAAATCCATCTTTTGTTCTGTGCTTGCCTTTGCTGCATTCCAACTGTGCCTTTTGTATGTTTGTTTTATTTTTCCTTAGGTTCCCTGACCTTATGCATGGGTGTATTTTCTTTCTCTCCTCCAAACCCCTCTCCCCAGACTGAGCCACTATCCTTGCATTTACTGATCATCATCACATTTCCTTTAAATACTTTTTTTCCATTTCTGACCCTCAAATATTAGAAACCCCTCTATAACCTCACCTTATTCTGTTCAATTCAGAAATTATGCTTTTTAATATTTGTATTACCTCATATCCTAATGAGAATGTTATATTCTCCATATTCTGATTTAATCTGGAACAGTACTGCACACTACTGTAAAAACGATCTTATGGTTTTATATAGTGTAATGATTTCTTGGCCATGTTCTATACTTTATAATAATACCTTTAATGTTCAGTGTCTATATACTACCAATTCCCACTGCTCTCATGTACATCAAGCTTGCCACTAAACATATTCTAATTACTTTTTTTCTTTCAAAATTGCCTGAGACTGATAATGAAGACTATGTTCTCTATTTTACCACATATCTCTATTGATCAACACTGTGCTATTTCCTTTGCTTCTTTTAATGTTCTTTATTAACCCTACTGAACTTAAAGATTTAAAAAAAAATCACGTATGAACAATTGGGTACGTATAAATAGAAAAAAATTGTAAAGGCTGGAAAATCTCAGCAGGTAATGCCACAGAGAAAGAGAAGGTAAAGCCTTGGAGAGAAGCAAACAAGTAAACCTTTCAGGCCAATGGCCAGCTGAACTGGAAAACGATGTAATAAAACAAATCAAGTTGCACAAAATGGGTGAGGTGGATTGAAAATGACAGGTAACTAGAAGCTCAAGGTTGCCCATGTATTGTGTACAGGATTGAGTGCCAACTACAGGAAGGATGTGGAGGCTTTGGAGAAGGTGTTGAAAATGTTTACCAGAATGCTGCCTGGATTGGAGAGTGTTAGTTACAAGCAGAGGTTGGACAAAGTTGGATCGTTTTCTCTGGAACATCAGAAACTGAGGGGAGATCAAATAGAAGTAAATCAAATGATGAGAGATTTAGAAAGGGTAGATAGCAAGTCTTTTTCCTAAGGTGAAAATGTCAAATACAAGAGGGCTTAGCTTTAAGGTGAAAGGCAAATTTTGTTTACACAGACTGGTATGTGCCTGGAATGTATTTCCAGGGTGGATAGAGGAAGCAGATATAAGGCATATGGTCAGGCACATGAATAGGCAGGGAATGGAGGGATATGAATCATGTATAGACAGGTGGGATTAGTTTAATTTGGCATCATGGTTGGTATATTCATTGTGGACTAAAAGGCTTGGTCCTAGGCTCTGGTATTTTACATTTGTAGACTAAACATAGGTGATTTGGGAAGAAGAAACATGAGACTGCAGATGCTGGAATTTTGAGTAAAAAACAAATTGCGTGGGGAATTCGATGGGTAAGGCAGCATCTATGAAGGGAATGGGCAAATAACATTTCAGGCCAGAACCCTCCATCATTGCTGGAGATAATTGGCTGAAAGATTGAGGGGAAGGAACGGGAAAGAGATGGTTAGTGATAAGTGGATCCAGTAGGGAAGGATTCATTGGCAGATGAGGGGGTGGAGGTGATGGAATAGAATGGAGATATTCACAATGCTGTTGATAAGTGGAGGTACAACGGTCTGCTCTCAGGATGAGTTTTCCACTGTGGGACATTTGAGATTGATATTGGTTTATTATTGTCAAATGTGTCGAGCTACAATTAAAAGCTTTTGTTTATGAGCTATCCAGTCAAATCAAATCATACCATATATGAACACAATCATGTCATGCAGAAGTACTGCAGGTAGTGCAAGGCGAAAAATACAGTTGTAAATGCTGAGATTTTCTCTTTCCTCAGGAAATCTGCCTTCACTTCCCACCACAGTTGTGATGGAGCCCTCATCAGTATCTCCTCTGCAGTTCTGCTCTCACATCCCCCCTCCCCCGTGCCCCCACCTCCAGACAGATCAGTAATAGAGTTTTCCCAATCCTTACCTCCCACACTACCTGTTATAATTTTCCAATACTTCTGCTGACTTCAGTGCAATCCCACTATTAGTTATGTCTTCCCCTCCCCTCCCCACTTCTTCTTTTCCATGGGGAGCACTCTCTCTATGACTCCCTAGTTTGTTCATCCCTCCCCATCCACCACTCCTTCTCTCCTTCTACCCCACCCTCGCCCCATCCACCCCGCCCTCTCCCCATCCACCCCACCCTCTCCCCAGATACTTTCTTCTGCACCTGCAGGAAGAGCAACACCTGTCTCTTCTCATCAATCACCTCCATTCAGCGACTTAAATAACTCTTCTCGGGCAGACCGAGCTCCTCTGCCATTGTTGATTGCATTCAGTGCTCTCAGTGTGGTCTCCTCTACATCTGTCAGACCAAGTGTAAACTAGGTGACTGATTAACTGAACACGTGCTCAGTCCGCCAGTGCCAGCTGGAGCTCCTGATTACAAGCCACTTCAATTCCCTTTCCTACAAAGGCATGAATATTGAATTCACCAAATGTTTAAGAATGAACTGCAGATGCTGGAAAATCGAAGGTAGACAAAAATGCTGGAGAAACTCAGCAGGTGAGGCAGCATCTATGGAGCGAAGGAAATAGGCAACATTTGAAGAAGGGTCTCGAGCCGAAACATTGCCTATTTCCTTCGCTCCATAGATGCTGCCTCACCCGATGAGTTTCTCCAGCATTTTTTGTCTAGCATTGAATTCACCAAGATCCCTTTGGAATAAAACAGCATCTATAGTTAATTGTTATAACCAATATCCCTCCATCTCTCTCCTTCTCGTCTACTCAGGTCCTCTCACACACTCTTCTCTTTCCTCCACCTCCTTCTGTTCATCACCTACCACTCTTTCCTCCAGGGCACGAGTCCCTATCGCCCCTCCCCCCCCCTCCCCCTGCCACCCTCCGGCCCATTCCCAACCACCCACCCACCTACCACCCTCCCTCTGGTTCTACATTTCACTTCTCACCTTCCTTATCAGATTCCACCATCGGCACCATTTGTTTTCTCCACTTTCCACATCCAACCTTTGACTGTTTCCACCATTCTCTCCTCTCTAGCTCATCTGACAATCAGCCCCTTCTTGCACGGATCCACCTATCACTTTCCACCTCTTGCCACTTGCTTGTTCTTGCCCTATCCCTTCCCCTCACCTCATTCTCCCGATTGGCTCCTCTCTACTCCAGTCTTGAGGAAGGCTCCTGACCCAAAACGTTGTGTGTCCATTTCTTTCCGCAGATGCTGCCTGACTTATGAGCTCCTCCAGCAGTTTGTTTCTCGATCAGTGTACAGATTACCTGATCTGCAATTGGTGTTCCATCTTTTAATATTTCATTCTTAAGTCAGACGTTGACCTCTTTGTTTCATTGTAAACGAAGAACCTTGAATTCAAAGGTTTCATGTATCCAATTTGTTTTCTCTCACCTTAGATATTCCTTTATTTCAGTTTCACTTTTAAGTCTGTAACTGGTGATATTTAAAGTGAAGATTACTTTGATAACTCTGCATCCTATAACAAGTGTACTCTCTATTTACTCCACCTCTTCTCCCTTTCTTAAATATGTTCATTTCCCACTTTTCCAGTTCTGATGAAGAGTCACTCACTTTCTCTCTCCAAAGATGCAGTCAGAATTTTTCAAGCCTTTTCTGTAATTGCTCCTGAGATTTTTAGTTCCACTGACAAAACTGAGCTCAATTAAATCACTTATTTGTGGATTAATATTCACAGCCAATTATTCAAAATGCATGACACTAAACAAAAGAACCTAGGAGGAATCTCATTTTGTAGTTGGAATATAAGAGGTATTAACGAACCTATTAAAAGGGGTAAGATACTAGCTCAGCTGAAACTGTACAACTCTGACATTATCTTCTTACAAGAAACACATTTAAAATCTCAGGATCAAGCTAGGTTGAGGGCGAAATGGATAGGTCAAACATACCATTCTTCATTCACTTCGAAATCTAGAGGTACGTCAATCATTATAAGAAAAGGTATACCATTTAAAGCAAAGAATATCATAACAGATATAGAAGGGAGATACTTAATAGTTAATGGAGAAATTCATGATACTCCACTTACCTTGGTAAATATATATGCCCCTAACTTTGACAACCCCCACTTTTTCAATAAAATTTTCAACATAATTGCAGAGTTTAACTATCAAAATGTTATAATAGGAGGAGACTTTAATTGTGTTTTAGATCCGTACTTAGATAAATCAAGCCAAAAACAGAGAGGGAATATGAAATCGAAAACCGGGGAACTTCTCAATACTTATATAAACAATACTAATATAGCAGATGTTTGGAGAATTGTTAATCCAAGTGGCAGGGAATACTTGTTTTATTCAATGGTACACGACATACTCACGTATAGATTACTTCCTGCTGGATACAAAAGTAATCCCTCAAACATTTAACCCAACATACCATACAAATTCGATTTCAGACCATTCTCCACTAACTTTCTTTTTAAAACTGGAAGGAATGTGTAAGAATAAATCGTTTTGGAGATTTAATTCTCAAATTCTAAAAAATCCACAAGCGAGTATATATTTAAAAGAACAAATGGATGCCTTTTTTCAAATAAATGATACTCCAGATATATCGTCTACTGTATTATGGGAATCTTTTAAAGCATACATTAGGGGTATCATAATTTCATATCAAGCTTTTCAAAATAAAAAGCATAAGAATGAACAAAGACAGTTAGAAGAACTTATTAGACAAATGGATATAGATAATGCTAAAGATCCATCAATAGATAAACATAATAAAATAATAATTTTGAAATTTAAATTAAATATATTATTATCTGCCAAACTTATAAGACTTTTTCAAATTACAAAACAAGAGCACTTTGAATTTGGGGATAAACCGCATAAACTTTTGGCTCGCCAGCTAAAAAAACGAGAAAAGGAACATACTATCCCAAAGATTAAATCAGATAAAGGGGAATTATTAACAACCGAAGGATATTAATAAAAGATTTGCGCAATTTTATGAGAATTTATATACATCTAAAACGACAATTGATTCCAATAATATCACAAAGTTTTTGGATAATTGTAATCTTCCAAAGTTAGAGCTGAAGGAACAAGAGGAATTGGGTGCACAAATTTCAATTAAGGAATTAGAAGATACAATAAACTCACTAAAGAATGGAAAAACACCAGGTCCTGATGGATTTACTAATGAATTTTATAAAAGCTTTTATGATAAAATAATACCAAGATTACAAAAAATGTACCAATATGCTTTTAAAAAACAAATACTACCTCAAAAACTTCCGGTGGCGCTATGGAGGCTTGAGTCCAGCGCCAACTAGCTCCGTGCCGAAGAAAACTAAAAACGGGAGAAAATCGGGTCTTACCTGCAGCGATCTCGATCTGAACGGCTGCCTGCGGGACGTCATCAAGCGCGCTACTTTACGGTATGTCATTACAACGTACCCCCACCCGTGTGACACAAAAAAAAGCCGTTAAAGGTAGAACGCAGATGGAAGAGGAAGGCCCTACAGAGGCCTCGGCCTCAGTTACAAAGACGCCCCAGGAAACCCAGGAAACCCAGGAAGACCCTCTGAAGAAAATGACAAAACAGAAAAAGTCTGAAATGGAGGACCTTAAAGCCTTTCTCGCTGCCGAAATGAGAATCTTTGGAGAGAATTTTAAAGAGCAACTCGACTCTTTTAAGGTAGATTTTAAAGCAGAAATGCATTCTACCGTTCAACAAATGCTGGAAATCTGGAAGAGGACGAGGGAGGAAGAGGTCAAGGATCAGATGGAAGTGCTGGAAGCCAGGCTCGATTCGGTGGAAACGAAGGTTAAAACGGAGCTGGACCCCATTCATCACGTACTTGATCAACATAGAACAGCGATAACCGAACTTGAGAAATGTGCGGCGACAAGTGAGGAAACTGTAAGTCAACTTCTTACTGAAAACCAACGCCTTACAGATATGGTGATCAAATTAAGTGATAAATGTATCGATTTGGAGGGGCGGCAAAGACGTAAAAATTTAAGAATTGTAGGGGTGAAAGAAGGAAGTGAGAGGGAAATGGGCACTCGGGATTTCGTGGCAGACCTATTACAAAAAGCCTTAAAATTGGATTACAAACCCTCACTCGGTCGAGCTCATAGAGCGCAGCGACGACGTACTCAAGACGATGCCCATCCAAGACAAATTATTGTAAAGGTGCAAATGGATCAAGAATTTGACGATATAATGAAGAAAACTGTTCGAGGCGGACAACTCCATTTTGAAGGTGTGAGATTCAGTATTTACCGAGATTATCCAGCAGAAGTCTTCAAGAAAAGAGCGCTGTTCATTGAGACAAAAAGAATACTGAAGAATGTACCTGATTTGAGATATGGCTTGCTTTATCCCGCAAGACTAAGAGTCTCTTACAAGTCCAAGGAACACTTTTTTACAGACCACGAAAAAGCACTGCAATACGCCAAAGAAGTTGGTAACATGACCATAGACTGAAGGATTTACATTACTCCTTAGGAGTCAAGGACCAACAGGACTACCAGATTTAAAAGGACCTTTAAAGTTCTTTTAAGAGCTTTAAGGACATTCGGAAACCGAAATGGACGGAGGATATTGGACAAAACCGTGATCTTTGTAATTTTTTTATTTTTTTATATTATTTTATATATAAATTTTTTTTTTTTTTTTTTTTTTTTTTGTTGTGTTTACTAATCATTATTATTTGTATATTCATATCTAACTATATAGGTAACAACTAATACTTATTAAAATCCATATTACCACTAAAATTATTAACATTAATATTTCTTATAAAAATTTAATACAGGATATGATTGATAACAATGATTAATAATTAATAGTCTTCGATTAAGGTAGAAATGAATTACATACTTATATTATAAAGGAAGATATGTAAGAAGTAATTTAGCCTACGTCATAATAAAGTTTGACGGTTTTTCTCTTTATTTTTCAATTTAAAATTAGATTTATAGATTTAGTGAAAAAATTAATAGGATAGGTAGAGAATAATAACGTTGTGAATTTTTGCTGTTTTGCAGGGTTACGTGCTTATGTATGTATACATATGGGTATATATATATATATATATATATATGTATATTGTGTGTGTGTACGTATGGGTATGTAAATAAGTTTGTTACTCCCAAGAAGTTATTTGAATGTTAGAAATAATCTTTTTTCTTCTTCAGGCACGGAGCTGGGAAATTTTTTTTTCTTACAAAGGCTACGGAAGTCTTTAGAATTCTAGCCACGTTAGTGTGGCTATCACTAACTACACTAATTGTAGATGTAGTTCTTTTTCTTTCACCCTATACTAATCAACTCTTTCACCTTTTTCACTTTAAATATTTTTATAATTTAATGTTTGAATGGAAAAATAAGACTAATACAAGGAGATGTGTTCGGAAGAGCGACGTATATGATTTTAAATTCATCTATTCGAGGTTCGGGAGTAGGGTCAGGTTCTCTGTGTTGTATTTTCTGCTCGGCTATAGACCACCTTAGAAATAATATGCAAGAAGTTAATATGACAAGAGGGGGTCAGGGAATAACATTTTGTAGTTGGAATGTCAAGGGAATCAATGAACCAATTAAAAGAGGTAAAGTTTTGGCACATTTAAATTTAATCAAAACAGATGTAATATTTCTTCAAGAAACACACCTTAAAAAGGAATCTCAACATAGACTTAAAGCTAAGTGGATCGCTGAAGCATATCATTCCTCCTTTTCCCACAAGTCCAGAGGAGTTGCAATATTAATTTGTAAAGGAATACCTTTTACGAACTCTTCAACAATAGTGGATATTGATGGTAGATATATTATACTAGTTGGAGAGTTAAATGGAGAAAAAGTGATTCTTCTGAATGTATATGGGCCTAATTTTGATAACCCCATGTTTTTTAATAAAACATTTAATAAAATTCCAGAATTTACACAATATAAATTAATAATTGGAGGAGACTTCAATTGTACATTAGATTCATACTTAGATAGATCATCAAGGCAAAAAAAAGTAAAATCCCAATCAAGTGTATTTCTAAATTCATTTATTAATACCTCTAATATTAAGGATGTCTGGAGAATAGAAAACCCAACTGGACGGGAATATTCATTTTACTCACCAGTACATAAAACATACTCAAGAATAGATTATTTTTTAGTTGACTCTACGTTTACCCCATTTATTTATAATTTAAAATACCATAACATTATAATCTCAGATCACGCACCTGTAACATTCATGATTAAATTGAATGGAATGTCCGAGAAACAAGCATATTGGAGATTTAACCCACAAATTTTGAATGAAAGATCATGCCAGGAATATATTATTAAACAGATTCAAATATTTTTTGAGGTAAATGACAACCCTGATACACCTACTTCTCTTATGTGGGAAACGTTTAAAGCATATGTTCGAGGTACATTAATTTCTGCTCAAGCATTTTATAATAAAGAGAACAGGATTAAGCAACAAACATTGGAAAGCGAAATCAAGCAACTAGATATAGAAAATGCGAGAATGCCATCTACTTTAAAACATAATAAAATTGTTGTATTGAAATATAAATTAAATAAAATGTATTCAGAACAAGTAATAAAACTTTATCAAAAAACCAAACAATTACATTTTGAATTTGGAGACAAACCACAAAAACTATTAGCACGTCAGTTACGAAAAATGGAAGGGGAAAAAATAATTCATAAAATTAGAACAGAGACAGGAGAATTATTAAAAATGCCCAAGGACATAAATGATAGATTTCTCCAATACTATTATAACCTTTATTCAACTAAAACAGTAGCACAACCAGAAGGAATAGCAGATTTTTTACTAAAATGTAATTTAAAAGGTTTAGATTCAAACGATAGAGAATTATTAGAAAGGGAGATTACGATAAAGGATATTGAAGAGTCTATTGGTTCTTTAAAAAATGGTAAAGCAGTAGGACCAGATGGTTTAGGCTCCGAATTTTATTAAAAAAATTATGATTTGCTTTGCCCACGGTTACAAAGACTGTATGAATATATCTATACTCAACAGAAACTTCCAGACACTTTAAATGAATCTATAATAACACTTATTCCTAAAGCTGATAAAGATCCGGAAGACCCGGGATCATACAGAGCAATTGCACTTTTAAATACAGATCAGAAAATATTAACTAAAATACTAGCGCATAGATTAAGTACAGTGATGAATAAATTAATACACCCTGACCAAACAGCTTTATTCAGAAACGGTATTCATATTATAATTTAAGAAGATTATTTAATATTATATATTCCAAGAGAATTATTAACGAAGATCTAGCAATAATCTCACTTGACGCTGAAAAAGCATTTGATCAGGTGGAATGGTCTTATCTATTTTCGGTGATGGAAAATATGCAGCTAGGGGAGAAATTCTGTACATGGATAAAACTGTTATATACAAATCCCACGGCTAGAATACTTACAAACCAAAGGTTGTCATCTAAATTTAGCCTATCTAGAGGTTGTAGACAAGGATGCCCGTTATCTCCATTATTATTTGCGCTTGCTATTGAGCCACTGGCAGAAAGAGTTAGGGGGCATCCGGAAATACATGGGTATAACACAAAGGACACAGTGAATAAAATTTCTTTATATGCAGATGATGTATTAATTTACATTACAAAACCAGACATTAGTATTCCAAACTTATTAAAGCTAATAACCCAATTTGGTTCACTTTCAGGATACAGAATAAATTGGAATAAAAGTGAAATTATGCCAATAAGGGAACATAACAAACAGATAATACAACAATTTCCATTTAAAATAGTAAATGAAAAATTTAAATATCTAGGTATTTATATAACTAAGAGATATACATCATTATTTAAAGCAAATTTTCCCCCATTACTGAACAAACTACATAAGAATATTCAATACTGGAAAACACTTCCTATCTCAATGGTTGGCAAAATTAATGCTATAAAAATGATTTTTTTACCGCAAATATTATACCTTTTTCAGACAATTCCGATATATCTGACAAAAAACTTTTTTAAAAAACTGGACTCTATTGTTAATGATTTTATCTGGGATTATAAGAATCATAGGATAAACAAAAGACACTTGTGTAAATCAAAAATAAATGGAGGCTTGGTTTTACCCAACTTTTTGTTTTATTTCTGGGCTGTTAATATTAAAAATATGAATTTCTGGTTGGAAGAAATAGATCATCAACCAGACTGGTTAAAAATGGAAAAGGAAGATTGTTTACCTTTTGATATCGGTTCGATATTATTTGCTACGTCTAAATTAAACAAAAAAATTTATAGGGAAAACCCTATAATATTTAGTGCTATACGAATTTGGAAACAATTAAAAAAGACATTAAAATTAGATAATTTATCACTTTTTCTTCCAATTGTGAATAACCCTTTGTTTAAGCCTTCATGGTTGGACGGGGGTTTTACACAATGGAAGAATTATGGAATTAAAAATATGGGACAACTTTATAAGGAAGGCACCTTTCTGACATTTCAGGAGTTGCAACAGACTCGTGGACTTCGAGGAAATGATTATTTCAGATATCTTCAACTTAGAGATTATGTAAAATCGAACTCTCAAAATTTTCGATTTAGAAATTCAGAAATTCTTGATGAATGTTGGAACAAACATCCTAATACAGAAAAATTAATATCTTATATATATAATATCTTATTAGACAGTGACATTCCTTCGACGGAATTACACAGACAAACATGGGAAGAAGAATTAAATCAAGTAATAACGAAAGATACTTGGGAAGAAAGTTTGCAACACATACATCAGTGCTCACTAAACGCCAGACATTCTCTAATACAATTTAAAGTAATACATAGGTTACATTATTCAAAAACAAAACTACATAAAATTTCTCAACATATCTCACCTATATGTGATAAATGTCAACATTTAGAAGCTTCATTATCTCATATGTTTGCAAACTGTATAAAAATTAAAAAATTCTGGGTAAATATTTTCAGTATAATATCTAAACACACAAATGGACCCAGATCCAAAATTAATAATACTCGGAATATTAGAATTAAATCAAACATTTAGAACAACACAAAGAAACTTTATTGATTATAGTTTAATAACAGAAAAAAAATTAATTCTAAAATTTTGGAAAGGCCCTACGGCCCCCACAATCAAAATGTGGATTATAGAAATGACGGAGACCTTAAACGTGGAAAGAATCAGATTTTCCCTGTTGGACAAACAGGAATTATTCGTAGGAACATGGTCTCCTTTTATTGATTACTTAAAGGGTCAGAATAGTTCAGCACAGGAACCTGACTAGCACTCGGTCTAAAGAATGGATGAAATGCTATACTCTGAAATGTACGAACATATCTCGAATGAAGTTTTTTATTTCAATAAATTTTTCCATTCTTCTTTAACTATTTTCTCTTTTTTTTATTTTTTTTTATTCTTCTTCTCTTTCTTTTCTCTCTTTACTTCATCTATCTCTTTAGTTCTATCTAGTTTAAAATAAAAAAAAAGGCAAAAGGTATTGGAGACAATGTAATAATAATTGATAATATTATCAATTTAAAAATGTCAGACTAATGATGTAAATAAATTGTGTACTTATCTCCAATAATAAAAAAATTATACAAAAAAACAAAAACAAATACTACCTGATACATTAGCGGAATCAACGATTACACTAATACTTAAGAAAGACAAAGATTTAGAAGAACCGGGTTCATATAGAGCTAAACACAGTTCAAAAAATATTAGCGAAAACATTAGCTAGAAGATTAAGTAAATACATTAGTAAATTAATAAACCCAGATCAGACGGGGTTTATCCCTAAGAGATACTCATCTAACAATATGAGATGTTTACTCAACATAATGCACTCACACAAATCTGAAGATCAAGAATTATCAATTATTTCGCTGGATGTTGAAAAGGCATTTGACCAAGTAGAATGGAATTATCTGGAGAAAGTATTACAAAAATTCCAATTTGGAGAGAATTTTATTCTATGGATCAAATTATTATACAATAAACCTACAGCTAGAATATTAACTAATAACATATTATCCTCGAAATTCCAACTATCAAGGGGAAATAGACAAGGATGCTCATTATCACCACAGCTGTTTGCTCTCATTATTGAACCGCTAGCAGAAAAAATTAGAATACACCCTGATATCCATGGATATAATACTAAAGATTCATATAATAAAATATCTTTATACGCGGATGATATATTACTGTACATTACAAAACCTCAAATCACTATACCAAATATATTAAATTTAATTGAAGACTTTGGATCTTTTTCTGGATATAGAATAAATTGGAATAAAAGTGAAATTATGTCAATAAAACCGAAAGATTCAACACATCTTTTAAAATTCCCTTTTAAAATAGCTACAGAAAAATTTAAATACTTGGGAATCGAAATTACTAGAACATATCAAGGTATGTTTAAGGCAAATTTTGATCCCCTACTTAATAAATTAAACACACTAATTAAATTCTGGAAAACGCTCCCGATGTCTTTAATAGGCCGAATAAATGCAATAAAAATGATCTTTCTACCACAAATGTTATACCTATTTCAATCGATTCCTATATACTTACCAAAGAAGTTTTTTAAAAAACTCGACTCAGATATCACTAATTTTATATGGGACTATAAATCACATAGAATACAAAAAACTCACCTGAATAAACCTAAAGTATTAGGGGGTTTAGCACTACCTAATTTTATGTATTATTATTGGTCAGTAAATATTAAAAATATGATTCAACTGATGGATAACTCCGCCCAGCAAGTGGACTGGATTGTAATGGAGAAAGAGGATTGCTCCTCTGGAAACATTGGAGCGATCCTCCTCTCTCCAATGAAACTGAATAATATAAATTATAATAAGAACCCAATTATTCATAGCACAATCCGAATTTGGAAACAAATAAAACAAAATTTAAAATTAAGAGATTTATCACTTTTATCACCCATAGTTAATAACCCTTGGTTTAATCCCTCTATTATAGATAAAGCTTTTACACATTGGGATAGACTAGGAATTAAAACGTTCGGTGACTTGTATGAAACTGGAAAATTACTTTCATTTCAACAATTACAAATAAAATATAAACTCGGAAATAATCAATATTTTAAATATTTTCAAATATGCGACTATTTGAAAAAATATACAAAAGATCATTATAATAACCCAACAGATGTATTGGATGAGGCAATGCAGATAAAAGCTGAATCAGCAAACTTAATATCATATTTGTATAATATTATCTTAAATGTAGAAATACCATCTACGGAGGGTATCAGAAGAGACTGGGAACAAGAGTTAGCTATTAAAATTTCAAAGGAAAGTTGGAATGAATACTTATTAAACGTGCATAAATGTTCGATTAATGTAAGACACACTTTAATACAATTTAAAATTTTACATAGATTATATTATTCCAAAACTAAAATCCATAAAATTTTCCCAAATGTATCATCCATTTGTGATAAATGTTAATCCCAAGAAGCTACTATAACGCACTCATTTGTTTTCTGTACAAAAATTCAAAAAATTTGGAATTAAATTTTCGAAATCTTTACAAAATTATTTAAAATAAAACTGATACCCAAAGCAGAATGGATTATCTTCGGAATAACGGAAGATGGTCCAGAACTAAATGTGTTTCAAAAGAAACTAATAGACTATGGGTTAATAACTGGAAAAAAGCTAATCCTAAAATTTTGGAAGAAGGCTCCAATACCAACTATAAACATGTGGATTTCAAATATGTTCGAAACATTACAACTAGATGAGATAAGACTCCTCCTGGCAGGTAAACCAGATCACTTCCACCTGACGTGGTCTGCATTTATAGAATTATTACAAATATAGGGTGCAAAGGTACCTTAAAAAAATTGAGGTCAGGTAATGGGGGATGATAGTTGAAGAGTTGGTATGTCCCATTTGCGTAATGCTCATAAAAACTATTTGTTTCTCTTTTTTTCCTCTTTCTATTTCTCCTTCTTTTCTAGGGTCTATTTCTTAACTCTTTTTCTTTTGTTTTTAATTTTGTTCTTATAGGGTCTTCGTTCTTTCTTGTTGTCACATTTTCTACACTCTCACTTTTTCCTTCACTTTCTTCTTTCTTTCAATCTTATCCTTTCCTTTTACTTATGTAAAAAACAAACGGAGTACATTAATTGTAAGAAGACATAACTGACGAGTACTAATGTATGTGGTTGTAATGTAATGTACTTCTAATAAATAAAAAATAAAAAATATATATATATATTCACAGCCAATGAATATTATTGCTTTCCATTTCTCCATTTTAATCTTGTTAAATCACCATGTTGTGATCCTCGATAGATGGCTGGTGACCACAGAAAATAGCCTTTTAGGTTACTAAAAAGGGATAATAAATGCAGAATCCACTGTTTCAAAACAAAGAGCCCATAATTAATTAAAAATCTGTAACTCAATATTATACTTTTACTTCTCAATAAAGCACACCCTTTCACCTACTTTTGAGATACTCATGCGCATCTTTGTTCAACTTATATTTCACAAAGACTTTATTTTCTTTAGCATTCATTAGCATTTATTTTCTTTGCATCCTAGTGGAATCACATGAGACGTGAAGCATGTATCTCAAGTTATGTGCATTTAATATTGGGATATATCTAGTTAGAAATATAAGTGATTTATAAAAAGATTATAGACACAAAATGCTGGAGTAACTCAGCGGGACAGGCAGCATCTCTGGAGAGAAGGTATGAGTGACGTTTTGGGTCAAGCCCTTCTTACTTCCTCTAACCTCTCCCCTTTGACCGTTAGCCCTTCGCTCACTCTGCAGCAATTCCGACATTATAATCAGGTCTCGACCCGAAACATCACCCATTCCTTCTCTCCAGAGATGCTGCCTGTCCTGCTGAGTTACTCCAGCATTTTGTGACTATCTTTGATTTAAACCAGCATCTGCTGTTCCTTCCTACATATAAAAAGACTATCTTGTCTTGCAATAGAAATAGTATTTTTTCGATAAAATAATTGATTGTTTTTATGTTATCACAGCGCTATTCGAGAGCTCACAGCAAAGACCCTCCATAATCTTACTCCATGCTCTGCAGAATACATGGCAAACATTGGTAATGTATAGTTCACTTTAAATACTGTTGCTTTTAACATAAAACTAAAAGAGAAGGCATATAACATTGCAAAGATTAGTGAGAAGCTAGAGGATTGGGACACTTTTAAAAAACAACAGAAGATAACTAAAAAGGCAATAAGGCGAGAAAATATGAAATATGAAAGTAAGCTAGCCAATAATATAGAAGAGGATAGCTAAAGTTACAAGAGTAAGAAAGAGGCAAGAGTGGATGTTGGGCAGTTGGAAAATGATGCTGGGGAGGTGATAGTGGGGAATAAAGAAATGGCAGATGAATTGAATAAGTTTTGTGCATCAGTCTTCACAACGGAAGACACCAGCAACATGCCTGAAATTCGAGAAAGTCATGGGGTGGAAGTTAGTAGAGTGGCTATTACAAATCAGAAGGTCCTTGGGAAGCGGAAGGGTCTGAAGGTAGATAAGCCACCTCCTTATGGACTGCACCCCAGGGTTCTGAAAGAGGTGGCTTTAGAGATTGTGAGTATCTTTTGAGTATCACTAGAATCAGGTGGTTCCAGACGAATGGAAAATTGCAAATATTATTCAAGAAGGGAGCAAAGCAGAAAAGGGGAAACTATAGTGGTTTGCCTGACTTCAGTGGTTGGTAAGATTTGGAGTCCATTATAAAGGATGAAGGTTCTATGTACTTAAAGTACACAATAAAATAGGCCGAGGTCAGCATGATTTTGTGAAAGGGAGATCTTACCTGACGAACCTGTTGGAAGTCTTTGAGGAAGTAAATAGTGTGGAGTCATACATTTTGATAGTAGGAATAAAGGCGTAGACTATTTTCTAAATGGGGAGCAAATTCAGAAATTGGAGGTGCAAAGGGACTTAGGAGTGTTGGTAAAGGATTCCCAACATGTAGAGGAACCAACGAGAGAGCAGGCTCTTCTAGACTGGGTATTAAGTAATGAGGAAGGGATAGTTAGCAGTCTTGTTGTGCGTGGCCCCTTGGGAAGAGTTACCATAATATGGTTGAGTTCTTCATTAGGATGGAGAGTGACATAATTAATTCAGAAACAAGGGTTCTGAACTTAAAGAAAGGTAACTTTGAGGGTATGAGACGTGAATTGGCCAAGATAGACTGGCAATTGATTCTTAAAGGGTTGACGGTGGATATGCAATGGAAGGCATTTAAAGACTGCATGGATGAACTACAACAATTGTTCATCCCAGTTTGGCAAAAGAATAAATCAGGGAAGGTAGTGCATCCGTGGATAACAAGGGAAATCAGGGATAGTATCAAAACAAAAGATGAAGCATACAAAGCAGCCTACCAGACTCGGAGAAATTCAGAGTCCAGCAGAGGAGGACAAAAGGCTTAATTAGGAAAGGAAAAATACATTATGAAAGAAAACTGGCAGGGAACATAAAAACTGACTGCAAAAGTTTTTATAGATATGTGAAGAGAAAAAGATTAGTTAAAACAAATAGGTCCCTTACAGTCAGAAACAGGTGAATTGATCATGGGGAACAAGGACATGGCAGACCAATTGAATAACTACTTTGGTTCTGTCTTCACTAACGAAGACATAAATAATCTGCCGGAAATAGCAGGGGACCGGGAGTCAAATGAGATGGAGGAACTGAGTGAAATCCAGGTTAGCCAGGAAGTGATGTTAGGTAAATTGAATGGGTTAAAGGCCAATAAATCCCCAGGGCCAGATAGGCTGCATCCCAGAGTACTTAAGGAAGTAGCCCCAAAAATAGTGGATGCATTAGTGATAATTTTTCAAAACTCTTTAGATTCTGGAGTAGTTCCTGAGGATTGGAGGGTAGCTAATGTAACCCCACTTTTTAAAAAGGGAGGGAGTGAGAACACGGGGAATTACAGACCAGTTAGTCTAACATCGGTAGTGGGGAAACTGCTAGAGTCAGTTATTAAAGATGGGATAGCAGCACATTTGGAAAGTGGTGAAATCATTGGACAAAGTCAGCATGGATTTATGAAATGTAAATCATGTCTGACGAACCTTATAGAATTTTTCGAGGATGTAACTAGTAGAGTGGATAAGGGAGAACCAGTGATTGTGTTATATCTGGACTTTCAGAAGGCTTTCGACAAGGTCCCACATAAGAGATTAGTATACAAACTTAAAGCACACGGTATTGGGGGTTCAGTATTGATGTGGATAGAGAACTGGCTGGCAGACAGGAAGCAAAGAGTAGGAGTAAACGGGTCCTTTTCAGAATGGCAGGCAGTGACTAGTGGGGTACCACAAGGCTCAGTGCTGGGACCCCAGCTATTTACAATATATATTAATGATTTGGACAAGGGAATTGAATGCAACATCTCCAAGTTTGCAGATGACACGAAGCTGGGGGGCAGTGTTAGCTGTGAGGAGGATGCTAGGAGGCTGCAAGGTGATTTGGATAGGTTGGGTGAGTGGGCAAATGCATGGCAGATGCAGTATAATGTGGATAAATGTGAGGTTATCCACTTTGGTGGCAAAAACGGGAAGGCAGACTATTATCTAAATGGTGGCCGATTAGGAAATGGGGAGATGCAGTGAGACCTGGGTGTCATGGTACACCAGTCATTGAAAGTAGGCATGCAGGTGCAGCAGGCAGTGAAGAAAGCGAATGGTATGTTGGCCTTCATAGCAAGAGGATTTGAGTATAGGAGCAGGGAGGTTCTACTGCAGTTGTACAGGGTCTTGGTGAGACCACACCTGGAGTATTGCGTACAGTTTTGGTCTCCTAATCTGAGGAAAGACATTCTTGCCATAGAGGGAGTACAGAAGAAGGTTCACCAGACTGATTCCTGGGATGTCAGGACTTTCATATGAAGAAAGACTGGATAGACTCGGCTTGTACTCGCTAGAATTTAGAAGATTGAGGGGGGATCTTATAGAAACGTACAAAATTCTTAAGAGGTTGGACAGGCTAGATGCAGGAAGATTGTTCCCGATGTTGGGGAAGTCCAGAACAAGGGGTCACAGTCTAATGATAAGGGGGAACTCTTTTCGGACCGAGATGAGAAAAACATTTTTCACTATAGCCACAGTCTTTCACTATATCGGCTTTCCATTGAGTTTTTAGTTCGAACAAGATGCATCCATCATCTTGAAATATTTGTGTCAGAAACTAACTCCAATTTCTCGTGTTTCTTTATGCTCATTACATCTTTTTCATTGGAAATCTTTTCATTATTCCTTTGTTTCTAAGATGCGTGATCACATTTCAAATTAGTCTCAAAGTACCTTTATATTATAACTTTCTAAAACCACTGTTATTATTGCATCTTTTTAAACATTTGGTTAATCCATGATGATAGAACATATCTGAATTATATCACTTTTACTTCTGGGGATTTACAAAGGTTTTTGTTAAGATGTGGCTATGTACATATTCTTGCCTTGTTGAATTTTTGCCTTGTTGATAATTGAAATGTGGCCTTCCTTGAGAACTGACAACACGGAGGCAGCTATGTCATTGAGAAGGCAATTCATAATTATTTTGTACTTATTTTCATTATCTGGACACCGCTGGTGTTGAACTGGATTATTTTCCCCTCGATCTCTCCTCAGTAAATATACTGAACTAACACCGTTCTTGCTTCAATAAGTTTAATCGTCACCCCGGGGGATTTACTCTGGTCCACAACCTGTCACTGTCTTGGAGCTCCGTGTTCCCCAGAGCAAGTGATTTACAATAGGCATAACACAAGTATATAAGCAGTGGCAAGCAGAAGCAATTTGGCGCGCTTTCTTGGTCTTCCAATCATATCATGTCACGGTATGTGTATAAAGGCAAAGGTCAGGTTCCTCAAGACAAGTGACTCGCAAGCGCATGATCTCATTATCACCAATGATCAGGTTAAATGACTCAAACAATTGAATTGCAAGCGTATGATCTCATTATCACCCATGTTTAATAAAAAACTGCAGATGCTGGAAAAATCAAAGGTAGACAAGAAATGCTGGAGAAACTCAGCGGGTGAGGCAGCATCTATGGAGAGAAGGAATTGGCGATGTCTCAGGTCGAGACTCTTTCAGACTGATCTTTGGAGAGAGGAGGAGAAATTCTTCAAAGTAGACATACCTTGAGGAGATTTCGCAGTGGCGTGGACAAAATGTTTAAGAAAGAACTGCAGATGCTGGAAAAATCGAAGGTAGACAAAAAATGCTGGAGAAACTCAAGACTGAAGCAGGGTCTTGACCCGAAACGTCGCCAATTACTTCTCTCCATAGATGCTGCCTCACCTGCTGAGTTTCTCCAACATTTTTTGTCTACCTTCATTATCACCAATGATCAGGTTCCTCAAAATGAGTGACTAACTTCGTTATCACAGCTGCAACAGAACCCAGCATTTTTCCACTCAATGCTGGAATTTTCCACTAACTTACACAGCGAAAACCAAACTCGTCACTGCCATTGACAGCATTTATCGCCCATCCCTAATTGAAAATGCTGACATTCTGGTGAAGGTGTATTTATCATTTTAAGTTTCCCAAGTTGTAACCATGAGTTTATATCTATTTCTAATTTCTTGCCTTTTTACCCTCAAGGTTTCTCTAAGCTCATGTTGTCCCTCCAACAGTTTATTTATCCTCCAGCCTATCCCCATAAAACCACTTACACCTAACTTAATTACTTGGCGTACATGTTAGTTAATAATTCCTTTCCTCTGTTCCAGGGATACCTTTTCTCTGTTCCTCTTGCCGTGTAGTCCAGTTTCATCTTTCTGGGGAATTCCATATTTCCAAACCGGTTTCTGCCCTTTGCACAGTATACAAAATGGCTCTTGTCAAGCACAAAATTACATCCTATTTCAGTGTTACATGCATCCCTTCTGCAGTCTTTGACAGAATTCACCACATTTATCCTCCGGCTGTCATCTCTGGGTGGGACCACACTTACACGGTTTCATATTTATCTATTTCGATAGAGTGGGAGAACAGTTCCTGTGATGACTTCCATTGACTCCAATTATACCTCACACTGCCTCGGCAAGGCCAGCAGCATAATCAAGGATAAGTCGCACCCTGGCCACTCCCTCTTCTCCCCTCTCCCATCAGGCAAAAGGTATAGAAGTGTGAAAACGCTCACCACCAGATTTGGGGACAGTTACTTCCCAGCTGTTATCATGCAACTGTATCATCCTATCACAACCAGAGAGCAGTCCTCAATCAATCAATCAATCAATCAAGCACTTTATTCATCCCCAAGGGGCAATTTAAAAGGGCGCATTGCAGTAGCTTTTAAAAAAAAAGAAAGGGACACAAACAACGTAACGAAAAGACAAACATTCAAAGCTACTCTCTGCACCGACCGGTCGACCGCACGAGCAGTGACCCGGCAAAGATTGGGTTGTCAGCAGCGATACAATAATAAAAAACACACAAAATGTAACACAAACATCCACCACAGCATTCATCACTGTGGTGGAAGGCACACAAATTTGGCCAGTCCTCCTCCATTTCCCCCCGTGGACAGGACCAGAGTCCAAGTCAGTCCAGGATCGGCTCTTCCTCACCGGAGACTGCGGCTTTAGATTGTTGTAGGCCGCAGGCCGGCGGTCAAGATTTAAAGTCCCCGCCGCAGCCAGAAGCACCGTAGACTGCAGGGCCGGCGGTCGAAGCTCCCCTCCAGAGGTGATGGTAAGTCCATGCCTGCCCCGCGGTAGAAGTTGGCCGCGGGCCGGCAATGATGGCTTCTTCTTCCCCCGGGTCCCCCACGAGGGATCCCGGGCTGTAGACGCCGCACCAGCTGTAGCTCTGCAGACACAAACAACGTAACGTAACAGCTTCAGGCTGCGACTTCAGGCTGCCGGCTGCCCCGGGCCAGCGAAACGGAGCGCTCCCCTCCAGCGAGCCCCAGCGAGGGTTCACCTGCTCCACGCCGAGAGTCCACGCTGCGCCCGCCGCTGAAGCCCCAGGCACGTCTCCGGGAAAGGCCGCGCCGGGCACGTCTCCGGGAAAGGCCGCGCCGATCCTTGATGTTAGGCCACGGGAGAGGCGACCTGGAAAAAGTCGCCTCTCCATGGAGGAGGCGACTGAAGCGGTTTCCCCCTTACCCCCCCACACCACCCCCCACACAAGACACCCAAAGAAACATTAAATACACACTTTAAAACATACTAAAAAAAATTTTAAAGTTGAAAAAACTGACGCACTGCTGACATGGCTGCTGCCTGAACAGCGCCCCCGGAGTCCTGAACTACTATCTACCTCATTGGTGACCCTCAGACTATCCTTGATCGGACTCTGCTGGCTTTACCTTGCACTATCTATAGACTGTAAATGGCTCGATTGTAATCATGTAGGATGAACTACTATCTATCTCTTTGATGACCCTCGGACTATTCCTGATTGGACTTTGCTGGTTTTACCTTGCACTAAAAGTTATTCCCTTATCATGTATCTATACACTGTAAATGGATCGAATGTAATCATGTATTGTCTTTCTGCTGACTGGTTAGCACGCAACAAAAAGCTTTTCACTGTATCACGATACATGTGATAATAAACTAAACTAAATATTATTGCCTCCTGCTTGCGTTTGGCCCATATTCCTCTAAACCTTTCCTATCCCATGCACTTGTCCAGATGTCTTTGAAATTATGTCATAGTTCCTGCCTCAACTACCTCCTCTGGTAGCACATTCCATATACACATCACCCTCTCTGTTAAAAAATTGCCTCTCAAAATCGCCATAAACAGCAATGGGCCTCGGCACTGATCTCTGTGGCACACCACTAGCCACAGGCCTCCAGTCTCAATAGCAACATTGCATGAAGCCGATTCTCTATCCAGTTTGGCAAACTCTCCCTGGATCGCGTGCGATCTAACCTTCCAGAGCAGCCTACCATGCGGAACCTTATCAATTACCTTGCTGAAGTCCATATAGACAACGTCCATGAATTTGCCCTCGTCATCCTTTTTGGTTACTTATTCCAAAAACTCAACCAGATTCGTAAGACACAATCTCCTACATATAAAACCAAGCTAACTGTTCCTAATCATCCTACCTATCCAAATGTTATCTTTCAGAATCATCTTGTCCACACACTTTTAAATGCATCCCCCTTTACAGACGTTCTCGACCCGAAACGTCACCTATTCCTTCGCTCCATAGATGCTGCCTCACCCGCTGAGTTTCTTCAGCATTTTTGTCTACCACTTTACAGACGTTCATTTGCCTGTAAACAGCCAATGCCAATCAATTTTTGCTAGTTCTTGCTAAATACCATTAAAGTTGACCTTGTCCCAATTCAGAATTTTAACATGTGAGCCTGCCCTGTCGTTATCCATACTATTTTAAAGCTAATAGAACCGTGGTTACTAGTCCCAAAACTCTCACCTACGGACACTTCAGACACTGACCAAACCCTAATTTACCTAATCCTTCCCAGTTTCCTAAGAGTAGATCAAGCTTTGCCCTCTCCTGTGTATCTGAGGAAATTTTTCTCAACACATTTGATAAATTCAACACTGTCTAAAGCCTTGGCACTTTTGCAGTCCCAGACTATATTGGGAAAGTTAAAATCCCCTACTATGACAACTTTATTAGTCTTGCAGTTGCCTGCAATCTCCTGGCATATTTGTTCTTCTAATTCCCATTGACTATTTGGGGGCCAATTGTACCTTCCCAATAACATTTTCAACAATCCACTTTTTCTTTCTTATCTTCTCACTCATCTTTCTCATCATATTTCCAAATTGTTACATTGCTTGTCCAACATGCAGAAACACAAATAAATCTGTCCAACTAATACTTTGAAGATGAAAGCCATTGGTTTCAGTGAGTAACCCAGTGTCTATTCCCCAGCTGCTGGCTTGTCAATCCTTAACCACTGTCCGAGGCTGTTAGACTGTTCAGAGCTTTGGGATCATTGTTTAGTTCTTTCCTGGTCCTATCAATCTCTATTTCTGTGAACACCAGTGATCTTCCAATCCGATTGAATTAGCCATTTTAATTAGTCATTGGTGTCCCCAAAAACTATGTTTTCAACCAAACGTGGTCATCTGCCCTAAATAGCCTCATGCTGAAGAAATGTTTAAGAAAGAACTGCAGATGCTGGAAAAATTGAAGGTAGCCAAAAAAGCTGGAGAAACTCAGCGGGTGAGGCAGCATCTATGGAGCGAAGGAATCGCATATTCCTTCGCTCCATAGATGCTGCCTCACCCGCTGAGTTTCTCCAGCTTTTTTGTCTACCTTCATGCTGAAGAAAGGTGAATTTAAAAGCATATTCTAAATTGTATTGCATTTAAGAATTACGATATTTTTGGTTTACATGTAATCTTTAGCTAAAATTGTGCTATTTGCTTGAAGAACGAAAGTTTATGGCACATTGACTGAATAGTAGCTAGTGTGTTTAGCATTAATATGTTTTCATTTGTGTTAAATCTTTTTTTGTAGCTTTGACACAGTTATTACCTATAGCAACAGGCATTGATTTGAACACTCGACATGGTGCAGTATTGGCTTGTGCAGAAATTGTTAATGCACTCTACAAAATAGCTATTGAGAACAACAAGTAAGTGATTATTTACATGTTCCCATTAGAATACAACCATCAAGATATTCTTTAGTCTCACTAAAAGAGAATAATATTAAAATTTATTAATTATGAAAATTAGTAAAACCTGCAATCGAGGAAATGCTGAAAAAGGTTTTTTATTTACGACTATTAAATAGACATTCTCAGGCAGGTCTTATTTCCTCAAAGCTTCTCACATCTTATAATTATTGGTAACTTGTATTCTGCTGCTTTAGTAATAAGCAGACTAACATCTACCAGTTAAGGTATATTTATGTAATCTAACAGATGTGGTTGCTCATCGCAAATAAATGAATGGTCTCTCACAGCATATCAAGAACTTCAGTTGTACGTAGTAGCACACATATTATTCCTCTTGCTTTGCAGAATTTCAGCCCTAAATTCTCATCACTTGATTTTTCTAACCAGAATCAAAACAATATTTTTAAAATTCTGTTAAGTTTGATTGTAAAGCTTGTATCCTTAATAACAAAAAGTAAGTGATGGTGTGATGATTTATTAGAGGGAATTCAATGCTGAAACTTTGAATGTGTCTTGAGTATTATTTTTACCCCAGAAAAGAATTGGTTGTTCCTTGGTATCTTTTAGTTGTGTGTGAATTGTGCATTTTGAAAGTTTTACCACAAAGAATGTTTCAACAAATTGCTTAGATGCACCTGTCCAACATGTTCTTGAAGCCTGTAATGCAAGGTGCTGAAAGTGTATCATAATAAAGGGAATGAAGAAGAAAGTGGTGGCAATAGAGGCTCGTGGATTTAGAAAATAAATATTGTTCTCTGCAGCTGTCAGTTCCAACGGCTGTGTTGCCTGCCTAGTGCCAGAACAAAAAATGCCCCCTTGTACTAGTTTAAGGAGAAGTTTGGGCTGGGAGGGTAAAGATACAGTTGCCACGATTGATGTAGAAAGTAATGACATAGGTATGACTAGGAAGGCGGTTCTGCTGAACAAGTATCAGTACCTGGTCTCCAAATTAAATAACAGAGCACAAAGATGATAACACCTTGTGCTATGTGTAAATTGCTACATGGTAGCTAGGATCAGATAAATTAACGTACGGTGCAAGAGACTGCAGTGAGAAAAATAGGTTTCAATTCACTAGTATTAGAGGAATAAATTGGTAACTGTGCTCCAGCAAATTGAATAATTTGTGTTGCAAAAAGCTTTTAACTCATAAAATCAAGAAATAGAAACAGTTATGCAGATGAAAAGGGCAGAAAACATTCTAGGCACCTAAACAATATTGGAAATGTGGGTCAAATGTGTTCCCTCTTGAGTTTCTAGATCTGGAAGAGCATCTTTGTAAATTAATTCAAACCCCTATTGTTGCTAATTTAGTTTGGCCAATCCAAGTATAGATTGGAATCTCCTTTGATCATTGTATTAACTGTTACATCCACCTATAATGTTCTCATTTATACCATGTCCTACCTTATTGCTGTGTGAGAGCCTACACTAATGTTTTCTGTACATTGCTGCTTCTCTATTCCATCCAAAATTCATTTTCTGAGTCCAGATCCATTATGTTATTCATTATTATCGGGTCAACCGTGTTCTCTTTTCCATTTTCTCTACTTTTATAAAGGTTAAATATCCTAGAATATTTTAATTCTTGTGCTGGGTCAGGTTATATCCACTTCTCTGTCATGGCTATTAGATTATCCTACATTTTAGTCATTAATTCAACTATCTAGCTATGAATGTTACAGGTGTTGAGAAGAGCCTTGCTCTGTCCATTTGTCTCTGCTCTGACACTAATTCTAGCTATACTCTAATGCATTTATAGGCACTGTCCCTTCTGGACAATATCTGGTTATATCTTCCCATTTCTCGACCCTGCACTATATGTTTGTCCTTCTCACCTTGTTTACAAAGCTGAATATCACCCAGTTTCTACCGCTATTTAAGTTTGTAACTTCTTCAAATATCACTTTCTGTGAGATTCAATTTGTCTTAGTTTGATCCATGCCCCTCCCCATAAACTGCTTGCCAGAACAGTAAATAATTCAATCACCTTCATAATTTACCTTCATCAATCCTCCTCAAAAATCACACCCATGGCTGTTATGTACTCGCTAGCAATGTTGGTCCATATTAAAGTAGTTTTTCCTCTCCCAGCTTCTTTTATGTTTCCCAAACCTATTTCTACAGAATTTGATGTTTGAGGAGGAGAGAAGAAAGGAAGTCCCAGCATGGGGAGACCGCCCTGAGGGGAGGGGGAAGGAGGGGAGAACAAAAGAGGACCTGGCGCGGGGTACTTTGTAGCTTTGTCAGCGCCCTTTATGTGGCGACTCTTTGTATACATTGCGTATGCAAAATAAAGAACTCACAAGTGACAATAAAGTATTCATTCATGTTCTTCTGCTAAGCAACTGTTTCATCAAATAATTTCTATTAGTAGAAAATGCCTTATAATAATAAATGGTGTATGCAGTACTTAATAAATTCATCTGACATTTTATGCATATACGAACATTAATTATCTATTCCAATAATTTTCCAGCAGGTAATTGAAGGCAGGTAGCAAGTGTGTTGTGCCTGGTTATTGCAGGCTGCTTTATTATATCGAAGATATGTAAATGTAATGGTCAGTCATACAGCAAAATTTGTGTTTCTTGCATTTTTAAATTCAGCTTGTTGCTGTTTGGATATATCGGTTAAAAGTATGATGTTGTGTCCTATAGAGAACCTTATTTTGGTCAGGACTGTCAAGCATATGGCCCTCAAACCACAAATAGGAATAAAAAGGAACTATTAAAATTCTTCTTGTTTTAATGTTCTACTTATCGTTTTATGTTAACTCATCAATGTGATGTAATAATTGTGTTTGACAGGCCAGTGACAGATTATATCAATGGGAATACACTAGAAAGTTTGAAGAATATTCATCGAAAGGTATGACTGGCACAGTACAATTTAGCAACATATTTGATTGCAGTTTTTTAATATTCATCTCAAAATGAGTTAGCTCCATAGCTCTTAACAAAACAAAATATAGCCTTTTCAGCATTTGTGTGGACATGATGCCACATGATGCCATTTGTTTACTGGAAGGCCTCACCACCCAGATTGGAGCTGAATTCTTTTAAAAGGTGCTCAACTAACGGTGGAGAAGTGGTGGAGCTACTGCCTTGCAGCGTCAGAGACCCGGGTTCGATCCCGACTACGGGTGCTGTCTGTACGGAGTTTACGTTCTCCCCGTGACCTGCATGGGTTTTGTCCGAGATCGTCGGTTTCCTACCACACGCCAAAGATGTACAGCTTTGTAGGTTAATTGGCTCAGTATAAATATAAAATTGTTCCTGTGTTGATGTAGAATCTTGTTAATGTGCGGGGATCGCTGGTCGATGCCGACTCGGTGGGCCAAAGGGCCTGTTTCCACGCTGTATCTCTAAACTAAACTAAGTGTGGACTTTACAGTAGAAATGCAGCAAATATGGGCAGATTGCTGCTCACTTTAAATTACTGACCATCAGTTGATATTATGAACTGCAGTAATAATGATTGAACAGCACCGTTCTAAAATTTGATTTCACTAGCTGTCATTGACGATTATGGTTGTACAGATTTCAATTTCAATTAAGATGACACACAGATTTCAATTCAGATGATACACAGATCATCTTTGTGTTTACTTTATCCATAATTTGTGTTTGAGTGTCATAGACTTATATATCCATGAAATGGCCCTTTCAGCTCAACTTGTCCATACTAATCAAGTTGAAAAGCTGCATCTACATTGGAAGTCATCACTAAGCTGATCTTTCAAACATTCTCCCTAACTTCTGCTTCACCATGTGACTAATAAAGTAACATTCAGAAGATACGTACCATTGTATTCATTACTGTCAACAAAGAAATGGGCAAGCCCTTTCAATTACATTCAGCAATCCTTTTCATTTGATTGTTTTACAAGATAGAATTGGTATGTCAAACAATTTACCATTTGCACACTGACTGATCAGTTTGTCTTTTGAAGTATGTATGTATAGAAATTCCACATACATTTTCTATGTACTTTTAATGCCTGTTATTTCTTTCAGCTTTATAATTGCCAGTTATACAGGTAAGTGTTTATTTTAAACCTTTTAACAATCACCTTAATATTTAAGATAGAGATTTAACTCATTTAACTTCCATCCCTTGACTCTCTTGAATTTAAGGCACGTTGCTGGTGTCTTCCAATGTGAAGACTGCTGCACAAAAGTTGTTCAATTCCTCTGCCATTTCATTATTCCCCATTATTCCTTTTTTCTGCGATCTAGATCATCAGTAGTCATGGGTGAAGTGCTGGGAGACGGAAGAATGGCTAATGTGATGCCTCTATAACCTAACCTCTGTAGTAGGCAAATTCCCAGAGAATATTCTCAAGGATAAGATATATATGCATTTGGATAGACAGAGGCTAGTAGATAGCATGGTTCTGTATGTGGGAGATTGAGTCTTAGGAATTAGATTTTTTGCGACACAGTAGCGCAGCGGTAGATTGCTGCCTTCCAACGTCATGGACCTGGGTTCGATCCTGACTTTGGGTGCTGTCTGTATGCAGTTTGTACGTTTTTCCTGTGACCGCATGGGTTCTCCAGTTTCCACCCACATTCCAAAGATGTGCGGGTTTGTAGATTAATTGGCATCTGCATATTGCCACGTGTGTAGGATGCAAAACTGGGATAATATAGAACTAGTATACGGGTAATCGTTGGTCAGCGTGGACTCGGTAGTCGTTGGAACTAACTAATTAAAAAGGTTGATAATGGCAAAGCTGTAGCTGATGTGTAAGGCATTTGGTAAGGTTCCACATGGTTGGCTGTTCTGGAAGGTTAGTGAGCATGAGATTCAGGAAGAGCTAGCCGACTGGATAGAGAATTAGCTTCACGGTGAGAACCAGAAGGTGATTGTGGAAGGTCACCTGAGCACAGGAAGGATGTTGTTAAGCTGGAAAGACTGCAGAGAAGATTTAGGAGGATTTTTCCAGAACTTGAGGGCCTGAACTATTGGGAAAGGTTGGGCAGGCTAGGACTTTATTCCTTTTTTTTAAATCAGACAATTTATTCAATTATTAAAAAATAATATTTACACTACAATAAAACAAGTCATAACCCACCACCATAATACAACACAAACATATATCCATAATAAACTACTATACAACTATGTTACAATCCTTATTGAGGATACATTCAACACCCAGCGGAGCCCAGCGGTCCCGGAACTGGACTTTATTCCTTCGAGTGCAGGAAGATGAGGGGTGATCTTATAGAGGAGTGTAAGATCATGAGAGGAATATATAGCATGAATTCACAGTCTTTTATGCAGATTAGGGGAATCAAGAACCAGTTGACATAGATTTAAGGTAATGATAGACACAAAAGACTGGAGTAACTCAGCGGGGCAGACAGTATCTCTGGAGAAAAGGAATAGGTGATGTTTCGGGTCGAGACCCTTTTTCAGACTCAGGTGAACTCTAAGGTGAGCTGGGAAAGGTTTAACCTCTGGGGCAACCTTTTCACACAGAGGGTGGTGGGAATATGGAACGAGCTGCCTGAAGAGGTAATTGAGGCAGGTACTATAGAAACATTTAAAAGACATTCGGACCGGTACGTGGATAGGAAAAGTTTAGAGGGATATGGCCAAATCCAGGCAGGTGGGACTAGTTTAGATGGGGCATCTTGGTCAGCATGGGCAAGTTGGGCTGAAGGGATTGTTTCCATGCTATGACTAGACACTTTTTCATGTTGATTTTGTTGAATCTGTGTCTACCCATTTCAGCAGACTATGCCTTCCAACTGACAATTCTTCTCCATCCGTCACTACTCCTTAAAGTTTTAATTCATGTATACATTTTGAAAGTTGTGCCCTGCATGTGCATTTACTGCCGTAACACATACTGAAATAAAATGTTGGGCTTTTAAATAATTGACTGAATATTGCCTTTAGGCCACGGTCTCTTATGGTTTCAGCTCCCAATCTTATTACACACTTTATGTACTTTTCTGCACATGAACTCCAAACCCAATGTTTGAATCTGATTGATTCTTTCATTGTCTTGCCATTTACCTTGGTGCTAATTTAATGACATCTATGCTGTACATTGAGTCCCATTATCTCTTATATTGTGCACACTAACTAAGTTTTATTCATTCTTTTAAGCATTTCTGGACAAAAAAAAATTTGTTGTGGTTTTCCATTGTAGAGGATTGGAATTCAGTTAGCCATTCCCCTCCTCTTGGTTAATAAAAATCTCTGCAACTGATTTAATCATGTTGTTGCGACAGCTTTTGTTGCTGATAGATTAATTTTACATTAATCCCATTCTGTACATTAATTTTACAGAATGGGATTATTAAATGGAATTAATTTAGTGTTATCCTATTAGACAATAACCTCGTATCATTATCATCTTCATCTTCATTGCTTGTCCATTCCTTAAATTACCAACGTAGAATGCTTTTGATTGCCTCTATCTTGTGACTATCTTGTGCTCAATAGTAGACTGCACTATAATCAGAAACAAGGATATTTGCTGATGGTCACAGGAGTTTAGTTCATTCTACAATTCCTCAATTAATGAACCTGTTAGTGCCAGGTCCTGGACTGCATTCATTCTCATGGTATCTGTGTAAATAATATTCCCATCACATAAGTACAGGCAATGGCCATCACATCACCACTCCATGATCTTCAACTCCTTTACTCTCATTGAATTCCACATTGCTAAGGGTTCACCAATGATGTGAAATTTAAGTGGTCTAGCCATACAATGGACCATTTTGGCCAAGCCACCTTGGCTGTAATTTCACCCAGCTGCCACCATTGGGAAGAAGGTACAGGAGCCTGAGAACTGTTACCTGCAGGTTCAAGGACAACTTCTTCCCATCAACCACCAATCTATTGAACCATCCTGCACAACCCTAACCATAACCTACTTCAACAGCAAACTACTATGGATTTTGTATAAGGCTGCACTATGTACTTTGGCTTGCACTATTAAGGTCTGGTTTACCTGTATAGCTGTCAATGTATCGTTAATTTATTTGTTGTGTTGCATTTAAAGTGCCTGTGAAACTAGCAAGTACAAATTTCATTGTTCCATTTCTGGTTCATTTAAATGTTCTTGAAGTGTGGAAAAACGTTTAGAGAAGTGTATGTGGGAGGTTAAAGCATCAAGAGACTTGCAATGATCAAAGGGCTGCAGTTGAAAGATCATCGTTATATGGGGGGGGGGGGGGAGTTCTAAAGTTGAAGGAAATGACAAAGTCAAGGTAGGCTGAGGGTCCGGAGCGATGGCAGTTTTTGAAATGAGCGAAGGCAGTTTTAGAATTGAAGAGGAGATGAACAGTCTTGGCACTTTAACAAATGTCAAAAATCAATTTTGGGCTAAAATATAACACCTCGTTCCAAATGTTATGGATTTTCGCTCTTAAAAATTCACAGGTCATTACCCAAAAAAGAATCGAGCTATGGAATAAAACTTGCTTTCATTAAATTTATTTAAAGAAACCGTAAATAATTAAAACAATTTTTTTTTCAACTTTCATTTCTTGACATTGCTATGCATTACAGAGAATCACAATATATCATGATTTATAGGAACATAAATCCCATCCCCCCCCTCCCCCATAAGGGGGATCGACATTATTGTTTGAAATCATTCCATTTCACACTGATTATGAAGTTACATTTATTTCTCATCCATCGTTATTATGATAGCCATAAATAACCAATAATTTGATAAACACAAAATGTTATTAAAGAATAATTGAGAATTACTACTCTCTCCAGAACACAGATGGGGTGAGAACATCTTCCAAACCTTACTAAACGTACAACTCTAGTGCAACTGAGTTAATTGCATTCAAGAGGTTAAGAATATGATTTATAAATTCTGTAAATCTTTCATTTTCTTGGGCAGCAAAACAGTGGTTGAGAATATAAAATGATAGAAAGTTACTTTCTCTAGCTAAGCTTTCCAAATTTGTTCCTTTTCTGTAGAGGATTCGGTGGAGCATTTATGAGACCAGCAGGTAAGCTGAAGATGATACTAATATATACCATATTGATTTAGTTATGTTATATATCATTTAAGCAAGAATTTATCATTTAATATTAAATATTGTAGTAAAAGCTATCAACTTATTCTCATAATTATCTTGTAATAACTATCTCATGATAGTTTATTTGACACTAAGTCATCTTGAATCCCCAGGACATTGATTGACCAAGGTGTAACTTTGACTGTGCAGTGTAACTTTGACTGTGCTGTGAAACTGTTTTTGCTGTGTGACGTTTGAGAAACTGGCAATCAGCTATCCTAATATCATCCCCATAAAATACATTGGAACAAATTGTGTAAGAAAGAACTGCAGATGCTGGTTAAAATCGAAGGTAGACACAAAATGCTGGAGTAACTCAGCGGGTGAGGCAGTATCTCCGGAGAGAAGGAATGGGCGATGGACCAAATTGTATTGGCTGCCAATGTTCACTCCTGCAGAACAATATCCCAGAATGTCTGAAGAAGGGTCTCGACCTGAAACGTCACCCATTCCTTCTCTCCAGAGATGCTGCCTGTCCCACTGAGTTACTCCAGTTTTTTGTGTCTATCCCAGAATTAATGACTGGTGTCGTTTCACTCAGGTCATGACATTCCAGGGTCGGGCCCTTAGCTTTTATGGTGCTGAGGTTATGCTATAATTGATAGAATTGCTTAGGATATTTCTCTTGCCTTGTTGATTATGGAGACGTAGATCGATTGGTAGTATTTTGTTTATGTTGTGTTTGGTAGTTATAGACCTCCGCAACTTGCCCAGGCACATGTAGAGTGGTATGGGATGTACCCATATAAACGTTTGGACTACAGTTGACAAGTCAAGGAGATAAATACAGAATATTTGGATGTGTAACAGAAACATAGAGTATAAAATCTGAACTTTTATAAATCATTTGTTGGATACCCTGTGGCATACTACGCTCATTTCCAGGCATGATACATTTGAGAGTGTGCAGAGGAGATTTGTTCCCCTTATGTAAGGGTATGAGGGGCTTCAATTATCTAAAACTGGAGAAGTTTGGAACTTTTACTACAGAGCAGACAAAGATATTAAATTATGCTTGTCAAAATCATGATGCAAACATATTAATTCTCAATTTGGGGAATCAATGTCCTTTGTGTCAGAGATATAATGAACAAATAAACCAGATGAGTTGTGAGATGGAAGGCATTGCTAGAAAGCGTTGGAATTACAATCATAATTCTGAAATGGGGAAATGGGTAAATAATTTGAAGTCGGATTGTGCAGATTAAGTTCTATTCCTTGGTCCTATTGACTTGCTTGTTCAAATAACTGGCAAATGTGCCAGTGCGATTGACTCTGCCAAATGTGCCAAATTTGACTTGGTGATTTCACCTTTTTAAAGTTTTTGTTGAATTTTTAAAAAAGCACTTTTTTTTTGTGCAGCTTTTCATGTTGAACCCAGAATATATTGTTCTAAGTTGGTCCATGCTATTTATTTTATGAAGTTCAGTCCGATTACAGAAATTTGAGCTAATTGTGGAAGTAAGCTGTTCCCCATCTGGTTATGCTAGGTCTAGTAGACCATTTAAGCTTTTAGTGTTCTTCATTGTTCTTGTTTAGCCCAGTCTACAAACTGAGGCCATTCAAGATTCCAGTTTTTAATAAACACAGAATTTATATATTTTTTTATATAATATAATAATATAAGGTTATATAATTTATTGGAAAAGGAGAAACTTCAATATAAAATACACAATTTTTTCATAAATTTTGATCAGTTGATTTAAGTACACAATCTGATGTTGAAATTATCATTCGTAAAAATGTTTTTAAATTTTATTTTACAGTATGCTGTTTCATAGAAAAAATGTCGCAGTCAAAAATGCCTTTGAAGAATGATTCCATAATTGGTAAGCTGCTTACTATTTAAAGCTTGATGTGTATTATGTTACCACTAATAGTTGGTTCAAAGGTGAATATAATTGTGGAAATATTTCAAAAAAATTTAATGCAAAAACTACTATTATCAGAGTTCAAAAATGAAGAATGTAGAGTGTACTTTAGGAACTAAGGATGGTGATCTGATCATATATATACTGCAGATCTTGATCTCTCAAAGTTTAATATCTAATTAGTGCAGAATTGGCTAACAATATTTAACAATTAGTAAACAGCTAACAACGGCCTGTTTCCTTTATCATCATTACTTTTTTGCAAATCTTTCATTCGTTTGTTCTATATCTCTCTACATCACCATCTATATCTTTTATTTCCCTTTCCCCTGACTCAATCTGAAGAAGGGTCTCGGCCCAAAACATCACCCAATCCTTCTCTCCATAGATGATGCCTGTCCCGCTGAGTTACTCCAGCATTTTGTGTCTATTTTCAGTTTAAACCACCATCTGCAGTTCCTTCCTACAGAATTAGCAGTAATGTACACCCGGAAGAACAAATTCAGATGAATTTAAAAAATAGATTTTTTTTTACTTAATCTGATAGGAATTTGTGGTGAAGATAGACACAAAATGCTGGAGTAACTCAGCGGGTCAGGCAGCATCTTTGGAGAAAAGGAATAGGTGACATTTTGGGTCCGAACCCTTCTTCAGACCTTTTCTTCAGAAATTCTGGGTATCTTTGTGATCCATTGTTAGAATTAATATATCTGAACGATGAGAAAGTGAACCAATTGTTCAAATATTTTAAAGATATTTAAGTATGGAATGAAAATTGGGTGCAGGTGACCTCCATGTTAGATGTGGGGCTGGGGGAGGGGGCAGGTTTGAGTTCCTAGGAAATCAATCTGATCACTATTTTCCATAACACTGCATCATTTGTGCTTATGTCAAGAAATGTGAGTTGCAAAAAAAAAAATGGTGTTGATTTTTGTTTAGCTTAGTAAAGGGCCTGTCCCACTTGGGCGATTTTTCAGCTGACTGCCCTCGACTGTCAAGTTCGCGGCACTCGCCTGAAAAACCGGGAACTGGAACGCACACACACACGCACACACAAACACATCGCAAAGGCGGGGCCGGGGCAAGCGGGGGGAGCGCTGTCTAAACGGTGCAAAGCCAAGGTGATACAGACACACACCGCGATGACCAGGAAGGTTAAGACAACTAACACAGTGTATGGTAAGTCCTTTAAAAGAGGGTGGGGGGAGAAACATAGAAACATAGAAACATAGAAAATAGGTGCAGGAGTAGGCCATTCGGCCCTTCGGCCATTCAATATGATCATGGCTGATCATCCAACTCAGTATCCCGTACCTGCCTTCTCTCCATACCCCCTGATCCCTTTAGCCACAAGGGCCACATCTAACTCCCTCTTAAATATAGCCAATGAACTGGCCTCAGCTACCCTCTGTGGCAGAGAGTTCCAGAGATTCACCACTCTCTGTGTGAAAAAGTATTTCCTCATCTCGGTCTTAAAGGATTTCCCCCTTATCCTTAAGCTGTGACCCCTTGTCCTGGACTTCCCCAACATCGGGAACAATCTTCCTGCATCTAGCCTGTCCAACCCCATAAGAATTTTGTACGTTTCTATAAGATCCCCTCTCAATCTCCTAAATTCTAGCGAGTATAAGCCAAGTCTATCCAGTCTTTCTTCATATGAAAGTCCTGACATCCCAGGAATCAGTCTGGTGAACCTTCTCTGCACTCCCTCTATGGCTATAATGTCCTTCCTCAGATTTGGAGACCAAAACTGTACGCAATACTCCAGGTGTGGTCTCACCAAGACCCTGTACAACTGCAGTAGAACTTCCCTGCTCCTATACTCAAATCCTCTTGCTATGAAGGCCAACATACCATTCGCTTTCTTCACTGCCTTCTGCACCTGCATGCCTACTTTCAATGACTGGTGTACCATGACACCCAGGTCTCGCTGCATCTCCCCATTTCGTAATCGGCCACCATTTAGATAATAGTCTGCCTTCCCGTTTTTGCCACCAAAGTGGATAACCTCACATTTATCCACATTATACTGCATCTGCCAAACATTTGCCCACTCACCCTTCTATCCAAGAAGGGGGAGAAGGGGGGAGAAGGAGTGGAGACACTTTTAATAAGCCAGACAACTTTTAATAAGCCAGAGATACACAGCTGTGTAGTTCGGCGGGCATTTAACATTACCGGTCGGTTCTCCTTGGTTCTGAAAACTCGTGCTTACGTTTTTTCCCCCCCAATGAGCCAATGAAAATGCCCGGTTAGCAAAGGCGATTAACTAAAACGACCTACGACTAGATCGACTACCTATAACTACATGGCGACCATACTACAACTGCGCCTACGACTACAAAAGTATCGATTTTCTCCATGGCGACATGTTGAAAAATTTGTGGTCACCATTCTGAGGCCGCGACTAGTTCCCAGAATGCGGGAACTCCTCGTAACCATAAAGGAGACTCACCAGAGACCACCAGCGAACATGTGGCGACCATGTCACAGAGTTTCCTGCACTCGCCTAAAAAGTCACCCAAGTGGGACAGGCCCTTTACTTTTTTATACAAATTTCACGAGAGTGAATTTGATTCTGTTATCTTAAATTTTCAGGTGGTAATTTGTGAGAATTAAGTTTCGTAAACCGTCTTAATGCAGGGGTACTGACCGGTATTGATGCATTAACAAAATATCTTCTCTGATTCGTAATGTCATTAAAGACATTGGTGCAGAAGTAAATGTTCATGTTGATTTATTGTCTTGGTTAGAGTTAGCCAAAGGACAAAAACATATTTTAATTTGAATATTGAACTTGAATAATTAAAATGTATTGGAGCAAAAAAAATCAGTTTTTGATCAATTATTTTAAACTAAATATAGCAGGAAAAGCAAACAGATTGAAACATGGAGTAAATTAAATGGGTTATTTGCATTTTGGTTAGGCTTTTGTTTTTGCAGTAAGCATTAATTCCCATGTCTTTAATTCGCAGAACATAATTGTATAAATAAATCTAACGCTGTTGAAAGTATCAGTTAAGACTTAATCTGAAAAATATTTGGAATTTGGGGATTTTAAGGCAAACAGCCAGGCATTATCAAAGTATTATGCAAAAAGCATTTTCTTTCCAATTCACAAAAACAAATTTCCGTTTGGTTAGGTGAATGGCAGTGGCTTATTGATGATAGTTTGAAGAGCATACACCACTTTACAAGCACAGCAAAACAGAAAACCAAGGTAATTCTACATATAATAGGTAGTATTTTATTCTCCTTTACTGATGACCCATAACACTTTATTGATAAACACTTTATTGATATAAGCAGGAATGGCAACTCCTTTCCTTGTAAAAATTGAATTTTTAAATAAATTTGTTGTAACAGTAATCCTTGTGTTTTCAGTTTCAGGAAACTGTAATCTCAGCACTGACAGCTTTGTGCAATGAGTATTATCAAATTGTACCGGGTAGAGCCAATCCTGAAATACAAAGTAAGGAATCTATTTGTCTTGTCATCTTTAATTATTAAATAGATTTTACACATATATTGCTTTATCTTTTGTATAATTTCAATCTATTGTAATATAACCTTGTTCAAATTAAATTTGAAGTGGTGATTATCGTCAATGGACAGTATTTTCTGCCATTTTCTTTGAGTGACTCAAATTTCTCTGCTGAGTTAGTTCAGCGATTCTCCAGGTTCTGCGTGTGTGTGTGTGTGTTGGGGGGGGGGGGGTTAAAAAATGTCAAAAATCATCAAGAAGTTAGATGATTTTCACAAATATCTGCTATCTTTATGTCACCCATTATGTCACTGTGATAAATGGGTTCATTATATTTGCTTGGTTGCAACCAATTAATTTAATCTCCATTAACCTCCCTTGTGTTTCACATCGACACATTTCATATCATATATTACCAGCAATTGTGTGTTATCAGTAAGAATACAAGTGATTCTTCATATAAGATGTTCTGCTAATTATTTATTTTCCCCAATTTCCCCATTGTCTTTAGATAAACTAGTGGACAAATATGTTTCTGAGCTACAACGTCCTGAAGAAATGACTCGTTGCGGGTTTTCTTTGGCATTGGGTGCACTTCCAAAATTTATGCTAAATGGCAAATTCCACCAGGTGAGTTAAAGAAATGTTCACATTTGAAAACAGCTGAAACCCTGTGAGTGGAGGAATTTTTCTCTTTTCACTTCCAGCTGCAGGCTGGATCATTGAAGACATTTGAAAATATTTCACAATGCATAAATAATGTGCTGCCATTATAATACTGATATAGAACATTGTCTCCTTAAAATTTAAGTGTTTGCTAGAGTAGAAAAATGGTGATTAAATTATAAGGTAGGACTAATATTTTAAAACAGTGCTTTAATGGTGATCTAATGAGTAAATAAAATAAAACGTCACCCGTTAAGTTAAAAACAAACTATTTCAGTATCTTGGTTATATTCCACAGCTACCATGTGACCTGCTGAAAGAGACAGACAGTTCACAATTCACAAAACAATTTTTTTGTTCTTCCACCCGAATCATCATTTCCATGGGTAATCAGGACAGCTGTTTTCTACCCGGGTTTTGTGGGTTCTGAGCTGGCTGTTGTGGTCAATATTACAACTGCAGAAATATCCACGGTCGGCAGGAGATACATAATAGGGTGGGTTGGGTGTTTATAAGGTAGTGTGTCCTTCCACCATTTCCTCAAAGTTCTCAGTTCCATCCTATCCCTTTCTCTTCTTGTGGATTGGTGTATCTGCCCATTAGGGATGAGCAGGTGTAAGAGAGGGAGTGGAGATGGGTGTATCCATTGAGATATGCGAGTATGAGATATAAGAATTACATAATTGCATGCTCAAGGTGAGTGCAAGAAGCTGGAAGGCAGAATGTTCAGTACACATGCTGATATATTTAGACAGAACATTGATCAAAATTGAGAAACCATGCATGGAAAAAGATGAGTAGATATTTTCATAATTGAGGTATCCATCACAAATCCATCTGTATCAGATTTGTGGCTTGAGATACACCGATATGTGTAAAGAGAAGGATCCTTCTCCAGCCTGCTGAGACCCTGTGAGTGGACCCTTCTCCAGCCCGCTGAGACCCTGTGCGTGGAGGATTTTTTTTCTTTTCACTTCCAGCTGCAGGCTGGATCATTGAAGAATTTTGCAGCAGCCAGCTCGTACCTCTTCCAATTTATGTCAACTCTGAGTGGTCTCCTGACACACCTGATATGAAGGATGCCCCCTGCACTCCATCTCTATCCATAAAGAAGCTGAGATTGTCATTCGAGAAGCAGACATAATCTATCCACTGCAGTGGTCTGTCCTAATCCATTTCAAGAACTTCAATAATGCATCCACTTGGAGCTGTGCTATGGCTCAGTGAAGAGTACTTTTGAGGACTGGTGCCAATTCCATTAGAATGTATTGGCAGGCATGCTGAGTTTAGGTATTAATTGTCATGGTCTGTGCAGGTTGCCAGTTAAGATAACATTGAGCACAAATTTACACGAAGATCACTATCAAATCTTGCATTGGCGTGCACAAGCATGCTAACGATACTGAGTGGGATTGGCAGCCAATTTAGAAGCAGTCAGTTTCTAAGCTTTGGTACCCTTTACATACTAATAGCTATTCAACAATGGAAGGAAAAGCAATGTTTAGGGGATGGGCAGTATCATATACAAGTAGAAACATAAAGGAGTTGTGAATTAGAAGGAAAATCAGATGTCTAATATGCACTAACTCAATCTGGTTGTGAGTAATAAAATGGTAACTCTATTTGTATAGTTTAGTTTAGTTTAGAAATAAAGCCTGGAAACGGGCCCTTCGGCCCACCGAGCCCGAACCGACCAGCGATCCCTGCACAGTAACACTATCCTACGCACACCAGGGACAATGTTTTACATTTCTACCAAGCCAATTAACCTACGTCTTTGCAAGTGTGGGAGAAAACCTACGCGGTGAAGGGGAGAACATACAAACTCCGTACAGACAGCACCCGTAGTCGGGATCGAACTCTGGTCTCTGGCGTTGTAACGCTGTATGACAGCAACTCTACCACCGAGCAACTGCACCACCGGGTCTTTGACTTTGTTCATGAAATACGGTTTGTCACATATTACACTGATTGAAAGAAGTTACTGGACATCAATATTTTCCTGTCAGATTCAGTCTGGCTGAGCTTCATCGATCGGCTGAGTGAAATATGCAGCACAAGAACCACTAATACTTGCCAAGTGGTGATGTTCTTCTGGCCTCTTCCCAGGAGATAGTGAGTGGATGCCTTTCATAAAGACGAGTTTTTTTTTACCCAGCCAGGTTTCTGAAGTCACTGATATGTGGTAATCACTTGCCCCACCATCAATGGAACAGCAACGAGTCTTTGATCAGTATTTTACCTCCTTTTTCTTCATCTGCTTGGTTCGGTATGTTTAACATGAGCTTTGTTTTGCATTTTTGAATGTTCATGTAATAGGTAACCTTCCAACAAAGCTTTTTTTTACTTTCAGTTATTACATTTTTTGAGATATTTACCAGATCCTGAATGATAGCCCTTTTCAACACATGTTTTACGATTGGTGGGTAACTCATTTTGCTTTATTCCTTAAACATGCAGACTGATCAAACCGAATGATAACCAAAGAGAAAACTTTAGATCCTGAAAATATGAAAACAGAATGGGAAATTCTAAAAATGCTCAGCAGGCCAGGCAGCACCTGCAGAAAGCAAAATAGAGCCATTGTCCCAGGTTGGACACCCTTGTCAGAATTGACCAAATTAAGTCAGAATTGATGAGACCCCAACTTTCAGATATTAACAGCTCTGAATCTGTCAGCTCCTACTTAATTTCCTTGTCTGTCATAAGACAAATCTTCACAATCTGATGAGTCTAATCATTTATATGAATATTAGTTAGTCACATTGACAATGTGTTGATAGAAATAACATCTGTGATTCAGTAGTACTTTTCAGCACTGAATTAATAGCATATTATGTGCTCAGCACTGGATTGCTAGGTATGCAATAGGTGTTTTTATGCTAATATTTTATGATCAGGGCGGCCACGGTGGTGCAGCGGTAGAGTTGCTGCCTTACAGCGCCAGAGACCAGGGTTTGATCCCGACTACGGGTGCTGTCTGTACGGAATTTGTACGTTCTCCCCGTGACCGCATAGGTTTTCTCTGAGATCTTTGGTTTCCTCCCACACTCCAAGGACGTACAGGTTTGTAGGTTAATTGGCTTAATATAAGTGTAAATTGTCCCTAGTGTGTGTAGGATAGAGTTAATGTGCAGGGATTGCTGGTCGGTGCGGACGTGGTGGGCCGAAGGGCCTGTTTCCGCTCTGTATCTCTGAACTAAATTTAAAAACCACAAACATTCTCTGTAATTATACCTTCTTCCTTCTCCTTTTTCTGCTAAGAAACCCTCTTTTTTTTCCTTTCTTTCCCCTTCCCTTTCCACTTGTACCATTTACAATGGTACACAATTCACAACTATGCTATCCCCAAGCTTATCAATTCACAACTCTTTACTCTTCTGGGCTCACACCTGTCTCCACAAATGTGGCACTTGTCCAACAATCTGTCTATCAAATAACTTCCTCATCTGTGTTTACCCATTACTAACCATGCTCTGTCCTGTCCCTCCTGTCTCAGCTTCCCCCCCCCCCCCTCAACAATCAGTCTGAAGGAGGGTCCTGACCTGAAACGTCACCTATCCATATTCTACAGAGATGCTGCTTGACTCGCTGAATTTCTCCAGTATTGTGTGTCCATATTTGGTATAAATTATCCTTTACAGTTCCTTGATAGTACACTTTGTAATTATTTTATTAATGTTTCGTCTCTTTTATTCCTTGACCACTCTGTCTTCGTTGAGATGTGACTCCTGAGATGTGGGTAGTAGTCAACATTTTCCAGTCTTGTTGTGGATCTTTATTGTCAGTCGGCACCGTGATGCAGAGAGGCAGGTTGCTGTGAGGCCTTTGCTTCTGTGTCAGAACCATTCTCTCGTGTACTTTACTGAACAAGTCAATCATGGCTTGTGGCTTGACCTTGGGGGAAAAAGCCCATGTATGCCAGCTGATGTTGTTCCCTGTGCTATTCTTGTCTACAATGGCACTGGATGTACGGAATCCACTTTATGATTCAGGGAGTCGCTCTGGCCATGCGCTGAAGGCGAATGAGAAGGACCATGGTGATGACGTTACCTGTGGTGGTTTGCACGGAAACTAATCTGTTGTTTCCACTGTTTTCTTGTCTTCTTGAAGAGGGTCATGAGAACTGGATCTCTGAACTCTTTTGCTGTATCCTCCTTTCCCTGGCATAGGCTTGTTGCAATATCACAGAATTTTGGAATTTCAATAGGTATACCATCTGCTCTTGAGGGATTGCTACTTTTGAGTTCGGAAAGGATCTTACCGACTTCTAGTCCATCAGGAGTTACAAGGCCTTCTACGCCTGCACCTCCAGACTCAGGAACAGCTTCATCCCCAGAGCTATAGCTGCTCTGAACCGGCCCTGCTGAGTGCCCCCCACCCCCATGAACTGTCTCCCTCGGATGGTCACGTCGCACAGACACATTTGCACTTTAGACTGTTTTGACTGTTTTACTGTTCTTTTATAAATCATGTTTCTCGGGGTATCTAAATCTAAATTTTATTAGTTTAAGTTATGACATCGGATGGAAGCTGCATACCCAAATCTCGTTGCACTTATGTGCAATGACAATAAAAGATATTATTATTATTATTATGGCAAGGCTGGTCTGCATAGGCTGATAGGGGATGGAGTCAAAGACAAAGTTGTTGTTGAAGACAATTTCAGAATGTTCCTTCCAGCAGGCACTGACTGCCTCTCTGTCTATGATGAGTTTATCTCTGTTCCTTGCTTTCAGTTGGGTCGGGTCTTCAGTGACTGAGTTTTAGATTGCATTGACAGTGTTGACGAATCAGTGGATTTCATACCCCATTGGTTAGTTGCTAAGCTTGCTGAGGTCTCTGCACCCAGCATCCGTTATATAGGCCCCGATTTTTTCTGCTGGACCCTGCCTTCAGTTGCCAATGGAGCTTGATTTGGTTATTTTCATCAAACCAACCCTGGTTGTTAATGCAAAAAAAAACAACAGGAGTCTCTTTCCAATCGCCGATTGCCAGGGTAGTCCATTCACCCTGGACACTTTGCAGATCCTGTAAGCTAGAGGTTATGAGGTACTGTCTGTGAACAATTAACTATGGGTGCTGGCAAACTTTGAAATTAATCTTTTTGCAGAAACACTTCTGATGATGCTGATGTTTTGAAGCTAGGTTGATGGTGATCATAGAGCAGATATGATCATGGTTAGTCCAAAAGTCGTATGCTTGCCCTGGCACTGATGATGCTGACGACTTTGTAGTTTCTTAATCAGATGATATCTCCAGCCGGTGCCACTACTTGAACCAGTGAGACACAGTGTTCATGTTGATGAGGCACCGCTCCAAACAAATTTGAAAAGAGAGGGCCCTGTTGGAGTTTTAGCTTTCCCCACTTGCTCCAAGGTTCACACCTGGCTAGAAGGTTGTGCTTTTTCTCATCATAGTTGTAATCACCCAGAAAGATGAGTTTGTGTCTCTTTGGGATGCAATCTAGGATGTTTTCAAAGTTGGAGTATGACCAGTTTGTGTTTAACCAGGCGAGCCAGAGAATCAACAGGAGGCTTTCACTAAATACACTGTGTGAATGGCTGAGACACCAGAGTTACACATCTGTGGTGAACATGGCACACCTCTTATGTACATACCACTTTGTTCTTTATATTCGCCATTCCTCTGTATCATGTCTTACTCAGTGCAGCAATGTCAATATCAAAGCATCATGTTCTCGAGCGTTGTCAGCATGGGAGTGTTCAGGTATGTCGCTGTTGGGTTGTCCTTGAGGTTCTTGACATTCCAGATTCTGAACTTCAGTTGAAGTTGCCAGTGTGTGGTTTCTATAAACATGGGATAACTGTTTGTTTCTTTAAACATGCGATAGCTTGTTCGCACACGCTGGGAACTGGAGTAAAGACGGAAAATGTGCCAAGTAATGGGTGAGAATCCAGGAGGGGGACATTTGACATGGACCCTTTGTCTGAGCTCATTTATGTGTGTGTGAGCGAGTTAGTGGGGACACGTGCTGAGTAGCATCTTTACATGTACCCATCAACCCATGCAGCAGAGCCAGCACCCCAGTCATCTTGGTCTCCTTACCGCTGGACCAAGGCGTTGCTCTGCGATCACATAATATGTCATGCGGTAGTTAATTTTCAGTTGGTGAATTGGTTGTGCAATAAAAAACGTCATTATTTATCTAACCGTTAGCATCGTGCACAGACATGCACGTGTGCACTAGCGCACGTACATGCACAGGTGCGCATGCACACTTTGAAGGTATGACACCCACCCACCCAACATGGTGGCACGGTGGCGCAGCAGCAGAGTTGCTGCCTACAGCGTTTGCCGCGACGTAAACCTGGTATCGATCCCGATCACGGGTGCTGCCTGTACGGAGTTTGTGCGTTCTCCCCGTAACCTGCGTGGGTTTACTCCGAGATCGTCAGTATCCTCCCACATTCCAAAGGTATGTAGGTTAATTGCCTTGTTGTAAGTGTAAATTGTCTCTGGTATGTGTAGAATTGTTTTAATGTGCGGGGATTGCTGGTCTGTGCGGACTCGGTGGGGCAAAGGGCCTGTTTCCGTGCTATATCTCTAAACTAAACATAAAACATCTACCAACAATAGTTGTTTGTTAACCTGCAATGTTGGGTGCAATAAAATGTCAAGATTATTTAAGCATTCATGAACTGTAACATTGTTATGGGCCTGTCCCACTTGGCGATTTTTTGGGCAACTGCGGGTGACTGTCATAGTCGTAGCAGGTCGCTGAAAAACCAACGACAACCTACGTCATCCTGGCGACAACCTACGACAGCACCTACGTCAGGAGAAGTCAAGCTAAGCTCATTGGCATCAAACCCACTGTCGCCGAAAATATTTCAGCATGTTGAAAATTTAGCGCCGACCAAAAAGACGCTACGACTTTTTGCGCAACTGAGAAGACTACTCCCGGTGCCCACCGGCGAACATGTGGCGACAAACTAGTCGCCTGTAGTTGCCTAAAAAATCGCCCAAGTGGGACAAGCCCATTAAACTGTTGTAATTGTCTCTCATATTGGGATGCTAACCATATCTCATCTTCGTTTGGCTTGTTGCAGGTATTAGAAGGCCTGCAGATAGTCACCTGGGTGACAGTGAAAGATAGCACCTTTGCAGAAGCAAGGAGGGATGCACTGAAGGCCATTGCTCAGTATGGATTAATTTGATTTACAAAATGATAACAAATTATTTTCTCTATCTGCTGAGGCACATTCTTTAAATTACTTGATTTGGAAGGGGAAAAGTAAATCCATTGAAGTAACTGATTGTTTGGAAAAGATTGGAGAACCATTTTAAAGCATGGTAACATTTTGCAGTAATAACTGAATGAAATATGTTTTGTATGATTTTTATATTTTTATGATTTCACTACTACTTCCACTGTGGAATGTTAACTATGTGGCTTATTCATTTAAAGGGATCGGAATTTTTAATTTTAGTGCTGAGGTAAAAACATGAATCATTTTAAGAATGATTATTTAAATTATTTCAAAAATAACATTCCCAGATATATGTAAATATATTGGTACAGGGTTTTCTGCTCGAATGCAAGACACAAATTAGATATATTGCAATTCCTGAAGTGGGTTGAGCTACAGTATCTGTATCGCACAGGCTGAATTGCTTATGGCAGTTTCAATCAGGTTCTAGAGAACCACTTCACAGTTACTTTGGAAATTGACAAGCAAAAAAAATAGGGAAAAAAAATTATTTCCATGTAACATCCCCGCAGTATTTAGACAACATTGTCGATTTAGAACACAGCTGCTACTTTAACCATGGGTGATAATTGAAATTGACAAGCAACTCACTCCCATTGACACTTATGCAATGATACTCCATTAAACAATGTAACATCGCAGCCTTTAGTATTTTTAGCTTGCAGTAATAAAAAATCTTATAGCTATTATAAAGATCTCTATTTTTGAAAATACTATGGGGAAAAATAACTTTGCTGTTGCAAATCTGAAACTTTCTCACCTCTAAATCCCCTCTCCCCATTGACATAATTTTTAAAATACAATGTTCTATAACAAGGTTTCTTCGGGTTGCAACTACAGTATTGGAGCAGGACTACCTGAAAGGGACAGAAAAGTTAGAGGTAGACCCATGATTAGCTTGAAGCTATTGGACTTCTGGTGGACAGTTCCAAGCAGTGTGGCATCAGTTTGCCTATGGTCTCATGTGGGCTGGAGAACTAAGGCATCTGAAATGGAGAAAGGGAAAGTGAAAACGAGAAATAGAGGTTGCATTCCTCAGTACCTGAATCAAAATCTTTGTTAAATTTGGGTGTTTTATTCTGATCAATTTCCCCCAATGTTTTGACCTAGAGTCTGTAAGACGGTGGGTGTGAATGAAGAGGGGCCTTGCGATGAGGTTGTCTGCCGAAGTAACGTGAACCAGATCTATAATACCTTGTTAGATTGTATGAATGACTATACTACAGACAGTCGAGGAGATATTGGAGCATGGTAAGTATAAAATCTTATAGCATTATCTACATATATTTTTAATTATTTTTCAAATGGAAAATCATGTTGATCCAGTTCATTGCATCATCCTGCATTAACAAAAGGGGTTGTCTGATTTAACTTCTTGAAAAATCAAAGAATATACTCGCACAGGAAGTATTGTGAGGAAATGTTCTATGCGTGCATGAAATTGAACCATTATTAAGCTACTGTTAAGCACTTAAAGTAATGTCTGTCAATGAATGTCTTCTCTATTTGTTGTATTACTTGACTGAAACTGGAAACCTTTTGGATTCACTAGCCTAGTAACTGCAGATCTTCAGTTGTGCTCAAATGCTTTGCAGATGCGTTTGGAATTCTAAGAGTATTCCTGATTACCAGCTCCTCAGAATCAAAGATTCTTGGAAAAGCTGCGTAATTAAGTCAATTTGAATTTAAAACTGATGGTGCCTCGTATGCATGAGATAGTCATCCAAATTTTTGCATTGTGATCCACATTTTTGCTTCCATAAATATGTGCTGGCCTGCCCATGGGTAGATATTCATTCTGTTGATAAACCTTTCAAAATTTTCCAGAAATTTACAAAGCATCAGGCACTTGAATGAAACATTGATTTACATTTACCATTTTCTCTTATTTTGTGAAGACTGTCTGATTATGTAGCTTGTGGTTTCTGACCTGCCACATCAAATTGCAGGTCATTATCTACATAATTAAAAGTCTAAACTTGACCACTTCCTGTTTGCACTGTATATTGATTTTAGAAAAAGCGCTACCTCTTACGGCTGTGATTTTTGGCCATCTTACTCAGAGTCCCCCTCCAGTTGTCAGGGCAAGAGGATTTTTCCCATCGATGAAAAATAAAAGACTTATTAATGTTTTAAAAATGTTGAGATTCTCTCTCCTGTCAATCACGCCATGAAGGCCAAACCTCTTCTGGTGGGAGGGGGAGGGACTATAAAACCCGGAAGTGTGGACGTACCTCAGTCGCTGCAAGATGGGGGAGCGAGAGGTCACAGCTCTCTGTCTGAGCTGTGAATCAACTGAACACACTGAATGTGTACTGAACTGTGAGTGGTTTTTATGTGGTTTTATGGTGGTTTTACCCTGCTTGAAGTGGTATGAAACTGCATTTGAATTTGGTGGCCTTGCACCCTGCTTGAAGTGGTATGAAACTGCATTTGAATTTGGTGGCCTTGCACCCTGATTGAAGTGGTATGAAACTGCACTTGAATTTGGTGGCCTTGCACCCTGCTTGAAATGGTATGAAACTGCACTTGAATTTGGTGGCCTTGCACCCAGCTTGAAGTGGTATGAAACTGCATTTCAATTTGGTGGCCTTGCACCCAGCTTGAAGTGGTATGAAACTGCACTTGCATTTGGTGGCCTTGCACCCCGCTTGAAATGGTATGAAACTGCACTTGAATTTGGTGGCCTTGCACCCTGCTTGAAGTGGTATGAAACTGCACTTGTATTTGGTGGCCTTGCACCCTGCTTGAAGTGGTAGGAAACTGCACTTGAATTTGGTGGCCTTGCACCCTGCTTGAAATGATATGGAACTGCACTTGAATTTGATGGCCTTGCACCCTGCTTGAAGTGGTAGGAAACTGCACTTGAATTTGGTGGCCTTGCACCCTGCTCGAAGTGGTAGGAAATTGCACTTGAATTTGGTGGCCTTGCACCCTGCTTGAAATGGAATTTCAAGGAATAACCATGACTCAGCTGCCAGCACACCAGGCTTGAGTGACTGAGCTGCCAGCCCAAGAATCCATTCGGTCAACAATGCCCATAGTAGCCCTCTAGAAACCAGTCCCTTCAGCCCACAACACCCATACTAGAGCTCAAGAAAGCCCCCCCCCCCCCCACTGGCCACCAATATTGGAATTGGCGGAGAGGTGGAATATTGCGTTGGGGGACCAGCCCTCCCGTGTGAACTAAATATCAATGGTTAGCTTTTCATACTAATTTCATGTTAGTACGTGGAAAGTCTCAAGTGATAGTAGATATTCCCATTTAAAACATTGGGTTTCAAAATTTGAATTAATAAGTTACTTAAGTTGTAACAATTAGTATAGCATTCTTTAAAGCTGTCAGTGCTATATGACAACTAGATTATTGGTTCCAGTTGCAGACATAACTACCCATCGCCTGTGTTCACATTACCTGCCAAGCTTTGTCATGCAAAGATACAAAAAGTTGGAGTAACGCAGCAGGACAAGCAGCATCTCTGGAGAGAAGGGATGGGTGACGTTTTGGGTCGAGACCCTTCTTCATGCCTCTCCTCTTTCCCAGCTTTCTTCCCCTACCCCCACACCACACACACATATTCAATCTGAAGAAGGGTCCTGACCCAAGACATAACCTATCCATGTTCTCCAGAGTTCCCACCGAGTTATTCCAGTACTTCCAGTGTCCTTTTGTGAAAACCAGCAACTGCATTTCATGTTTCTATATTTTGATGTTCAGTTGACTCTAGCTATCGATGCTGAAATTTATGGGTTAAGCTGCCCATCCAGACTTACACAATTTAGTATAACAGTTCATTGTTGTTCTGGGGCATTAATTGGAAGTGCTGACTGTCAGATAAGTCCAGGCTCAAAACGTATTTTTATTCACTAGCGTTTGAATCCCCCTGATGTGGCTGATCTTTGTTTTGTGTCTTTGAGCTGATGATTTGTACCTGTGTGCTGCGTGCATTCCTGTGTATGTCTGTTTCTTTTTGTGATTTTAGCGACCTGCTCTGGCCTGCACAGCACTTTGGTCAACGTGGGTTGTTTGTAAATGTGCTTTATAAATAAATGTGATTGATTTGATGAAGATGAGAAATAAAGATAAAGAAATAAAGCCAATTTATTGTCTGTTGGATCATGCTGTGCACAGCCTGGCTGATTTTTGTGAATGAAATGGCATTGGATATAATTTGGTAAATTTGAAGCAAAGTCATAAAAATGCCACTCCTTTTTTGGCTTTGGAACATCTCAGCAAATCTGCAGTCAATAAATACTTGATGTAAATACAGTCAATATTAGGTCCCACAGGCATCAGAGTGATAAATGAATGATCAAGATGTCTAACTTTGGTTGGAATATAAATATACATAAGGAGAACCTTATTTAAATATCGCAATGATTTATAGTCACTGGAAAGCTAATTCACTGCAGAATTTATTTTACTGATTTGAAGATAAAATGAAAGTGTTATAAGAAGCAAACAAAGCATTTTTTCTATCAGCTACAAGTTCCCCATTAGTTGAGTAAGCATGCACATAATGCAATCTAAATACAAGTGTTCAGATTTTATTGTATTTTACTTTTATGGCTCTAAAGTACATTTGCATTGGCAAAATCAGGCTATTCGTTAAAACATGCAATACTGCAACTTGGTCTTGTAACTTGCTATTTAAGCTTCATAATCATTCTTCCGTTCTTCTGAACTGTATTGTCATTAAAAATAACAATAAATTGAGAAGTGTGTAGGAAGGAACTGCAGGTGCTGGTTTACACCGAAGATAGACACAGAATGCTGGAGTAACTCAACGGGATAGGCAGCATCTCTGGAGAGAAGGAATGGGTTGGGACCCTTCTTCAGACTAGGACTTCAGACAATTCCCTAAATTGGGAATTAATGCAAAAGAAGTGCTAATAGACTTGATATTGTTGTCAAAGCATTTGGGAATCATCGAAGTGATGTTCACCATATGTAAACTTTAATGCGCTGTGGAACTTTCTCATTGAAGTTAGGAAATAGACAAATACTGATTTTAGTGAGTGCCATGAATATTAAATACTAAATTTGTAAAAGTGTGGCTTAAATTTAACATTTGAATGGGATTTCCCTCAAGAATTTAATACCTGTTCTAAAAATCGAGTTGAGAAAAATTATTATTATGAAATAACTTATCAGTTATTTTAAAGATATATCAAGAGTCAAGAGTGTTTTATTGTCTTAAGTCCCAGATAGGACAATGAAATTCTTACTTGCTGCAGTACAACTGAATATGTAAACATAGTACATAACAGGGGGGAAAAAAAGTTCAGTGTGTGCATATACACATGCAGATTCAGATGCAACAGTTTTTCCCTTTTGAATTATAACTACATTAAGAGACCATTGAATTGTTTTCTGAACAAGGACTCTTTTCCTGATGAAAGACAATAATCAATGACATTTCCCGTCACTTTTCACAACCAGTGGTTTGCATCAATAAAAGCCAGATTGAGTTTAAATCTAGGACTTGAAAGTAAAAGTTGCTACTGTAGCCAGTCCTTGGTTACAAAAGGCTTACAGTCCTGAGAACTTTTCAGAGCCTGAATGTTTCATTCGTTGGAAATGAACAAAAACAGCGTGTGGAGGAGGATTACAAAAACTTGTGATGGGAGAGTGAGCTGACACAGAATGAGGCCACCAGCTGGCCTCACTGATTCAGTGAGTGAGCAAGTAAATCTGCTTGGCACTCCCAGATCTGAAGTGAATTTCCATGGTAGGTAGTAGGTACAGCACTGCACTGTAAGATATTCCAGTTCTGGGGCACAAATCTCATCATGACCCCTCCTCCCTAAACCTTGCTCGAGGATGCCCTGCAGTCCATTCAGTGGAGCAAGAAGCCTTCAGGTTGAGTGGCACAATTAGGTGAGCAGGGATGCGCCATGTCTCTGTAAGCTAGATTTACCAACCTTACAGAACTGAGTAAGTTCCTTAACGTAGGTAAGTCTAGCTTTCAATTCATCCACTACATTCTGCATCATGATTTATGGGTGCTTTCTTTGCTCCTGTATCTAAAGCAGGTGTAATTGTGTTATACAGAACAAAATGTCTTGATTGGGCCACGGTAAAGAATATATAACAATGTTAGAGCAATGTTAGAAGCTGAAGTCTTTGAGGGTATGAGACGTGAATTGGCCAAGATTGACTGGCAATTGATTCTTAAAGGGTTGACGGTGGATATGCAATGGAAGGCATTTAAAGACTGCATGGATGAACTACAACAATTGTTCATCCCAGTTTGGCAAAAGAATAAATCAGGGAAGGTAGTGCATCCGTGGATAACAAGGGAAATCAGGGATAGTATCAAAACAAAAGATGAAGCGTACAAATTAACCAGAAAAAGCAGCCTACCAGAGGACTGGGAGAAATTCAGAGTCCAGCAGAGGAGGACAAAGGGCTTAATTAGGAAAGGGAAAATAGATTATGAAAGAAAACTGGCAGGGAACATAAAAACTGACTGCAAAAGTGTTTATAGATATGTGAAGAGAAAGAGATTAGTTAAAACAAATGCAGTCAGAAACAGGTGAATTGATCATGGGGAACAAGGACATGGCAGACCAATTGAATAACTACTTTGGTTCTGTCTTCACTAAGGAAGACATAAATAATCTGCCGGAAATAGCAGGTGACCGCGGGTCAAATGATATGGAGGAACTGAGTGAAATCCAGGTTAGCCGGGAAGTGGTGTTAGGTAAATTGAATGGATTAAAGGCCGATAAATCCCCAGGGCCAGATAGGCTGCATCCCAGAGTACTTAAGGAAGTAGCCCCCGAAATAGTGGATGCATTAGTGATAATTTTTCAAAACTCCTTAGATTCTGGAGTAGTTCCTGAGGATTGGAGGGTAGCTAATGTAACCCCCCTTTTTAAAAAGGGAGGGAGAGAGAAAACGGGGAATTACAGACCAGTTAGTCTAACATCGGTAGTGGGGAAACTGCTAGAGTCAGTTATTAAAGATGGGATAGCAGCATATTTGGAAAGTTGGACAAAGTCAGCATGGATTTACGAAAGGTAAATCATGTCTGACGAATCTTATAGAATTTTTCGAGGATGTAACTAGTAGAGTGGATAAGGGAGAACCAGTGGATGTGTTATATCTGGACTTTCAGAAGGCTTTCGATAAGGTCCCACATAAGAGAATAGGATACAAACTTAAAGCACATGGTATTGGGGGTTCAGTATTGATGTGGATAGAGAACTGGCTGGCAAACAGGAAGCAAAGAGTAGGAGTAAACGGGTCCTTTTCAGAATGGCAGGCAGTGACTAGTGGGGTACCGCAAGGCTCAGTGCTGGGACCCCAGCTATTTACAATATATATTAATGATTTGGACGAGGGAATTGAATGCAACATCTCCAAGTTTGCGGATGACACAAAGCTGGGGGGCAGTGTTAGCTGTGAGAAGGATTCTAGGTGGCTGCAAGGTGACTTGGATAGGCTGGGTGAATGGGAAAATGCATGGCGGATGCAGTATAACGTGGATAAATGTGAGGTTATCCACTTTGGTGGCTAAAACAGGAAAGTAGACTATTATCTAAATGGTGGCCGATTAGGAAAAGGGGAGATGCAACGAGACCTGGGTGTCATGGTACACCAGTCATTGAAAGTAGGCATGCAGGTGCAGCAAGCAGTGAAAAAAGCGAATGGTATGTTAGCATTCATAGCAAAAGGATTTGAGTATAAGAGCAGGGAGGTTCTACTGCAGTTGTACAGGGTCTTGGTGAGACCACACCTGGAGTATTGCGTACAGTTTTGGTCTCCAAATCTGAGGAAAGACATTCTTGCCATAGAGGGAGTACAGAGAAGGTTCACCAGACTGATTCCTGGGATGTCAGGACTTTCATATGAAGAAAGACTGGATAGACTCGGCTTGTAATCGCTAGAATTTAGAAGATTGAGAGGGGATCTTATAGAAACTTACAAAATTCTTAAGAGGTTGGACAGGCTAGATGCAGGAAGATTGTTCCCAATGTTGGGGAAGTCCAGGACAAGGGGTCACAGTTTAAGGATAAAGGGGAAATCCTTTAGGACCGAGATGAGAAAAACATTTTTCACACAGCGAGTGGTGAATCTCTGGAACTCTGCCACAGAAGGTAGTTGAGGCCAGTTCATTGGCTATATTTAAGAGGGAGTTAGATGTGGCCCTTGTGGCTAAAGGGATCAGGGGGTATGGAGAGAAGGCAGGTACAGGATACTGAGTTGGATGATCAGCCATGATCATATTGAATGGCGGCGCAGGCTCGAAGGGCCGAATGGCCTACTCCTGCACCTATTTTCTATGTTTCTAAGTCAGAGGGGCAAGAATTGGAATGTGTTAAAGAGCTGAACCGAAGGGAGGCAGGGAACTCATGTTTAGCCTTGAAGTTTAAAAAGAACTGTTCTGCAAAGATGTCAATCAATGTGCTTTTGCTTTCTCCAATATTGAAGAGACCACTAAATTGGAAGAAAACCAAGTTAATGTCTATTTCGCCAGGACTGTGTAGGCTTCTGTATAGTGAGAAGGGAAGAAGTAAAAAAGAGTGCTTTTTTTCTGTCATTGTGTTAGGAAATGCTATGAAAAGAGGTGTGTTTAGTAGTGGATGAGAGATTTGGCAAGGATCAGTCCCTTCAGAGCACTGAGAAAGGTGGAGAGGAAGGTGCTTCTGATGGTGGAATGCTATGAAGGTGGTAGAAATTCTGGAGAATGATCCCTTGAATCTGGAGGCTGGTGGGATGAATGGTGAGGACAAGGGAAGCCCTGGATAGATGTAGTGGTAAGTGAGAACAGATATGTGCGAAATAGTGCAGATGCAGGCGAGATCCTGGTTAACTGTGGTCAAAGGGAAACCATAATTAAGAATAAAGGTAGACATATTAACGTTATTGCAAAGTACAAATTGCTGATGAATTCCAATGGGTGAGGCAGCATTTGGAGAGGGAATGGACAGACAAAGTTTCTGATCATGAGCCTTCTTCAGACTGGATTCCAGCATCTCCAGACTCCTGTGTCTTTGTCTTAAAGCTATTGTCTCATCATCAGAGCAGGTCTGAAGAAGGGTCTCAATCTGAAACGTCACCCATTTCTTCTTTCCAGAGATGCTGCCTGTCCGCTGAGTTACTCCAGCTTTTTGTCTATCTTAGGTGTGATGAAGACACAGGAACCAGGGGAACGGAATGGAGTCTGACAGGGATTGGAGCGGGTGGAATAGTAATTGAAATTGTGGGAGTTGGTGGTCTTAAAGTTAATATTGGTGGTTAGTCTGTCCCCTTTGATAGAGATATTGATGTCAAGGAAGGGAAGGGGCGAATCAGATATGGATCATGTCAAAGTGAGAGCAAGTTGCACGTTGGCAGCAAGGATAATTAATATTTCAGGTTCTGTACAATTGCAGGACGCAATACCAATGCAGTCATCAATGTAATGGAAGAAGAGTCAAGGGAGATGGTTTGAATAGGACAGAAAGAAAGGCCGTTCCATCTGTAGAGCACAAAGACAAGAATGGCTTGAACACATAGGCGTTCCTGTAGCCACATCTTTTAGTTAAAATAAGTGAATAAGGTGCTGGTCAGGCCGCATTTGGGGTATTGTGAGCAATTTTGGATACCATATCTGAGGAAGGATGTACTGGCCCTGGCAAGGGTCCAGAGGAGGTTTACAAGAATGATCCCAGGAATGAGTGGGTTAACATATGATGAGCATTTGTCGGCACTGGGCCTGTACTCGCTGGAGTTTAGAAGAATGAGGGGGGACCCCACTGAAACTTACTGAATGGTGAAAGGCTTGGATAGAGTGGATGTGGAGAGGATGTTTCCACTAGTGTGAGAGACTAGGACTAGAGGTCTTAACCTCAAAATTATATGGATGTTCCTTTATGAAGGAGATGAGGAGGAATTTCTTTAGTCAGAGGTGGTGAATCTGTGGAATTATTTGCCACAGAAGGCTGTGGAGGCCCAGTTAATGGGTTTTTTAAGGCAGAGATAGATGGATTCTTGATTAGTGCGGTTGTCATGGGTTATGGGCAGAAGGCGGGAGAATGGGGTTAGGAGGGAGAGATAGATCAGCCATGATTGAATGGAGGAGTAGACTTGATGGGCTGAATGGCCTAGTTCTGCTCCTATCACTTATGACCATGTGACTAAGCACAATGATTACACCTGAGCTGCCTTAATAAGATGGAGTTCACTTTTGGAGTTGAGTCTAAATTTAATGCTGACGTTCAAAACTATTGGCTGCAACCTGATGCAGTGATTGAGGATGTTGCTAAAATCGGTGACATGGATCATGGTTCTGCTGCGGTGACTTAAGTCTTGCAATGTTTAACTAGAGGAAGATGTGCACTAGGGGAGAAGCTGGATAGGCAAAGCTTAATAATGATGGTATACATGGCAAATATTGTGCAATGAGTTCAGAATAAATCAAAAGCAAAGGAAAATATTGGTTAGTCCAGTAAGGAGCTAACAAAGGTGTGTGTGGGAATTTCAGCAGCAGAGAGATTGGGGGAGGGCTTGGTTGTGTGATAGAGAACATAATGTTGAGAACTCAGCTCAGGCTGTGTAGGATACAATTTTGCGAACATAGTGTTTCAGGCTGGCGATAGCAGTGTAGGGGAGTCTAGTCAGTGTTTGATCACTAGAAGTCAGTGGCAAGGATCATCATAATCTTTAACTGAATATTGGACAGGCAATGTGGTGATACAGAGGTGGATCCATTTGCAAAACACGGTAAGCGTATCACTAGTATTGAAAATAAGGTGACACAGACTAGAAGTAAGCCCTTTGGCCCAACTGTGTCCGTGCTACCCTTCAAGTACCCACCTAAACTAATCTCATTGTATGCTTCCCACATTCCCATTTACTCCACCCCAGATTTGACCACTCATTAGCACATTTGGGGCAATTTGCGAAGGCCAATTAGCCGACTAATCCTACGTGTTTATGATGTGGGAGGAAATTGTCCTACAGACATAACTTGAGGTTAGGGGTGGAGCCAGGGTCTGGAGATGTGAGGCAGCAGCTCCACTAGCTGCCTTGTTTTGCCATCACCATATCGTCACCAAAGGGCACAGTAAATGGGACTAAAGAGAAGACTGGAAATAGTTCCCTGGAAGAGAAACTAAATAGGCACACTTGGTCATATTGCTGTTATTTGAGACTTCAGTTGCAACTGTTATTTTTATTGAGTGTGGGTAAAAAATTAATTGGATAGATTCAGACATGCTGTTATGTATATTGACTTTGATTTGAAAGTGAATAAAACTGATTCATCTCTGAATAGATAAGGCTGCAGTTATGAAGATGGATTTTATCCAGAGATATATTAATGGTTTTTAAAGAGAGCTGATGTGCCGTATAACTAAGAAGAGGAAAATGTGATATTCAGAAGTTATAATTTTAAGAATAAAATTGACATGACTCTATGATGAAACTGATTTACTTAGTATTATGTTTTCTTTGCCAGTGACGCATATTTGAATGCAGTGCACAAACCTGTCTCAATTGTCTTTATAATTACAAGCCTTGAGAATAACGCCACACCTAAAAGTCTGGTTTTGGCAGTTACACCTCAATGTCACACACCTGTAAGGCAAAAACATTAGCACTGGCCTCGGTTTGATTAACCCGATGAAAAATATTCGATGGTAACATTGAATTACCTTAGAATAGGTAGGATCCAGATTGAGGATAGGATCAAGATATCCAGTAATAGTCTTAAATTTGCAACATTTTCTATCCTAAAACAAGTGTCGCAGGCTTCGAAACCAGGTTGTGTTTTTTGGCTATCATTCTCTTCACTCGAGTTGTATGATGTGCAATAAAAACACAAAGATGTACAAGTTTCAGAGAATTTAATAGTATAACTTGCCACCTAATATCACAGATGCTTGTAAGACATACATAACTTTTATGTATATTCGGAATCTTGTTAGAAATGTCACTTCAGTGTTGATATAAGGGGATTTCAGCTCTGTGGGAAAATGGAAGCTGTCTGTGGTCTGTGTATGTTGCATCACACTACTGCTATAATAACCAGAATGTCCCATTGCATATATAAAATGTGCAGTAACTTATCCCTAGAAAAAACGTGGACACATTGATTGTTTTCAAAACGTAACATTTTGAATGAGTGTTCTAAGCTTATGGTTTGAGTTGAGATCTTTTTCGTAAAACAGTATAACACAGGAACAGGTTCTTCAACCCGTTGATGTCTGCAATGCTAAGTTAAATCGATCCCATCTGCTTATATAGGATCTACTTCTCTCCATTCCTTGTATGTTCATGTGCCTGTCTAAATACCTCTTAAATGCCACTTTTGTATCAGTTTCCAACTCCCTCTGGCAGCGTGTTTCAGACACCTACTGCACTGTGTAAAATAGAATTTGCCCCACACACCTCTGTTCTACTTTTTTCCTCTCACCTTAAACCTATGCCCACTGGTATTTGACATTTCCACCTTGGACAAAGATCCTGACCATCTACCCTATCTCATGATTTTATGAACTACTTTTGCATCTCCCTCAGCTTCTGATGCTCCAGAGAAAATAATCCCAGTTTGTCCAGCTGTCCTTGTAATTAATATTTTTTAATTCATCAACACACTGGTAAACCTCTTCTGCTCCCTTTCCAAAGCTTCCACGTCCTTCTTGTAATGAGGGTGATCAAAATGCCATGTGGTACTCCAAATGTGGTCTAACCAAAGTCTTATGGAGCTACAATGTGACATTGTGACTTTTATATCTGACCCATTAAGGCAACCATCCACACACCTCCTTTACAAGCTGATCTACTTATAATGCCATTTTCAGGGAGCTATGGACTAACACCTCTTTCACTGAAAATAATTAACATTGGGGCTAGAGTTGCACTAGATTACTATGAGAAGCTACTTGAACCAAAATAGCCAACTACTATATTTCGTCTATACTCGTTTTCACCTTGGCCACAGCTAACAATGGGCTGTTTCCTTTATCATCATTACTTTTTTTTGCATTTCATTAATTCTATATCTCTCTGCATCACCGTCTGTATCTCTTGTTTCCCTTTCCTCTGACTCTCAGTCTGAAGAAGGGTCTCAATGAGAAACATCACCTATTCCTTTTCTCCAGAGATGCTGTCTGACCCGCTGAGTTACTCCAGCGTTTAAACCAGCATCTGCAGTTCCTTCCTGCACAACTACTAGTGCTGTTGAGCTGTTAGTTACTAAGGCAGAATAACAGGGAAAAACACATCCAGTGAAAAGTAATAATTGGGGAAACTAAGCATCTCTCACACTTGGATAAATAGCAGAAATGTTTTGAACGTAAAGGAAGGAAAATTATTCATCATTCAGCTATCTCTGTTTTAAGTACATTTTAAAAAGTTTTTAAGCGATTGAGTACATATCACAAATACTTTTACAATTCTTGATACAGAGTAAATTTTACTCACATTCTTGGTATGCTTCAATAAGTTTATTAAAATGATGGGCAAGCCTCTTAAATTTAATCTGTTTTGAACCATGATGAACATTAAAAATATTCCTTCAGGGAGAGCAGTGGAAACAATGGAAATACTCATGAACTTGCTTCCACCTTTACAGGCATGCACATCAGATTCTAATAATATACTACATTAAAACATTCTTCAAACCCTCCATCTGCCAGATGCTTTGAATATATGACCTCTGGTTATTTCCCCTCTTCAATAATCAGAAACACTGTCTATCAAAGCCTATCATTGTTTTCAACAGCTAATAAATCTCCCCTTGGATTAAGAAATTAATCCCAGGTGGTTTTCCTGTAACTGGTATCCGTCTTTCCTGAATTAATAGTACTGTAGGTGAGTATAATATTGAGCCCATAATACTGCAAGTGAATGCTATTGAATTAGAAATTTGCTTTTGGGAAGCAACTTTAAATATGAACTATAAAGATTGGTATAGTTTGGGGAATGTGATAAAACAGGCTTTTGAATTGATGTGTTAAAGTGACCTTCAGGCACTATTGTGCAGGAAATAAGCAAATAGAATGATTTGCATTTTAACATTCCTGAATATTTCCTGGACTGTCTGAATGTTGAGCGGGCATAAAGATTGAGATTGCATCCAATCATTTGATGTTTTAACATACAAGGAGCCAGTTTCTCAATCGCATGTTTCCAAGCCTACATCTTATGTCAGTGGCCAGTGTGTGCTATGAGTTATCTATAGGTAGGAAAAACAAGGACATCGAAAGTCTATAACCTGCTGAATCTTTTAGAGATGGGGTTGAGGACAAAGATTTAGAAATCTCAATTAGCACATTTATAAATCATAAGATCAGAAGTGATAGGAGCAGAATTAGGCTATTCGGCCCATCAAGTCTGCTCAGCCATTCAATCATGCCATTCTGTCTCTCCCTCCTAACCCCATTCTTTTATCTTCTCCCCATAACCCCTGACACCGGTACTAATCAAGAATCCATCTATCTCTGCCTGAAAAAAAATCCATTGACTTGGCCTCCACAGCCTTCTGACAAAGAATTCCACAGACTCGCAATTTTCTGACTAAAGAAATTCCTCCTCATCTTCCTAAAGGAATGTCCTCTAATTCTGAGGCTATGACCTCTAGCCCTAGATTCTCCCACTAATGGAAACATCCTCTCCACATCCACTCTATCCAGATCCTAGTCCAGGAGAATTCTAGAAAATTTCCAGTTGTCCCCAGTGTTGTTCTGGGTGCGATTTTTACCAAAGCTAGAATCTAGAGGAATGAGGTAGACAAAAATGCTGGAGAAACTCAGCGGGTGAGGCAGCATCTGTGGAGCGAAGGAGGGCTTCGACCCGAAAAGTTGCCTATTGAAGAAGAGTTTCGACCCGAAACGTTGCCTATTTCCTTCGCTCTGAAGAAGGGTTTCGACCCGAAACGTTGCCTATTTCCTTTGCTTCATAGATGCCGCCTCACCCGCTGAGTTTCTCCAGCATTTTTGTCTACCTTCTATTTTCCAGCATCTGCAGTTCCTTCTTAAACATCTAGAGGATTGAAATGGGAGCAAAGAAAAATCAGAATGATAAAAATTGTCCAGGATTTTTTGTATTGTTATCACTGGAGGATTGTTTTCTTCTTATCACTGGAAATGAATTCTTGGTCACAATTGTAATCTCTTTGGGACAAGGCAAGAAAGGATTGTGCCTGGTATAATCCCCACATAAACAAACATTGTTTTGAATGATGCTAGAAACTACTTAAGTCTACTTTTTGGTTATCCATCATGTATGGATCAAGACAATCAGCTAAATCTATATTGTAGTTGAAATTTATGCTCAATGTTTATTCATAATTTTAACTTAAAAGCGAATGACAGATAAACTACGGTACTTTTGTGGTATTTGCTCTTTATCTCGAGATGGACCTCTTTCCTTTTACCTCTTATGCACCAGAAAGCATGCGTGTGAGAATGGTAGGCAGAGTAGGATTTTTTTGTTGCCCATACTCATCCTTAGTCCTAGAGTTGTATGGCACAGAAAATGGCTCTTTGGCCTACCATATCCATGCTGATCTTTTTACACATTTACACTTATCCTGTTTTCCTGCATTAGGTCTGTATCCTTCTATACCTTGCCTAATCAAATGGCTGTCAAAATATCTCTTGAATGTAGTGACTATATTTGATTTCACCACCTCTTCTGGCACTGAGTTCCAGATATCAATCACTCTCTCCAAATCACTCTCTGTTTAAAAATAAAACTTTCCTCACAAATCTCCTTTTAAAGCTTCATCCTTTCACCTTAAACCTGTGCCTTCTTGTTTTTGGTACCCCTTCCCTGGGAAAGTAGATTCTGACTATAAATCTATACCATCTTGGGTTCTCAATTCAGACAGGAACGATCAGTGCATTTGATGAAATGAATTTCATGGACAGAGTACAATGTGCTGACACAACGATAATGTGTAGAGAGCTATTATGCAGGGATGAATGACCAGGCACTTCTACTCTGAATGTTACCATAAACTACCTACTCTAAAATAGAGTCTTGCTGTTGCGCAATTGTTATTATTCCTCATTGCTATACAAAAAGTGAAATATCTATGAATTTAGATTGAACATAAACGACAAGTGAAGATATCTATCTGATGTTGTGGTCAGGAATAAAACAGTCTTAAGGTTTTACAGTTTTGGGGTGCCTATAATAACTGCTAAATTTCTCATTGATATTAGTGCTGGCATTTGATATGGGTGTTCCTCGAACGTTGTTTTATACATACTAGAGAATTGTATTTCATGACAACACCCATTTTAAATGCCAGCAATATAAATGATTATTTTGTCAGTCACCATTCAAACTGTGATGTTTATTATCCATACTTGCTGAGGTCGAATGCTAACGGAAAAAATAGTGGCTTCCAACACTTCTTGTTACAGGGGGCTTGCAGCCGAAAATTGTGTATGCACCAAATGTGTGTGAGGATGATTTTGTGAAGCTCATCTGAAATGCAAGCTCTTTTCTTGTCTCTCAACCCTTGGAGAATGGCTAATATTAACATGCAAACATAAAAAAATAGGTAGGAGGGAACTGCAGATGCTGATTTACACTGAAGAATACGCAAAATGCTGGAGTAACTCAGCGGGGCAGGCAGCATCTCTGGATAGAAGGAATGGGTGATGTTTTGGGTCGAGACCCTTCTTCAGACTGAGAGTCAGGGGAGAGGGAGACACAGAGATAAAAATTAGGAGCAGGAAGAAGCCACTTGCCCCCTCAAATCTGCTCTGCCATTTAATGGGTTCATGGCTCCTCTGATTGTAACCTCAATATCACATTTCTAACTACCCATGGGCATGTTTCATCACTTTGCTATCTATTATTTATCCTTCACTTCATTAACATTTTTCAGACTTGCTGCTTCCGCCACTCTGACAAAATATATGAATGACTTGGATGTGAATGTAGGAGGAATGATGAATAAATTTGTGGATGGCATGAAAATTGATGGTGCTGTGGACAGCAAGGAAGATTGTGTAAAGCTACAACAGGATCTTCATCAATAACACATAGAAACTTGAGAGGACCATTTGCAGATGGAATTTAATACTGACATATGCAAGATACTGCATTTTGGGAGTGAAATTGGGGTAGGACATATTCTGCATATACTAGGGCACTAAATAATGTTGATAAACAGAAAGACATTGGGGTCCAAGCCCATAGTGCCCAGAAAGTGGCAACACGGATCAATGGGGTGGTGAAGAAAGCAAATGGCGTGCATGCCATCATACATAAGTGACAGGAGCAGAATTAGTCCATTCGACCCTTCAAGTCTATTCTGCCATTCAATCATGACTGATCTATCTCTCCCCCTCAGCCCCATTCTCCTGTGTTCTCCCCATAACGCCTGACACCTGTACACACAAATCTCTGCCTTAAAAATATCCATTGACTTGGCCTCCACAGCAATCTGTACAATGAATTCCACAGGACTCCAATGTCTTTCTGTTTATCAACAGTGAGTGGGCAAATGCATGGCAGATGCAGTATAATGTGGATAAATGTGAGGTTATCCACTTTGGTGGCTAAAACAGGAAAGTAGACTATTATCTGAATGGTGGCTGATTAGGAAATGGGGAGATGCAACGGGACCTGGGTGTCATGGTACACCAGTCATTGAAAGTAGGCATGCAGGTGCAGCAGAGAGTGAAGAAAGCAAATGGTATGTTAGCATTCATAGCAAAAGGATTTGAGTATAGGAGCAGGGAGGTTCTACTGCAGTTGTACAGGGTCTTGGTGAGACCACACCTGGAGTATTGCGTACAGTTTTGGTCTCCTAATCTGAGGAAGGGCATTCTTGCCATAGAGGGAGTACAGAGAAGGTTCACCAGACTGATTCCTGGGATGTCAGGACTTTCATATGAAGAAAGACTGGATAGACTCGGCTTGTACTCGCTAGAATTTAGAAGATTGAGGGGAGAATCTTATAGAAACTTACAAAATTCTTGAGGGGTTGGACAAGCTAGATGCAGGAAGATTGTTCCCGATGTTGGGGAAGTCCAGAACAAGGGGTCACAGTTTAAGGAAAAAGGGGAAATCTTTTAGGACTGAGATGAGGAAAACATTTTTTACACAGAGAGTGGTGAATCTCTGGAATTCTCTGCCACAGAATGTAGTTGAGGCCAGTTCATTGGCTATATTTAATAGGGAGTTAGATGTGGCCCTTGTGGCTAAAGGGGTCAGGGGGTATGGAGAGAAAGCAGGTACAGGATACTGAGTTGGATGATCAGCCATGATCATATTGAATGGCGGTGAAGGGCCGAATGGCCTACTCCTGCACCTATTTTCTATGTTTCTATGTTTCTAACATTCTTTAGTGCCCTAGTATATGCAGAATATGTCCCTCTGACTAAAGAAATTCCTCCTCTTCTTCCTAAAGGAATGTCCTTTTATTCTGAGACTATGACCTCTGGTCCTAAACTCTCCCACTAGTGGAAACATCCTTTCCACATCTACCCTATCCAAGCTATCCAAACCTTTCACTATATATCTGCATGATATATATGAAAGGACACAAAGTGCTGGAGTAACTCAGCAGATCAGGCAGCATCTCTGGAGAACATGGATAGGTGATGTTTCGAATTGAGACCCTTCTTCAATCTTGACCTGAAACGTCACCTATCCATGTTCTATAGTGAAGCTGCCTGCTCTGCTGAATTACTTCAGCACTTTGTGTGCTTTTGTGTATTAACCAGCATCTGCAGTTGTTTGTTTCTACATGATATATCTGGGTTATGTTGTTATGCTGCAACCTTATAAACACTGGTTAGATCGCACTTGGAGAATTATGTGCAGTTCCTGTTGCCACACTGTATCGAGGATATGAATGGGCTGGTGAGGATGCAGAGGAGATTCACCACAAAGTTGCCAAAGTTGGAAGCCCTTGGTAATGGGGAGAGAGTGGCAAGACTGGGCTTGTTTTCTCTGGAGCATAAGAGGCTGAGGATGACCTGATAGAAGTATCCAAGATTATGAGAAACATGGGAGGGGTAGATGATCAGAATTATTTTTCTCATTGTAGGGGTATCAAAAACAAGAGAGCATAGTTTCTAAAGTGAGATTTAAGAAATTTAAGAGGCAAATCTTTTTAGGTAGAGTAGTGTATATGCTGCTACAAGAGGTGGTGGAATCAGATCAAGTTATTAGATGAAAGATAGACAGTAATAGGAAAGGCATCGAAGGAACTGGACCAAATGTGGCAAATAGGATTAATGTGGATGGAGAAGAAAAGGTCAGTGTGGGCGCGGTGGGCTGAAGGGATCATTTCTGTGCTATACAACTCGATGGCTCTAACTTTGAGTTATAAAGACTGATAACCCCGTGAGAAAAATGTATAACCTTGTCTCTGTTTTAAATGGGCTCTCTTTAATTTTACACAATGAGTTCTAATTGTATTCTCCCACAAAAGGAATCATTCTATCTACGTTCAGCAGTGAAGACATTTCTGGGTTTTGTGATTGAATCAAGTCACCTTTCATTTTTCTAAACTCCAGTAGATACAAGCCGAGCCTGTCCAACCTTTCATGAGGCAACCAACCTGGTCATTTCAGATAGCAGTCTCATAAACCTTCTTTGAAATTTTACTAGCACATTAAGATTCTTCCTTAAATAAGAAGACACAAACTAGATACAGTACTCCAGATATAGTCTCACCCATGTCCGATATTATTGAAACATAACCTTCCCACATTTGTATTCAACCCCCTACCAATATAGCATTATCTTTCCTAATTACTTGCAGAACTTGAGCTTTTTTGTATATCATGCATTAGGACACCAGGCATGTCAGAGCTTTCCAATATCTCAACATTTAGATGATATGCTTTTTAAAATGTTCCTGCCAATATCAACAATTGCACAATTTTCTTCATTGCACTACATTTAACCTGTTTTTTCCTACCTGTCTTTGAGTCATCAGAAAATTAACAGCCATACCTTGATGCCTTCATCAAAGTCAATATAAATTGTTGAAAACATTGAAGCTTCAATCCTGATCCCTGTGGCACATCCTTCATTATATTTTGCCAACCGGAAAAGTGTGCATTTGCACCTACATTTTGTTTCTGTTAACCAGACATCTTCCAACCAATATGATTCCACCTACAACATGCACTTTTATTTTCTGCAATTACCTTTTAATGTCGCACCTTACCAAATGGATTTTTTGAAATCTGAACATGTATATCAACTGAAGATAGACACAAAATGCTGGAGTAACTCAGCGGAACAGGCAGCATGCCTGGAAGAAGGAAGAGATGATGTTTCGAGTCGAGACATTTCTTTGTGTGAAGAAGGGTCGAGACCCGAAACGTCACCATTCCTTCTCTCATTGGAAGCTGTCTGTCCGTCGAGTTACTCCAGCATTTTGTGTCTATCTTTGGTGTAAACAAGCATCTGCAGTTCCTTCCTACACATTATGTGTTCCTCTTTATCCAAAACATGTGTTACTTCTTCAAATAACTCCAATAAATTAGTCAGGTATGATTTCCCTTTCTCAGAATCTTGTTGATTTTGCTTGATTACTTTGATTACTTTATACTTTTCACTAAGTACACTGCTATAATGTCTAATATTATCTTCAATAATGATAGCTTTAATACCAAATAGGAAACAATAGCATTGAATCAGTTTTGTTTAGCTTAGTTTAGAGATACAGCGTGGAAACAGGCTTTTCGGCTCACTGACCAGCAATCCCCGTCCATTAACACAACCCTACACACACTAGGGACAATTTACAGTTATACCAAGTATACAAACCCAAGCCAATTAATCTACAAACCTGTACGTCTTTGGGGTGTGAGAGGAAACTGAAGATCTCGGAGAAAACCCACGCAGGTCACGGGGAGAATGTACAAACTCCGTACAGACAGCACCGTAATTGGATCAAACCCGGGTCTATGGCGCTGCAAGTGCTGCAAGGCAGCAATTCTACCGCTTTGCCACCGTGCCTCCCTAAATGTATTAGGAACATAGAAACATAGAAAATAGGTGCAGGTGTAGGCCATTCGGCCCTTCAATATGATCATGGCTGATCATCCAAAATCAGTACCCCGTTCTGGCTTATTCATCATATCCCTTGATTCCCTTAGCCCTAAGAGCTAAATCTAACTCTTGAACACATCCAGTGAATTGGCCTCCACTGCCTTCTGTGGCAGAGAATTCCACAGATTCACAACTCTGGGTGAAAAAGTTTTCCTCATCTTAGTGCTAAATGGCCTACCCCTTATTCTTAAACTGTGACCCGTGGTTCTGGATTCCCCCAACATCAGGAACATTTTTCCTGCATCTACCCTGTCCAATCCTCTAAGTATTTTATATGTTTCTATAAGATCCCCTCATCCATCTAAATTCCAGCGAATACAAGCCCAGTTGACCCATTCTTTCATCATACGTCAGTGCCGCCATCCCGGGAATTAACCTGGTGAACCTACGCTGCATTAATGTCCTTCCTCAAATTAGGAGACCAAAATTGCACACAACACTCTAGGTGCGGTCTCACCAGGGCCCTGTACAACTGCAGTAAGACCTCCTTGCTCCTAAACTCAAATCCTCTCACAATGAAGGCCAACATGCCATTGGCTTTCTTCACTGCCTGCTCTACCTGCATATAGTAGCAGATTGTTATATCGTTCAAGGATTATTTCCCTCTAGCCACTATGTTGAAGACAAGGGAGGTAAGGAGATAGCGTCGTTACACATGGGAGCTCTCCACAAGACATTCAAAGCCGTCCAAAGATAAATTTTCAAAATGCACTCTTGATTAATAGTTTCTTTATTGTCGAAGTAATACAGTGAAATAGTCATGCAAACTTCTTCTTGTTTAAGTACATTTTAATCTTGCTCATAGTCAAACTCCGGCATGTGGCTCCGAAATGGTAGAAAGCCCTGACATGGTCGAAAGCTATGCCATCCCTCCATGCTAACTAAACTAAAAAACTGCAAGCTTCTGCGCAAGAATCCCAGCAGCAAACACGCCTCCGACTATGTAATAAATCCCACCCACATAATTACAGGCAGACAAAATTTAAAGGCAAATGCCATAATTCATAACATACTAAGTTAAGCCAAATGGCCACTACACTGCATGCTTACTTTTAGTGACTGATGTACAAGCGCATCCAACTCTCGTTGCACCTCCCCTTCTCCTAATCTGACACCATTCAGATAATAATCTGCATTCCTGTTCTTGCCACCAAAGTGGATAACCTCACATTTATCCACATTATACTGCATCTGCCATTGCTTCTGCCCACTCGCCCAACCTATCCGTCACCCTGTAGCCTCAAAGCATCTTCCTCGCAGCTCACACTGCCACCCAGCTTTGTGTCATCCGCAAATTTAGAGATGTTACATTTAATTCCTTCGTCTAAATCATTAATATATATTGTAAACAACTGGGATCCCAGCACCGAGCATTGCGGCACCCCATTAGTCACTGCCTGCCATTCTGAAAAGGACCTGTTAATTCCTACTCTTTTCTTCCTGTCTGCCAACCATTTCTCTATCCATGTCAATACCCTACCCCCAATACCATCTGCTCTAATTTTGCACACAAATCTCTTGTGTGGGACCTTGTCAAAGGCTTTCTGAAAATCCAGATACACCACATCCACTGGCTCTCCATTATCCATTCTACTTGTTACATCCTCAAAACATTCCAAAAGATTAGTCAAGCATGATTTCCCCTTCATACATCCATGCTGATTTTGACCAATCCCATCACTGCTTTAATCATCGACTCCAGCATCTTCCCCACTATCGCTGTGAGGCTAACTGGTCTATAATTCCCCATTTTCTCTCTCCCTCCTTTCTTAAAATTGAACACTGAGCATTGACTCCAAGTTCCTCACAGAACTATGTTAGCTCAGAAGTGGCCTTTAGTTTTTATACCCTGTATTGCTTAGGGTGTGTACGAACGAAGGTGTTAAACCAGCATCTGCAGTTCCTTCGTACACATTTCTTCTGCTTAGGGTGTTACAGGGTACACATTTAATTTTATTCTATGGATTTCCTCTTTTACTATGTATCGTGAGGATTGAATCAGAAGAACTGACATAGAACAACATATATAGCATGTAGACCAGCCAGCACAAGAAAAGGCCCTTCAGCCCACAATATTCGTATTGAATATGTTGTCAACTTAAACTAATCTTCTCTGTGTGCACATGATCCATATGCCTCAATTCCACTTGTGCCCATTTTGAAGGGAGGTCATTTTGTATGCAATATTATAATTTTATTGAAAATGGTTCAATTTCTTAATAAAATGTTAACTTTCAAATGACTTTGGGAAGGGTTTTATAAAATTCGACAAAATGGATTGTCAGTCTACCAACAAGTTACTGTTTTGCAGTATTTGGTTTATTGGCATTTAAAAGAAAAACTGAAATGGAAAAAACATATCACGTATTGTCAGAGAAATCCAATCGCCTTATTTTTAAGGTAAATGGTATGCATTACCATTAAAATATTTTTTATAGGTTACAGGAAGAGATGATATCACATGACTTAATCTGCATCAGTATGATGTCCCAATTTTAAACTGCTGCTTACTCTTTACAACATAATAGCACCATCCACTGGAATGAAATGGAATTAGTCGTTTATAGAATCACCCTTAGCTCTAAATAAAGACATATTTTAAGAATACATTATAAATGATTCAGCTGGTTAAAGTAGCGAGAGGTTGAAGTAAACAACCAAGAGAGTGTCTTTTCAGATAAGCAATCATTGAAATATTCTAGTCCTCATAATGAAATTGTATTACAGAATGCAGAATTATCCAGTGTATCCATCCCTAATCCTTATTCAGCTATTCATCTTGAAAAATACAAGCATTGTGAATCAACTTTGACTGGGATTTTCTTCATGACTTGACAGGCTAGCTGCTGAATTGTGCATTCACATGTATCTTTGAAAGATGATTGGGGAGGAAATGTTAGGAATTGAAATATTAAATAAAATGGTTTAAAATAATTGAGAAGTGTTAATTTGACTTCTCATTAGAAAAATATGCGAGCGTCCCCAAATTGAAATGTATATCATAGATTGAGACATTAATTTATTGTCTGCCTAGTTATTTCACTATTCAGTGCATTCAGAAAGTATTCAGACCCCTTCACTTTTTCCACATTTTGTTACGTTACAGCCTCATTTTTTTTAATCATCAATCTACACACAATACCCCAGAATGAAGACGCAAAAAACAGGTGTTTAGACATTTTTGCAGTAATTAAAAAGAAATAACTGAAATATCACATTTACATACGTATTCAGACCCTTTGCTATGACACTCAAAATTGAGCTTAGGTTCATCCTGTTTCCATTGATTATCCTTGAGATGTTTCTACAACTTGATTGGAGTCCACCCAGTGGTATATTAAATTGATTGGACATGATTTGGAAAGGCACACACCTGTCTATATAAGGTCCCACAGATGACAGTGCATGTCAGAGCAAGACCCAAGCCATGAAGACGAAGGAATTGTCCGTAGACCTCCAAGACAGGATTGTGTCGAGACACAAATCTGGGGAAGGGCATAAAACAATTTCTGCAGCATTGCAGGTCCCGAAGAGCACAGTGGCCTCCGTCATTCTTAAATGGAAGAACTTCGGAACCACCAGGACTCTTCATACAGCTGGCCGCCCGGCCAAACTGAGCAATCGGGGGAGAATGGCCTTGGTCAGGGAGGTGACCAAGAACCCGATGGTCACTCTGACAGAGCTCCAGAGTTCCTCTGTGGAAATGGGAAAACCTCCCAGAAGGACAACTATATCAGCCAGACAGAAGCTGCTCCTCAGTAAAAGGCACATGAAGATACACAAAAATGCTCGAGAAACTCAGCTGGTGCAGCAGCATCTATGGAGCGAAGGAAATAGGCAACGTTTCGGCCCGAAATGTTGCTTATTTCCTCGCTCCATAGATGCTGCTGCACCAGCTGAGTTTCTCCAGCATTTTTGTGTACCTTCGATTTTCCAGCATCTGCAGTTCCTTCTTAAAGCACATGAAGGCCTGCTTGGAGTTTGCCATAAGGCATGAGAAACAAGATTCTCTGGTGTGATGAAACCAAGATTGAACTCTTTGGCCTGAATGCCAAGCGTCACGCCTGGAGGAAACCAGGCACCGCTCATCACCTGGCCAATACTATACCTACGGTGAAGCATGGTGGTGGAAGCATCATGCTGTGGGGATGTTTTTCAGCGACAGGAACTGGTAGACTAGTCAGGATCGAGGGAAAGATGAATGGAGCAAAGTACAGAGAGATCCTTGATGAAAACCTGCTCCAGAGCGTTCTGGACCTCAGTCTGGGGTGGAGGTTCACCTTCCAACAGGACAACGACCATAAGCACACAGCCAAGACAACGCAGGAATGGCTTTGTGACAAGTCTGTGAATATCCTTGAGTGGCCCAGCCAGAGCCTGGACTTGAACCCGATCGAACATCTCTGGAGAGACCTGGAAATAGCTGTGCATCGACGCTCCCCATCCAAACTGATAGAGGTTGTGAGGATCCGCAGAGAAGAATGGGAGAAATTACCCAAATACAGGTGTGCCAAGCTTGTAGCGTCATACCCAAGAAGACTTGAGACTGTAATCGCTGCCAAAGGTGCCTCAACAAAGTGCTGAGTAAAGGGTCTGAATACATATGTAAATGTGATATTTCAGTTATTTCTTTTTAATTACTTTGCAAAAATTTCTAAACACCTGTTTTTGCTTTTTTATTAAGGAGTATTGTGAGTAGATTGATGATTAAAAAAATGAATTTAATCCATTTTAGAATAAGGCTGTAACGTAACAAAATGTGGAAAAAGTGAAGGGGTCTGAATACGTTCTGAATGCACTGTATCTTGTTGTAAGGTATAATTAGGCTACAGCATTATCCATGGCACAATGCTCAATGTGAGAACATAGATAGAAAGGTTTAGTTTTAAAGTAAAAAAGCAAATCAATTTCCTATAAAGCACACACTTGATCACTTCTCTTATAATCTTTATAGTCAATTTGGCATTACATTGGAATTTCCACTTTCACCTTAATGGTGCTCCAAGCTATGTTCTGTCACATGCTCTTTCCCCTTTGGAGTGAATGCAACTGTACAGGCCAAGGAAGTTATATTGAATAAGGGATCCAAAATTAATTGTTCAAGGGATAATGCAATATGACCTTCATAGCTTCTACTTGTTACTCCCTCTCTGCTGTTTCTGTTGTACATCATTCAGCACATTGCCCATTAACGCTTGGCATGGTGACAATGCTTTAGGTAGAGGTAGACTAGTTAATGCAATAGCTCTTTGTTCTTGATGTCTCCTCTTAGATGAATGTGATACAGAGTGGAAAATTAGACTTGTTTATTTACCTTTCAGGATGGAATAATTTGAGATGATATGAGATGTGTTTCTGTCACGAGATGAGCCAGAAATGCTGAAGGCTAACTCATCAACTCTTGGTATTGTTCAGCTAAGTAGGTCCTCAGCTAAACTGACACAGTGAGGAAAGAGTTACTAACCTTGTGTCTCAGATGCATGACTAGGTGAAAACCATACTAAAACATAAGTGTTTTAACTAAGCATTGGATTAGATTCCCATAATGAGCTGTTCAAGTCTCATCCTTTTAAATGAGTTAATTATATATACTTTTGTAGATTAACATGGAGCTAGATCAATATTTGATTAATGTTATCACAACAACCAAACAACTCAGAGGTCCTCATATTCTCAGTGTTTGCCTGGAAATGTGGGCATCATTAATGTTAAGGCAAACAAGACAGGCAATTTGTGCACAGCAGAGTTCCACAGGTTCAGATGGATATTGCACCAGATGAGAAACTTCACGTTGTACAAGTCCTATTAAGAAATGCATAGATAAACCTGAAAAACACAGCTGGCAGTCAATTGATTTACTACACCAACGATACTGGAGGTACAAATCATAAATTATTTTAGGCATATGAATAATTGAATGTGAAAGTACAATTTAGTTAAAAATAAACGGTAAAAACTGGAAATGAAATTAAATACTTGAACAAGATATTTGAATACCGGTAACATTATAACTCACAGATAACACAATTTAATGAATTATAACTAATAACTTGCTACCTCCATAGTAAAGGAATTTGTAAGTAAAAAAGGCAAAACGAGATAGAAAAATTGGAAACAAGATGATATACAATTCTAAACTGTACAGCAGGTCCATTAAAAGCACAGATAGATTATGTTTAAGTGCAACCTTTTCTCCAGAACTCCCTACATTTGTAATTGTGCAAAAGACTTTCTTCACTCAGATATGTGAAAATAACAGTTATGCAGGTCAAACAAAATCTACAAGTTTCAAGAGGAAGACTAAAGATGCTTTGATTTTCACCAAGTTTTTCTATTCCTCTTTCATAACACTAATGTCTGAGCCCTATTCTTTAGCTTTTATACACCATATTGAAAGGTTCAGTAATCTTGGTAGGGGAGCAATGAGACATAAAGTCCGTTCATGAGAACAAAGGTAAGATTTTAACCTAAGAGACATTGTATATTGGCATCTGCCTTATTTTTTCAGTGCCAGTAATGCTTTTGGCATTGTTGATTGAGCTAACAGTTTTAATGATCCTGTGGATGGAGTACTAGGAATTAGGATAAAGTAAAATAGTACTTTATTTTGGCAGCATGGGCATTGTGGGACAATGGCTCCTTTTCTGTAGTTAATTGCGTTTTCTTTTGTCCTATTCTGGCAGTAGGATATTATTTTACAATGTGTCAGAGACAATCCATCAAATTATGACAAATGATTCAAATAATTTTCACAAAATTATTGGAAAGAAGCAGAAATTTTATTATTATTGATGAAATGTTGACAAAGTATATGGGGACAGGTCAGAAAAAGTAAATTGAATAGACAAATCCATTTGCAATAAGACATCAGGAAATACCATTTGGGATGAAGACATTATTATGCAGCTTGACAGAACACCGTGAGATGCTGCAATACAGGAGGATTCTGTCAGTGAAGGCAGACTGATTTAATGGTCTTCTCAAGCGGAAAACAGAATGAAATAAAGGAGAGGTTATTCAGATGAGTGGGTGGGAAAATCATATAGCACTGTCTTTGATGCTTCTACGTATACCTTGAAAGTTCGTGACCCCTTACCACCCACGATATCTGCAGATAAAAGTGATGGATTGTGTCTGTCATGACTTTTGTAAGTGGAGATATTTGTTTAGAATTCCACTGAACTTCTAAACAATTCATTCACAACTTTGGTGAAGCAACTGGTGTCTAGCAGCAAAAAGACCTGGAAAACATTGTATAGGAAAGAACTGCAGATGCTGGAAAAATCGAAAGACAAAAATGCTGGAGAAACTCAGCGGGTGAGGCAGCATCTATGGAGCGAGGGAGTAGGTGACGTTTCGGGCCGGGCTCGACCCGAAACGTCACCTATTCCTTCGCTCCATAGATGCTGCCTCACCCGCTGAGTTTCTCCAGCATTTTAGTCTACCTTGGAAAACATTGTTGTTCAGTTTATTGTCATGTGTACTGAAGTACAGTGAGATCCTTTTTTTGGTGCATGCTATCCAGTCAGCGGAAAGACTATACATGATTACAATCAAGGTGTACAGATGCAGGATTAGGGAATAACTCTTGGTGTAAGGTTAAAGTCTGATTAAAGATGGTCCAAGAGTTCCCAATGAGTTAGATAGTAGCTCAGGACCGCTCTCTAGTTGGTGATAGGATTATTCAGTTACCAGATAACAGTTGGGAAGAAACTATAAGGGATAATGTGGTCATTTTTATTTGCTTCACACGAGTATGAATCAATAATCTCCAAAAAAGTGAGTCTAATAATCTCCACTTGGCATTCAGTGGAGTTACTGATGCCCAACACAATTAATTTTCTGTGGATCCCCATGGACTGAACACGTGACTGGACCGTGGCTATGGCTACAAGAACAGATGGATATTCTGCAGTGTATAACTTGCCTCCTGATGCCCAAAATCTTTCCATCATCTACCAAATATATTGCAAGAGTGTGTTTGAATTGCCTCATCTCCAACAGCATAGAAACATAGAAAATAAGTGCAGCAGTAGGTCATTCGACCCTTCGAGCCAGCACTGCCATTCAATATGATCATGGCTGATGGGGGATTCAGTACCGCGTTCCTGCTTTTTCCCCATATCCCTTGATTCCGTTAGCCCTAAGAGCTAAATCTCACTCTCTCTTGAAAAAATCCAGTGAATTGGACTCCACTGCTTTCTGTGGCAGAGAATTCCACAGATTTACAATTCTCTTGGTGTAAAAGCTTTTCTTCATCTCAGTCCTAAATGACCTACCCCTTATTCTTAAACTGTGACCCCTGGTTCTGGACTCCCCCAACATAGGGACATTTTTTCTTGCATCTAGCCTGTCCAATCCCTTAAGAATTTTATGTTTCTATAAGACACCCTCTCATCCTTCTAAATTCCAGTGAATATAAGCCCAGTCAATCAAACCCGGGTTATCAAACCCGCCTAGGAGGGAGATGCCGTGGTGGTCTGGCGCGTTGATCTCTACAAAGCTGAGGTCACGCGCCAACTCTCGGTCGCCTGCTCCTACTTACCCCTGGACCATGACCCCACAGACAAGCACCATCACTGACTTCATCCACTCCGGCTCCCTGCCCCTCCAACCTCATCGTTCCCCAGCCCCGCACGGCCCGATTTTACATTCTCCCCAAAATCCACAAACCTGACTGTTCTGGTAGACATAGAAACATAGAAACATAGAAAATAGGTGCAGGAGTAGGCCATTCGGCCCTTCGAGCCTGCAACGCCATTCAATATGATCATGGCTGATCATCCAACTCAGTATCCCGTACCTGCCTTCTCTCCATACCCCCTGATCCCTTTAGCCACAAGGGCCACATCTAACTCCCTCTTAAATATAGCCAATGAACTGGCGTCAACTACCCTCTGTGGCAGAGAGTTCCAGAGATTCACCACTCTCTGTGTGAAAAAGTTTTTCCTCATCTCGGTCTTAAAGGATTTCCCCCTTATCCTTAAGCTGTGACCCCTTGTCCTGGACTTCCCCAACATCGGGAACAATCTTCCTGCATCTAGCCTGTCCAACCCCATAAGAATTTTGTACGTTTCTATAAGATCCCCTCTCAATCTCCTAAATTCTAGCGAGTATAAGCCAAGTCTATCCAGTCTTTCTTCATATGAAAGTCCTGACATCCCAGGAATCAGTCTGGTGAACCTTCTCTGCACTCCCTCTATGGCTATAATGTCCTTCCTCAGATTTGGAGACCAAAACTGTACGCAATACTCCAGGTGTGGTCTCACCAAGACCCTGTACAACTGCAGTAGAACCTCCCTGCTCCTATACTCAAATCCTCTTGCTATGAAGGCCAACATACCATTCGCTTTCTTCACTGCCTGCTGCACCTGCATGCCTACTTTCAATGACTGGTGTACCATGACACCCAGGTCTCGCTGCACCTCCCCATTTCCTAATCAGCCACCATTTAGATAATAGTCTGCCTTCCCGTTTTTGCCACCAAAGTGGATAACCTCACATTTATCCACATTATACTGCATCTGCCAAACATTTGCCCACTCCCCCAGCCTATCCAAGTCACCTTGCAGTCTCCTAGCATCCTCCTCACAGCTAACACTGCCCCCCAGCTTAGTGTCATCCGCAAACTTGGAGATGTTGCTTTTCAATTCCCTCGTCCAGATCATTAATATAAATTGTAAATAGCTGGGGTCCCAGCACTGAGCCTTGCGGTACCCCACTAGTCACTGCCTGCCATTGTGAAAAGGACCCGTTTACTCCTACTCTTTGCTTCCTGTTTGCCAGCCAGTTCTCTATCCACATCAATACTGAACCCCCAATACCGTGTGATTTAAGCTTGTATCCTAATCTCTTATGTGGTACCTTGTCGAAAGCCTTCTGAAAGTCCAGATACAACACATCCACTGGTTCTCCCCTATCCACTCTACTAGAGACCCATTGTCTCTGCCTGTTCGTGCCCTACCGAACTTATTTCCACATACCTTGACTCCATCCTACCCCCCCCCCCCCCGGTGAAATCCCTCCCTACCTATGTTCAAGACACCTCAGACACTCTCCGTCGTCTCCGGGCATTCCATTCTCTAGGCCCCCATCCCCTCATCTTCACCATGGACGTCCAGTCACTCTACACCTCCATCCCCCACCAGGATGGTCTCAAAGCCCTTCGGTTCTTCCTCGACCGGAGAACAAACCAATACCCGTCCACTGATACTCTCCTCCGCCTAGCGGAGTTGGTCCTTACCCTCAATAACTTCTCGTTTGACTCCTCCCATTTCCTCCAAATATAAGGCGTAGCTATGGGCACGTACCCTACAAAGGGCCCCAGCTATGCCTGCCTCTTTGTAGGGTACGTCGAACATTCCTTGTTCGAGGCGTATCAGTGCCCCATCCCCGACCTCTACCTCCGCTACATCGACGATTGCTTTGGTGCTACCTCCTGAACCCACACACAACTCACTGACTTCATCCGCTTCACCACTAACTTCCATCCGGCATTCAAATACACCTGGACTATTTCCGACACTTCCCTACCATTTCTTGACCTCACTATCTCCATCGCAGGTGATAGACATCTGACCGACATCCACTATAAACCCACTGACTCCCATGGCTATCTAGACTACACTTCTTCACACCCTGCTTCCTGTAAAGACTCCATCCCCTACTCCCAATTCCTCCGTCTATGCCGCATCTGCTCCCAGGATGAGGTGTTCCACACCAGGGCATCGGAAATGTCCTCATTCTTCAGGGAACGGGGGTTCCCCTCCCCTACTATAGATGAGGCTCTCACCAGGGTCTCTTCAATACCCCGTAACACTGCTCTCTCTCCCCATCCCCCCACTCGTTACAAGGGCAGAGTCCCCCTAGTCCTCACCACCCCACTAGCCGTCACATACAACAAATAGTCCTCCGTCATTTTCGCCACCTCCAACATGACCCCACCACTCACCACATCTTCCTATCTCCCCCAGTCTGCTTTCCGCAAAGACCGCTCCATCCGTAACTCCCTGGTCAATTCTTCCCTTTCCCCCCCTCGCACCACCTCCTTCCCGGGCACTTTCCCTTGCAACCGCAAGAGATGCTACACTTGTCGCCTTACCTCCCCCATCGACTCCATTCAAGGACCCAAGCAGTCGTTCCAGGTGCAACAGAGGTTCACCTGCATCTCCTCCAACCTCATCTATTGCATCCGCTGCTCTAGATGTCAGCTGATCTACATTGGTGAGACCAAGCGAAGGCTTGGCGATCGTTTTGCCGAACACCTCCGCTCGGTCCGCATTAACCAACCTGATCTCCCGGTGGCTCAACACTTCAACTCCCCCTCCCATTCCGATTTTTACGTTTAAAGATTTTAAATATGTATTTAAAATTGATCATTTGTAAAATGTTTTAATTGTTTAATTGATTTTCAATAGTTTTTTAATGTTTCAGAACGTAACATTCAGGTCACAAACACTGCAGTAACCATCCATCTGATATCGTTATGTGTAGGAAGGAACTGCAGATGCTGGTTTACACCGAAAAAAGACACACAATGCTGGAGTAACTCAGCGGGAGAGGCAGCATCTCTGGAGAGAAGGAATGGGTGACATTTTGGGTCGAGATGAAGGGTCTCTCCAGAGATGCTGCCTGTCCTGCTGATATCATTATGTCATGCACAACGCTGCCTTAATGCAAGGTCTAAACACTGAGGTTTGGGATGGCCCTTACTTACAAGTTAATGGTGTGTACTGAGCTTAACGAAGCTCTCCCTGGACCTGTGACTGCAGTTCATTTGGCGCACTGATCGAATCATTCTCTTGGCCTGGCTGCTGAAGTTGAATGCAATTCATTGGGGGAGTTGGCGGGGGTGAGGGGCGAAGGGGGAGAAGCATTAGTGCCAACTAGGTTTTGAAACGGATCTTAAGGTTCTGTCCCTGGAATGTCCTGATGTTATTTGACAGCTGAACTATCCAAGCCCTTGAACGGTTTTTATGTGTATCTACATATTAAACAATATATGTAGACGTTAAAAAACCAGTTCAAATGGATTTATATAATCAAATGACTAAAATAGCAAAGTTTGCTCTAATACCTTTAAATTATAGAAATTAAAAATTAATTTAAAAATTCACCTAAACATCTGGAGTTGGCCACTTAAAAGCCCAATAGTGTGATGAAGGCAGCATGTATTCACTGTGCTATCTATGTTTTTGCTCTTGTCTCATGGTGAAAAGAAGTGTGATTTGATGTGAATTATCAAGGAAATACATCAAAATAAAAGTTCCGTGTTCTCTGAGATCTTGGATAATATCTCCAGTGCGTTCATTTTTTTTGTCCTTCAGACCTCAGCAGTGATTTTAATTTCATCTGGTTTTGTGAAGAATGATTACAGTTTGACAATTGCTCTCACTCAGTTTCTCTATATACTTCTCACATGTCATAAGTCTACACTTAAAAGCTGGTTTTTCAAGTTTTTTGTCAAGTTTTTTGAGTGGTATATTTCACAAGAGATTGGCATGAATGAACTTGGCTGTTTCAGGTAGTTAATGGGATTAATCGCACCCTTCACTGGTGTTTCTGAATCAGTTCTGAAGTAGGTGAATGTTATTCTGAGTTCACTCCAAGTTTGATTATTTTTGACAGGGTACGCGAAGCTGCCATGACAAGTTTGATGGAACTAACAATACTATTGGTGCAGACTCATCATCAGCTCATTACTCCTGAGAAGTGAGTACAAAATTGTTGACAACATCCAGTTAATATTCAGTTTATCATTTATTATCAGGCACTAGGCATAAATCTAACCAATACGTTAATAGAAAATACGTTAAGAAAATGTTGTTGAAAATGGGCAAACTTTTATTTTTACATACTACATTTTTAATATGTTTTGACAAGTGTGCTTGGCAATTCTGCTTTCAAAATAGTATGCGGTTTATCAACTCTTAGTTCATTAGTTATGGACATTGTAATTATTAAAAGATAAAGGGACAGTGTAAAGTGACTATTTTTTAATTTATCTGGAATAGTGTTCAAGAGCTTCCAACGTTCTGCATTAGATAATGTTGACCCCATTTAATAACTTTTATGGATTATTTTTACTGGATTCTGACAGCTAGTAAGATCACAGTTGAAATATTTTACCAATATCTACTCCTTTTCCTCACAACAATGATAACTACGCCTGAAAAATTATGTTGATTGTGAAGCCTTTATCATAACCTAAAATTGTGAAAATCTAAAGTCTGCTATTTTTTCTTTCTTAACGTCATGTTGCTATATTTGAAAAATGTGATCCAGAGATGTCATTGTCTCTTGCTGGCCGAGGAAGAGCTATCCAACCTAATCATGCCTTCCAGCCCTAGTTCCATAGCCCTGCAGGTAACAGCTTTCCAAGTACATGCAAATATTGATTGATTCAAAGATACTTCATGGAAACAAGCCCTTCGGCTCACTGAATCCACGCCGAGCAGTGATCACCCGTTGACTCTATTTTTAATCTTATCCCAGTTTCGCATCTACTCCCAACGCACGAGGGGCAATTTACAGAGGCCAATTACCCAACAAACCCAAACTGTTTAAATATGACAAAGGCTTCTCCATTAATTCTCGGACTCATGCCTTTTTTTCCCCCATGGTCTCCTACCAATTACTTGAAATCTATACCTCCTGGTTTTTGACCCCTTTGCCCAGGAAAGTAGGTGTTTCCTCTTTAGTCTATCTAGGCCCATCGTCATACATTAACTTGCACCTTTCATGTCCAGATTGCATTTGAGTCAATTAAGCACTTTGAAATGATGTCACAGTTATAATAGAGGAATTCAGTTGTAGGCATTCGGTTGTAGGTGGTTGATCGTTTAAGAGCAGAGAATTAAGTAGCATTGATGCTCACATCTTTCCATTTCTGTGCAGTTGTAGACAAATGATGTGTTACTTGGCTCAGTTGTCTGCTGAGAAGATTGATAGATTCCGAGCACACGCAGGCTCTGTTTTTCTTCAAATCCTACACTTTGATAACCCTGCAGTCCCACATATTCCACACCGGGAGGAGCTAGAGAGCATTTTTCCACGGTGAGTTTTTAATTCTGTTGTTACAGTTAATACAAGGGTAATAGTTGCATATACAAAATCTGCATAAAACTAAAGATATCAAAAGAAAAATACTGCAGATGCTGAAAAGCTCAAACAAAAGCAGAAAATAATGGAAATAGTCAGTAGATCAGGCAGCAGCTTAATTCGAGGAAAACAAGGCTGGTGTATCAATTGATGAGCTTTGATCAGAACTGGGAAATAGTAAAAAATAAAGCAGGTTTCAAAATAGGAAAAGAGCAAAAGTTGAAAGTTTGTGACAGGTGGAAGGTAGAAGAGATTAAATGACAACAGGGATGGTGGTCTAAGGGCTGGAGATCGGGTGAATGGGATCTGTAAAGAAAAAAAATAAATGCACACCGGGTCAGGCAGCAATTATTGGGGGAAAATATCAGTAAAACTAAATAAGAACCCTTAGTTAAGTTGGTTAGTTAAGATCTTATCAAAGATACAGTGCAGACTGAAAAACTGGCAGAGTGGAAGTACAATCAAGTGTAAAACTGGGAGTCAGTGCAGTCCTATTGAATATCAGTTGATAGACTTTGCTAGAAGTGAAAATACAGGAGTAGAGGAAGGGAAGCGAGAGTTGAAGATAGAGCAGTTGATGGAACGTTATAAATTGTCAACAAAAATACAAGATGTCATGTTTAGGTTGATCTAATTACACAATTATACAGTTTATTCTTTCCTTGCAGATCAGAACTCGAAACACTGAATTGGAGTGCACCCTCTCAAGCCTTTCCTCCAATCACAAAACTGTTGGGACTCCCAGCTTACCAGTACCGTGTTTTGTTGGGTCTCACCGTGTCAGTAGGAGGGCTCACTGAATCTACGGTAGGTGGTGCATATAATACTGTGTGTGGAGCCAACATTCCCTTTCATTATATTGCCGAAGTTTGCAGTTAATTTGTTGAGAACAAGAAACAGGGAAGAGGAAAGTAAACTGAAAAGGTCATTAAAACTTTCATTAAACACTTCTCATGAATTAACTGAATCTCTATTATTCTGATGCATTTCTAATTTCTGCAAAATATACAAATCACACACAAATCAATTAACTAAAACATAATTTTCCTGTGAAATTGCAAGCATTAAAAAAATTGCACTTGGCACCTTCATTCACTGTGCATGTAATGCACCTCTCTTTATTGACATCAAATGTTCCCCTATTGAGTCATCTTATAGTGTAACAGTCACTGCACTACAAGCAAATTGCCTTACTTAGCTGCTGTCATTATTTATCAATGTTACAAAATTTTGAGATTTTAAAAATCAAGTCTGTAATTTATCCCATCAGATAAAGCATAAAAAGACATTTAATTTGACACCTAATTCACTTTCATATCTTAAGTATTAAAAAAGTTATGGCCATTTTCATACTCGGAAATTAGCATCTTGTTCCCTATTGCTTTTCCATTAACTTAACACAAAAGCTGTGATCGAGGACAGTCAAAAGCCCATAACTTTCTTAAAAATTAAGAGAACTGAAAGAAATTTTCAGTTATTATGGATTGAAGCATTCTGAAACAAATATGAAACAATCTTACTTAGATGACATGAAATTAAAGCATATAATTAGTTAGTTACCTAATTGTAGCTAATTAAAAAATTCAATTACTAGATCTAAATATCTATCAATTACTTAAGAATAGATTAACATTTTTAAATAGCCTAAGTGTCCAAATAACATTCACACAAGAATTCGCAATATAACATAATTTTAAATCTCATTGTCATGGATTTATAGGCCAAATGGAAGGAATTTAATGTTTAATACCTGTAAATTAATGGGCATTTAAATCATCTTGTGAGTGGGTTTTTCTGGAACGCGATCAATTGGAACGTTGCATTTGCGGTGAATTTAACCCCGTATCGGCATGAAAAATACTGCCGGTTCGTTCAGGCAAAAAAAATCACCGTTTCGCAATTTAAAATGTGAATTAAAGGCCTCTTAAGAAGCACTTTTATACATAAAATAAACGGCTTTCGTTTACCTGTCCCATGCGTGAATATAGTCGGCGTTGACGGCTTTAGAAGCTGATTTTAAAATAACTCCAGCGCTGAAATTGTCGGGCGAATAAAAATAAAAAATACACAAAACGCCCGTCGGAACGATTCTTCAGCAAAAGTTTGCACTCCAACGAAATATAATTCAGGACAAGGTAGGAGAAACCCGCGTTTTAACCCCGCCCCCCCCCCCCCCTCAAAGGCGCCAAAATCGTGCACACCGCCAGTGACAGAATTGCAGCGCCGCTGAAGGTAAGTATTGTAACATACCTACATTATTTAAATATACATTTTGCTGATATGTAGCATCAAGAAGACATGGTAACACTAAAGTCAATGGGCATTAGGAGGACATCACTCGAGTGGATGGATTCATACTGTTCACAAAGGAAAATGGTTAGAGTTGTTGGAGTCAGTCTTTCCACCACACAACAGGGACATCTGGACAGAATGTAAGGACGCTCATCATTGAAGAAATGACTCATATAGATTGCGCACATATTATTTTGACTTATCTGGGGAATAGTGTATTTGCAGCCTCAGCTTTTCCAAAGCTCTTGTCAGTAAGACAAGTGAATTGTTGCAAGCAGATCTTCAGCCAAGCTCATGCCTGGACAGCTCACGCTGGGCAGCTCAGGGTGACATTGACTCTCTACTACTTTGTAAGCAATTGCAGCATATCCATCATTTCTTCCAATCTACTGCTCATTGCTCCATTAGAGAGATCAGCTGGCTCTGTACTCCTGAAGAAACAATTCCACTACTTTGATGATGCCTAAGAATAAGTGGCATCTTGGACTCTGGGATTTACCAGCATTGCTTGCTTCCCATGAGTGTAAGCAGCTGTTGTCTGCATTCATGTGTCCATAAGGACTTCGCTTAATAATGTGGGCATTTTAATCAACAGGAAGGGTTTCCAATCCATATAGCTCATTGAGCATCATGCAAAAAGAAATCCTTGTGATAAATGCCAAGTTTCCAGGAAGCACACATGACCCCTGCATCCCGAGTCAGCCCTGACTGATAAACATTCTCAGCAACCAGCACTGCCAAGAAAGATGGCTCATGGTTAACAAAGGCCACGTCTACTGCTCTTCCAATCTAACTGTGGATTGGAAGGAATACAAGCAAATTATTGGTTCACCCAGATGTCGAGTTTGAATCCTTGAATGATGGGAATAGAAGAGATATAAGGCCGATGTTGCATCTCCTGCATTTACCTGGGCAGGTGCTGAGAAAGGAGAAATGAAAGTTGGTAGAGATGGAAGAATGAACCCGGCTTCCGGTGAGAAGGATCCTTTTGGCGGGCTGAGAGATGTACCTGATGGTAGCATGTCGTTGAAGGTGGTGGAAATTATAAAGGATGTTGAATGCAGTGAGGGGTAGAACTATTATTCTTGATGGGGAGAAGAGGGCAAATGTGGTAAATGGAATAATGTGTGTGAGAGTAGCATCTACCTGCAATTAATTATCTCTGCATCCCAATCACTGGGGTGTTACAAAATTAAGAGGCATGGAATAGCTCATTTTATAGTATTTTCCAATCCTCATTATATTCTATGGGAGAAGTAGAGTGTTCCTTGCATTCTGCTTTGCATAATTCTGTCTGCGTAATAATAAAAGCAGTGTCACCAAATGAATGGTGTCTACCATAAGGGTGTGCTTAAATGTCATAGTGAACAAAGTTAATGAAGTGAAATGTTTTGAAGATCTTTCTTTGCACCTTTTATCGTAGGTGCGATATTCGGCTCAGTCGCTCTTTGACTATCTCAAAACAATTCGCAATGATCTAGAAGCCATGAATAAGTTTTGTGGAACCTTAATACAAATCTTTAAGGACAATTTACTTAATGACAGGTAAGGCAATAGTTGTAAATGTGTATGTCGATTATTGTTTGGAAAATGCTCTCTTAGTTATGCCCTAGCCCTGCCCGGTCTTTGACAGTTTTACCCAGACACTGATCACAGGCTTTATTCTCTCCGATATATTGGCACATGATGGCCCCTGACAATCACATCAAAATGTAAATGTTGCACTGATTGGCAAGCAACAATCGTTTTGATGTTATTTGCACAATATTTTTCATGTACATGGCTTCCTCGGGTTTTGAACTCAAGCTAGTCTCAGCTGAAAGATTCAGATTACTTTAACTTGTTTAATGGGCCAAATGCAATCACGGCTACTGCTGGCCAGGGAGTTACATAGAACATGGAATAGCACAGCACAGGAACGGGCCCTTCTTCCGCAATACTTGCGCTGAACATGATGCCAAGTTAAACTGACCTAATCTGCCTGTACATGAGCCATATTCCTCTATTCATTGCACTTTCAGAAAAACCTCTTAAATGCCACTATCGTATCTGCTGCCACCACTAATCCTGGCGTTCCAGGCTCTCACCACTCTATGTGTAAAAAAAAAACGTGCCCAGCAGATCTCCATTAAACTTTCCCCCTCTCACCTTCTATCTATTCCCTCCAATGTTGGATATTTCCACCCTGGGGAACAAGTTTCTGACTGTCCACTACATCTGTGCCACTCATAATTTTATATAATTCTATCAAGTCTCTCCTCAACCTCTGACTTTCCAAAGAAAACAATCCAAGCTTATCCAACCTCTCCTTGTAGCTGAAACCAACAAAGCCTCCACATGCTTCCTGTAATGGAGCGACCAGAACTGCATACAATACTCAAAATGAGTTGGAGATAACATTGTTCGTTCCATGTAAACCACCACTTTATATATTACTAACAGGCCAACTTCCTTACTGATGTCTTTAGGCATACAGAACCCCTCCCCTCTACCCCATCTCAAGCTACAATATATTTCCATCTTCCCACTCTTATGGCGTGCCTGAATGACAGCTTTCCAAACATCTCCATCGTGAGATCCATTCCACCTTCTTCCAAATACGCACCCTCCAACCCCGCTCCCAAACTCGGTGATCCTTTGCTGACTCCAACTTGACTTTTCTTCCACCCTCAATCTACTGTCTTTTACACCTTCTCCACTCCCTGTAAAGGCTAAAAATAATGGAGGAAATATATTTTTATGTGCCTAGCCTATAAAATCTACACAGCTACATATGGAATACTCCAAAGAGGAGCATGCATCACAATTCCCTTTAACAGATGTTTTTACACTTGTTACAATTTTCTATAGCGGAGTCAGGGGGTATGGGGGAAGGCAGGAACGGGGTACTGATTGAAGGGCCAAATGGCAGGAACGGGGTACTGATCGAAGGGCCAAATGGCCTACTCCTGCACCTATTGTCTATTGTCTATTCCACTTTTTGAATTATTTAATTTGAAAACTCATAAGAGTTTTCATTTTTTACAAATATTCACTTCTAAGTTTCCCCTTCTACATTATTAATATTTTTCAGGGTGTCCATCCCTCTGCTGAAGATGCTTGATCAGATGCTGGCTAATGGATGCTTTGATATTTTTACAGCAGATGAAAGGTATTTATCACAAGAGGCAAAGGTCTACCGGTATTTTACAGGTGCTTTCTCACCCAGTTTTTGACATCCTTCTTTCATTTTGGCGCATTTTAATGTTATTTTAAAAGTGTTATGAAGATTAAGTTTATGCCAGGCATTATGCCACATGAATTCCGTTACTTTGCCTTTGTTTGACGTCCTTGAATTGCCAAAAGTCTTTCTTATCTTTGGCTTCGGATGGAGTTCTTGAACATGTTTTGACTGCTTCCATGCCCTCTCACGCACAAAATGTTTGTATTATATTCTTTTGAGGTAATCGTGTAACAGGGTTGAGGTACATGGTTGTGAAATCAGAGAGCGAAGCACCTGAATTTATTGTTGAATATCTCCAAGTAAATCTTTTCAGCACAGCATTGGGACACGTGTTCAATTAATATAACACCATGCAGTCGCAGATATCGTCTTAGATGTGCGAAAATATACTATGTGATTGATGTAGTTGGTGATGCACAGCATTCACATCTTGAGTGGTCAATCAACTTCACCACTAATTTCCATCCTGCACTCAAATTCACTTGGACCATCTCCGACATCTCCCTACCGTTTCTGGATCTCACCGACTCCATCACAGGAAACAGACTATTGACCGACATCTACTACAAACCTACTGACTCACATAGCTATCTTGACTACATTTCTTCCCACCCTGCTTCCTGTAAAGACTCTATCCCTTACTCCCAATTCCTCCGTCTACGCCGCATCTGCGCCCAGGATGAGGTGTTCCATACCAGGACATCGGAGATGTCCTCATTCTTTAGGAAACAGGGGATCCCCTCTTCAATTATAGATGAGGCTCTCACTAGGGTCTCCTTGATATCCCGCAGCTCCGCTCTTACTCCCCCTCCACCCATTCGTAACAAGGACAGAGTCCCCCTTGTCCTCACCTTCCACCCCATCAGCCGTCGCATACCGCATTTAATCCTCCAACATTTTCGCCTCCTCCAATGGGATCCCACCAGTGGCCACATCTTCCCATATTCACCCTTTCTGCTTTCCACAGAGACCATTCCCTCCGAAACTCCCTGGTCAAACTCATCCCTTCCCACCCAAACCCAGGTACTTTCCCCGGCAACCGCAGTTGATGCAACACCTGTCCCTTTACCTCCCCCCTTGACTCCATCCAAGGACCCAAACAGTCTTTCCGGGTGAGGTAGAGTTTCACTTGCATTTCCTCCAACGTCATCTACTGTATCCTCTGTTCCAGGTGTAAACGTCTCTACATCGGCGAGACTAAGCGCAAGCTCGGCGATAGTTTCACTGAACACCTCCACTCAGTCCATCTTAACCTACCTGATCTCCCGGTGGCTCAGCACTTCAACTCCCCCTCCCATTCCCAATCTGACCTTTCTGTCCTATGCCTCCTCCATTGTCAGAGTGAGGCCCAGCGCAAGTTTGTGGAACAGCACCTCATATTTCGCTTGGGTAGTTTACACCTCAGCGGTATGAACATTGACTTCTCTAACTTCAGATATCCCTTGTTTTCTCTCTCCATCCCCTTCCCCTTCCCCTTCCCAGTTCTCCCACTAGCCTTACTGTCTCCGACTATTCTCCGACATTCCACCTTTGTCTCGGACAAAGATATCTTGTCTCCGACATTCTATCTTTGCCCCGTCCCCTCCCCTGACATCAGTCTGAAGAAGGATCTCGACCCGAAACGTCACCCATTCTTTCTCTCCAGAGATGTTGACTCGCCCGCTGAGTTACTCCAGCATTTTGTGTCCACCTTCGATTTAAACCAACATCTGCAGTTCTTTCTTACACATTCACATCTTGAAGCTGTCTTCAGGAACCCTGGATCATTTCTACTGTACAGCACAATAAGGAGAACCAACTCTAAAAGTGCTGTAGAACTAAATGGAAAATCAGTACTTTTGTTTCTGATAATTGAGAACATACATAAATGTTGTCACAATTAGCTGCAGTCTTCAAATGAATTGTCACTGATAAAAAAATGCCAATTTAGATAAATACCAATTTAACTCTACAAATATGAATCTCGAGCACTGGGGAAATTGAATAGTTTATGGTGTTTTTTTGTTTAATGGTGTTTTTATAAATACGTAGACTGCTGCATCTCATGAGGGGATAATGTTGGTTGCTTTCTAAATGTCTGTTTATACATTTGACAGGCGTTTGAGTTATGAAGTGATGAATACAAACGGTAATGTACTAAAGTAAACATCTGTCAACATAAAACTTGCCACCATTAAAATACAACATAACATTTTGCTGTGAGGTTTATCTTTAAAGAGTCACGGTGGTAACGCCATCCTCTGTTGTGGGAGCATCCCAACTTCCCTTCCTACATGCTCTTTCTTGCAGTTGGCAGCTTTTCACAGGAAAGCCACCTCCCATCTGACTGAAGGAACTGCATATGCTGGTTTAAACTGAAGATAGACACAAGAATCTGGAGTAACTTTCAGGTTTAGACCCTATTTCAGAAGGATCTTGACCCGAAACGTCACCTATTCGTTTTCTCCAGAGATGTTGTCTGAAGAAGTGTTTCGGCCCGAAACGTTGCCCATTTCCTTCGCTCCATAGATCCTGCCTCACCCGCTGAGTTTCTCCAGCACTTTTGTCTACCTTCGATTTTTCCAGCATCTGCAGTTCCTTCTTGAACATGTTGTCTAACTCGCTGAGTTACTCCAGCTTTTTGTGTTTACCTCCCATCTGACTGGAGAGGGCCACTTGTCTCAATGTAATTGAAAATATTTAATCTTATCAGTAGATATTTTAAGAAATGCTGAGAGTTTTCAAGTGAAATCCAAATGTGATAAAAGATTTGCAAACTACAAATGTTTTATGAGGGACAATCTAAATTTGGGGATTTTCTGATGAATTAAGAAAGTCATCTCCAATATTCCACATATTGTTGCCATTAGGTTTCAAAGGGCAAAACTGTTGAGCCCTAACATGTGGCAGCACGTTCCACTTTTATTTTAGAGACCACCCTGGCTATGCCAGAAACAATTTTATTGACATACTGCTTACCTTTTAAGTAGATGGCCTGCATTCAGGGAGCACATGTCCTTGATTCAAGGAAAAGAAAGAGGGGAAAATTCTGCTTTTTTTTCTCTCTTGGTGCAGATTGTTTTTGTTGGAATTTTGCTTGTTCAACATATGGGATTTTCTCAACTGTCATCAGTGGGTCGGCAACTTGATACATTTCATATATTATCAACCCACCACTTTTTCTCTAAAGCTTATTTGAAGTGGATGATTGACAGAGGAAATTGAGACCTTGTATGTGATGTACAAAGACTATGCAGCAGAACTGCTCTCAGTTCTGAATATTTGCCTTGTGGGATCGTGGTACAGGGCAGAATCTTAAAGAACAAATGTTAAAGGAGAATAAATAAATAATCAGCTGATTGAGGGGGCAGGCCAGGGATATTATTGGAATGAATGGTCTAGCAGGTTTAGTTTAGTTTATTGTCACATGTACTGAGGTACAGTGAGAAGCTTTTGTTGGAAAGACAATACATGCTTACAATTGAGCCATCCATGGTGTACAGAGATGCATGATGAAGCGAATAATGGGAATAACGTTTAGTGCAAGATAAAGTCCGTAAAGTCCAATCAGTGATAGTGTGAGGGTCTCCAATGTGGTAGTATGTAGCTCTGGACTGCTCTCTAGTTGTTGGTCAACAGGCGTTTGAATCAGGATTCACAAAAGTCAATCTTGTAGTTTGGAAGTAAAGGCCGATTGGCAGGGAGTGTGACGGAGAAAGTTGTTGGGTGGGTTAGAACAGGGACCAAGGGCAAGACCCAACCAGCAGGAAGAATCAGGAAAAGGATCAGCTTCAGGATATCGTGAAGGGTGCGGAGTAATTGAAGTATTCTGAATGGTGGATTTGGATCAATGAATTAGGTATGAGGGTTGTGGCCCAGAAGTGATGGGAGGGGAGCAGCTGGAGGTCAGGAGTTGAGTGTAGCTGAGGGTTTTATTGGGGAGAGTTGGGGCGGGGAAGGAGTGGTTGGGACACCAACAGTAACTGCGTTACTTCAACGGGACCTGCATCTGTACTTTCCAGCAGGGTTAATGGATAGTCAATCACACATTTTTAAAAGTTCTGCTTCTTGGTATAAATATTGACATTGACTGTCATGCAGTTCAATGAACCATCACCACAGAGCTGTCTCTTCAGAGTGCAGGGATCAAACTTGAAAACTTCTGGTCTCACCTTGTTCAATAGCATGGTATCTGTTGAGTTAATCCACTCAGACATTAGGGAGCCTCATGGTTATTTATAGCATGCTTCATTTTTATCAAATCAATTGGCAGACTTCAATTTGTTGCATAAAGTCAGAGCAGCAACTTAGCAAATATGACAGTTGGTGACCTCCTTCTGCACCTCTACGGAGTATGTGTTCTTGCAATATTTGAATTATTTTATAAGCCATATCTCATTGTCCAAAATCTTTCTTACAACTACTGTATCATGCAAGCGATTATTTATTTTTTAATTCAGATGTCTATAATATGCCTTGTCAAAAGATGGGATGTTGATCCTCAGAATAGAGGGAGGAAAGAGAGTGGTAGAGAACTTGGCAACAGTCCCATATGGCATGCTGACCCCATATTTAAATGCTGATCCATTTGTGATCATTGGGAAATTCCGTTTTACCCATAATATATTACCAGTTGTGTGAAGTACCATGATAATAACCCTAAGTAGGACAGAGAATTAACATGAAAAGCATCTACGAGTTTGAAATACCAGGAAAAGTTTGCAGACTGAGCCGATATGCTCCCGAAAGCAGTCACCTGGTGTGCATTTGTCTCACTATTGTCGAGAAGGCCTCACCATGAATACCAAAAATAAAAGTTTTTTTTACCATAGATCTCCTTCCTTCCCAGCATCCAGAACTCTGAACATTCTCTCCAGTTGAAACAATGAGCTAATTATACAATTTAGATGCCAAAAAATGGTCATAAACTTGAACATTTTAGATAATGATCCTGCAGTTCCCGTACAATTTTCTGATGGTTTCTATATTTTGTTTCTAAAATGTCATCTGTATATCCTCTTGCATTGCAGTATAGCCCTCTTGCCATTTAATGTCTCTTGCCTTCCTTATAATGATACTCCTTCCCGTTTGCCTTTTGTCCTCTTCACCTTAATACTTATTCTATCGCCAGCTTTTTTCCAGTTTATATATTTTTAGATCAATGTTGATAAAAAGGAAATGTTTTGACAAAAGGGTATGTATACGTGAAGATAGCACAAGAACAGTTTGTTGGTATTTTTAATGTTCTGTTTGTTTACCAGCCACTACTATGTTAAGGAGTTGCTCTCTCTCTGCAAAGTGGAAATCAAGAAATCCAAAGATGTCCAGAAACTTCGAGCTAGCATTTCAGTGTAAGTAAGAACAGATTACCACATTTTCTTCCAAAATTCCTTCCTTATTGCCCAGGATCAGCATTGAGTTGAACTGACTTAGTTGCGGTTTCAGTAGATGTGATTGTTTGTGCTGCGTTACTGAAGAGAACAAATGGATATAAATTGCAATACAAAATTCATTATGCAACATGAAACACTGCTTTTTGTTTGTGATAAAGAATCTTACTTTTTGGTGGTGTATAGGAGGAGGTCAATTGCTGTGGAAATGAAATTGGTAATAATTTTGTATGAAATGGTGAAGGCCTTTATGATGCTCTTCATAATGTGTTCACCTCAACTGCCATTATGCTATTTTATAGAAAAGCATTTTGTTGAAAGAAAGTAAGAAAAATCTGAATATTGTCTTGCTGCTAATCCAGTAATAGGATGAGAACCTTTGAACTAGGGTTTATAGGTAGTACAGTGAAACTTCGTGATTGGTTTGGGTGGAATAAATCATTACTCCACTCCTGGAATTGCCCAACCACTGGTAAAATAATGTAACCCTCAATGAAACGGGATAAAAATGAAGAGCTTTAAAGTATGTAAACAATCTAAGCTTTTGTTAGGATCATCTGTACTAACTCCTTTAATAATATTTCCACCCTCATCTTTCCACTCCAAACTTTTGACCATTGTAGATGTTTGCACATTGGAATTTGCCCTCTCAGTGAAAGAAAGGCTTCCAATATTATGGTCAACATAGAAAGACCTTCATTATTACTGTGTGGCATCTTAAGTACTTGCTGCTGATTGGCCTGGTTCACTAAACAGCCCATCCGATCATCATAATTAAGCAATATTAAAATGTAGTGGTATTTTTTATCGAGAAAAACAAAATGACAAAGATTTTACTGTGTACTCAAGCAGTTCAGGGATCCAAACTGCATTTTGGAACATTATCATCTTGCAAGCTAACTCCTATAATCTGCACTAGTCTTTTACATATTGTTTTCTGCACAAAATTTGTAACCAGTGTCGAAAGACTAGAATATAAATTATTTGTAATTACTTTAACAAAAATAACTTGCATTTCTATCATATGTTATTTTTTGGGAAATAGAGCTTTATTGTGATCTCTTTATCATTTCAATATGGGGCTGACATACTTCAAAGTACAAATTATTTGCACAATATACAAAAAGATCAGGTTAAAATTAATTCTGTTTTGATGACATGATGAGTGGTAAGATCGGTGGTGCATCTGCATCAATATTTCTCCCGCCCCACCCTGAGCTGGTTTCTTGGACACAAAAATAGCAGGATGGGGTGGTTGAATCCATAGACCCTTTGAGGGATTTCAACTGTGCTCTTCCCTGCTTTATCATGGGAACATGACGTGAAGCTCCCTGTACCACCAGGCATTTTTTCCACGTTTGATTTGATTGGAACTCGTACATGGGAAGAGGAAATGTCTAAAAATACAAAAATTAATATGCTGACGAAACCAGAGTAGCACAGTGGCACAGCGTCAAGTTGCTGCCTTGCAGTGCCAGAGACCCGGGTTCGATCCTGACTAGTGGTGATGTCTGTATGGATTTATACGTTCTCCCTGTGACTATATAGGTCTTCTTTGTGTGCTCCGGTTTCCTCCCCCATTCCAAAGATGTGCAGGTTTGTAGTTTAATTGACTTCTGTAAATTGTCCCTAGTGTGTAGGATAGAACTAGTGTACGGGTGATCGCTGCTCAACACGGACTTGATAGGTCAAAGGGTCTGTTTTCACACTGTATTACTAAGCTAAACATGAATATGTTAAAAATTATACGCCAGCTAAGTACCGCAAACTGTTCCAGTGTACGTAGTTTAAAGTTATTACGCTAACAGTGTCGTAATAGAGATAATAAGTGTATAAAAATGTTTAGTGGGTTTAACATAATATGCAAAGTAAGTCCCAGTCCCATGCACATCATGTCTTTAAAAAAGCTTAATCATATTGAATTGGACAAATCTATTAAAAATGCTTTCCAATTGTTTGATACATTCTGAAATATAGGTGTTACAAATGAATAGGTAATCCCAACTGCATATATTTCATTTCTACACTATACATTAGTAATATAAAACAGAAATGAAGATCAAAGCAATGAAACATACTTGCAGGACTGAAACTTTCTTTTCAGCAGGCAGCAACTGCAGCAGGGTAGCATTACAGTTTTAACATTATTCATGTCACAGGTTGTAAATACATAATTAACAGTAGTAATGACAGAATGGGAGAAGAGAAACACCAGAGCATGTCCATGCAGGTTTACAAGAGGCTTCATATTTTTCAACATGCTAATTTCCCGTGGGAAAGTAAAAGCAGCAGGTTATTTTCTTGAAAGCTATATTTCTACACTTTTGACAGTGAAGATAATTAAGTATTTACCCATTTTGTACCTCAGGCAGGCAATAATAGACTCGTATTTTAAAGAAATGATTCTGTATTCCTGATTTAAATGTCAATGGAAATTGATGATATATCGAGCATAGAGTACAAAAACACAAAGTGCTGGAGTAATTCAGCAGGTCAGCATGACCTGTAGATACAAAAAAGAAGCGAAGTGTTGGAGTAACATTCTGAAGAAGCGTCCTGTCCCAAAACATCACCTCTCCATGTTGTCCAGAGGTGCTGCCTGACCTGCTGAGTTACTCCAGCACTTTGTGTTTTGCTTAAGATTCCTACATCTGCAGTTCTTTATTTCTCCATGGATAACAAAGACACAATTGTGAAATTGATATGCACGAATAGCATGAATAGAGTTGAATGACAGCTAAAGCAATGTGTTGGTTGAAAATAATAATTATTTACTGATAGGCCAAACTTTCATTCAATGAGAAGATAGACACAAAATGCTGGAGCATCTCAGCGGGTCAGGCAGCATCTCTGCAGAAAATGAACAGGTGCCGATATGGGTCGAGACCCCGAAACATCATCTATTCCTTTTTTCTGCCTGATGCTTCCTGACCCACTGAATTACTCCAGCATTTTGAGTTTATCTTCGGTGTAAACGAATATCTGCAGTTCCTTCCGACACATTGAGTTAAATGAGAATAGTTTAAGTAATTTCTGGAAACATGGAAGAAATAGCAGTCCATCCCTTTTGCGAAAATCTTATGGTGCCTTGATTGGACTAGCCTGTGCAAGTTCTAATACAAAGCTTCAATTGCAATTTTAATTTGAGTTTTTACATAAATTTAATGGCATTATTTATGTTCTTGTGGATTGTGTTCGATTTTTACTTCAATTGTGCTACAAAGAACATGTGATTGAATTGTATTATGAGAAATTGTGGTCAAAGAGAGGTATTTCAATATTTAAAATTAGATTAGTTCAAGAGAGTGGTGTTTCTTATCTGAACTTATTTTTAGCTGATGAATTGTGTTTACTATGTTCTGATAACCTTGAAGTGTGCAATGTTTTAAATTTTGCGACTTATTTATTACTAAAATTATATTTAATAACCTTCATATTTCCTGTTGGTGTGCACTCATGTTGCTTGAAGGAATTATGTAAACGTGTGTACTATTTAGAAAGATGAGAAAATTATATATCTGGTGCGTCAGAGCTCAGATGGTGGTTAACATAAAGAGAAAATTAATAATGTTCTTCCCCTTTGCCATCTTGAGCGAGCTGGCCCATGCAAAATCTGGTGTTAATTGTTAATTAGTTGCACAGGTCAATTATATAAATTGACCCATGAGATTAATCAATGAAAATCCAGCACTTTTTATTACATTCTGGTTTATTGCAAACAGTTGAATTTTCTATGTATTTAAGTAATATTCTCAATGTATACATTTAAATAAATATACATGTACTCTTTCACATTTAATTTGAACAAATCCAGGTTATGCAATCTTATTTGATCCAATAATCTAACTATTATTTAAATTGTGAAATAATGAATACAATTATCATTGCAATTCTTATGTGTTCCAAAGTTTTATAATCTGAATGATGAAACCATCTGAAAGAGACAATACTTGCATGACTTGAGCTCTTGGAACTCGATTTTCAGAGTTTTGCTTTACCATTAAGCCACAGTGTGGGTTACAGTGGCAACCATGATAAACATGTTTTTCACCTGGTCTCTTTGACCTTGTGCATCATTTCTCAAATTGCTTTTACATTATGCACAATTGTCCTTTAATGTCTATATGAACAAGCATCGATTAAAGTTTGTGTTCCTGAGATGATAACAAACACTCTGATTTGGGTTGTCTTACAGATTCTGTGGTCTTATTCAGTTCCAAGGTGACATTAGAAAAAACATCCTCTCCCAGCTCTTGTTCCTGTTGTGCTACCCATTCCCAATAGTAAGTAGTTACTAATTTATTTAAGAGTGTGCTAGAATCTTGTGCTGCAGTTTTTCCGAATAATTTACCATGTATGAATCTGCAGACTTTTTGATGATGATTTTTGGCAGATGTGATGGCTCACCATGTCATCATAAAGTACACAGTTTACACCAATATGAATATTCAATACATTAAATACATATATATTAAATATATATATGAATATTCAATACATTAAAATTGCTGAAATAATTTTACATCAATGTGTTGCAATTCACCAGAAGTATTACATGCAGAATATACCAAGCTGTTGAAGCTATAAGATGAAATCAAACAAAACAACTGTAACTACTGAAAATAATAAAAATCTGAACAAAAATAAAGGTGTTCCTGAGTTGACAATTGTGTAAAAGTGGCAGAAGATAAGATCTGAAACGGGTAATACTTTGCTTCAGGCTGAAGTTGTTGGTTGCCATGACAACAAATGTGTAAGGCTGATCATAATCGTCAAGCAAGCAAGACAGTAAATCGAGAGCTCAGATAGGGATTTAATATATCACGCATTGTTTATTTGGCCAGTATTAATCCGACAGCTGATAACTGTTATGTGGCCACTGGATAGGGTTCAGCTTTGAAGGCAAATTAGCAAATTAATTCCAAAATGGGATTTTTGTATTTCTTCTTGTTAATACATTTTTCAATCCTGTTCTTTGCACTCATTTCAAATACAGAGATAATTATAAGGAGCAGACAGCAAATGCCTGAAGCATATTTTTAAACATTTTACCTTTAACCCAGTGGAACCTTTGGTGGGTGATTTACCTATGCAACGCTGGATGTTGTTACTTGCAGTTGTACATAATTGCACCGTTCAGATCCAGTTAAACCCCAAGTGGGAATTCTACCTCCTGAACATCTATTTTGCAAGTTAGACTAAAATAATAAAGAGTCAGATTATGAAACCATGGTGGTCCCTAGATCAAATAAGATTGCATAAATACTAATGTTTCAAAATAAATGTGAAAGAGCACATGTGCTAAACACAATGTTTGCTATTTAAGGAAATGGAGGTCATTATGCGCATAAATGATTTCAGTTCAAAGACAATTTTCTACTTATTCAAAGAGGAAGTGATTAGGAACATTTTGAAATTAGATGTGTTTATCCATGTGTAAGCAACTACAAATGTACTTTTCCTTTAAGAATTGGTTATGGAAACAACTCTACTTATAATGCTTTCTGCATTAACTAATTTAGGTTTACTAAAAGGATGGAAAATCAAGCAGATCCCCATGGAAATTGTTCTACAAACTCTCTGATTAGGGCAAAATGTATTTTGTCCCCTTTAACTGCATCCTCCTCTTGTTATTCAACATGAGCTGAAATGGGAAGCATGAATCAGTAAACAGTTTTGAAACCGGCTAATCACCACATCATCAAGTTAATTGTCACATGCTTAGATTAAAAAAAAAGATCTTTTGATAAGGAATCACATGAAAGGCACATACGAAAGATTATGGTGTAAATGTTTCCATTTGTGGAAGAATCAGTTAAGGATCACAACTAAAAGATAGTTGCTAATGAATCCACAAGGAAAGGAAGGAAGAAATGTTGTCAATCAAAGGATTCAAAATATGGAATTTGCTCCAGCAGGAAATTATTAAGTTAATCTGCTTAGTCCCTTTGAATGGGAATCTAGGGAAATACATGCAAGAAACTTGCAGAAAAGCCAAGTCAAGGTCAATACAATAGAAGAATTGATGGGTGTAAACTATAGCACATACTAATTTCACTACTTGATCGGTTTCATTTCTATGAATGGAATTCAATATTACATAGACATTTATTGACCAAATTTTAGACCAATTCTTAATTCTCTAAAATATTCAAAATCTTCACTGCAATAGAGCAGGTAACAGTTTTAAAAAAAAATTATTGTTATATCTCACAATGGATAAAGTAAAAATCTAGCATTGGCAATTTATACAAATGAGACATTTACCTAAATACGTTTTTGGGGAAAAAACTAAGCAATCTGGTAGATATGTGATTATTTTAAATTTCAAAGTTTAAGGGGGATGGATATTTTGTAAGTATTTTTTGTTGCAATACCATGGTGTAATAATTAATGTCTTGAACAGATAAGGAAGACAACTGCCAGCCAGATGTATGAGATGCTTTTAACATATGATGATGTCATTGATGCAGAGATATTGGATGAAGTGATGGCAAGTCTCAGTGACAATAACTGGTGAGTAGCATTTGTTGTGGAGGTGGGCCTTGCATTGTGTAGAGCACTTGCCAAACCAAGCTGTGATGCAACTCAACAGGATGCATTTTATGGAGCGTCTACAGAAATTGGCCAGGATCATTTGAGACATGACCAATTCCTCAAGTCTTCCAAGGAAGAAGAGGCGTTGCTGTGCTTTCTTGGCTGCAGCTTCCATGTGATTGGATCAGAACAAATTGTGGGTGATATTTACACCTGGGAACTTGAAGTTCTAGACCCTCTCCAGTTCAGCACCGTTGATGTGGACTGGCACTTGCACTCCATCCTGCTTCCTGAAGTCAGTGAGCAGCTCCGCCATTTGCTGACATTGAGGGAGAGGTTGTGTCTTGGCAGCATGTTACAAAGCTCCCTCTCCTCTCTGTACTCCATCTTGTTCAAGGTGTAGCCTACCACCGTGCAGTCATCCCCAAACTTGTAGATGGAGTTAGAGCAGAATTTGACCACATAGCTGTGAGTGTACAGGGAGTATAGAAAGGGGTTGCGAATGCAGTCTTGCAGAGCACCATGTTAAACAGAGGCACACCAGTAGCCACCCTGCAGTCTTCCAGCTGCTCACCAGTGTTTAACAATTGCGTAAATCTCAGCCAGGGCATGCATAATCTTTTCTCTGGCTTCCCAGAGAGTCCTTCAACATGTTAGATCATGCCCCAGAGATTTATCAACATCCAGCACCACCTCAACTTATTATTTGTGTTTTTCTGCTGCTCTCAACTTGGCAGGAAAGTCTGGACTATATGCCTGCCCTGTAACTATTTTAATCTCTAAGGGCCGCATTTTCTTGTACATTTTTTTTGCCTCCCTTACTCAGAGGTGGCACTTTTCTTTTTTTTTTAATCGTGTATGGTATCAAAATAATTATAGTTCACACATTATTCTGTTATGCAATCAAGCAAAAGGACTGATAAGATTTTAGCAATTACGTTTAAATAACAATTGAACATTTTCAGCGATGTTGGATCACTTTTGGATTCATTGGATTGAAATCCAACTCATGAATCCTTAACTGTGTTCTATGTATGAGATATAGGAAGGTGAGACAGGCACACCTTCATTCCAATCGCTACCACTTGATACTATATTAACAGGCTGAATAATATTTGCTTAATCCAGTCTACAATTTGAACTAAGGCTGTCTAATTAATGTTTTTCCAAACTGCTTTTCCACTCCAACCTTCCTCAGGGTAGCTTTTGACATAATTTAGGTGTGGAATCTGAGAATCTGCACAGATGAGAAACTGGTATTTGGAACAAAGTTATGTATTGATATCATTTAGTTCAGTTGTTATTAATAAATGGTGGTAATATGAGCAGCACCTGTTTCTCTTTACTTGGAGAGTACCACACTACTGTGAAGTGGCTTTGGCTGCATGAATAACAGATGAAATTGCACTTTATCTTGGAGAGACTTTTATTTCCACATCATAAGGGTTTATGATGTGGAAAGGGTTAGAGTGTGTGTAGCACCCACTTCTGCACCAAATTAAACACTGAATGTTACATGGACCAAACGGATTAGTTGGAGCATGTAATGGCAGAAAGATTGCAGGAAACAGAACGCATACAAGTATTTGAATAGTTGGAATAAGAGCATAAACTGGATTTGTTTGACCCATCTGGCATTTGACAGAATTTGAACACTGATTTATTTTCTTAATTGTGCTTAATATGCTTTAAGTTAAAGCCTGCAGGATCCCCCGGCTACTAACTATTTTAACTCCCATACTGCCCTTTCTGTCCTGGGCCTTCTCCAAAGCCAGAGAGAGGCCACAAGCAAACTGGAGGAACAACTCCTCATATTCCACTTGGGTAGCTTACAACCCAGTGGAACAAACATTGAATTCTCCAACTTTAGGTAACTACATAATCCTCCTCTTCTCCCTTCTCCCCTCATATACCACCCACCTTCTTCCCACCCCCTCCCCTCTGCCCCACCCACACCTGCATCTATTTCTCTCCTTTCTCTCCTTCCACCTGCATTCCCTCCACTAGCTTCACAATTCACTCCTCTTCAATCCTTTTGTTTCACACCTTCTGTCTTTTCAGCTCTGGCCTTTGTCCCGCCATGTGTCTATCAAAAAACCCTCCTCACCTGATTCATCCTGTTACCTGCCAGACTTTGCCCTGCCACTCCTCTCTTCCAGCTTTCTACCTCTGCTCCCCCCACCCCCTACAATCAGTCTAAAGAAGGGTTCCGACCTGAAAAATCATCTATCCATGTTCTCCAGAGATGCTGCCTGTGCCGTTGAGTTACTCCAATGCTTTGTGTCTTTTTTAAATAAACCAGCATCTGCAATTCCTTGTTTCTATGTTGTAAATTTAGTGTTTGCTGTAAAATTGACCACTGACCTGAACCTATTATGTTTAGCCATATTTTTCTGGAATATGCAGTTAGTGGTGAAATGGCACAAACCCTGCTCACAGCACAGATAGGTGCCCACAACAGAATAGTGATCTCTCTGAAGTGGCCTTCCTAGAATTGTGCCTGGAATGTCTGTCTGATGTTAGGTCAGAGGATTCCTGTTTTTTATGAGCTGTTAATAAGATTGTCTATCTCCATAGTTTAAGAATTTTCACAATAAACTGGTAAGGGTATACCCTCAATTTTTTAGGGTGTTAAATGATGAGATAGGCAAGATTAAAGGAGAATCAGAAATATTATTCATTTTGGGCCGCACTGTGGCACAGCGATGAAGTTGCTGCCTTCCAGTGCCACAGACCCAGGTTTGATCCTGACTATGGATGCTGTCTGTATGCAGTTTGTACTTTTTCCCTGTGACCGTGTGGATTTTCTCCAAAGACATACAGATTTGGAGGTTAATTCGCTTTGGGAAAATTGGAAATTGTCCCTAGTATGTAGAATAATGCTAATGTAAGGGGGTGATTGCTGTTCGGCACGGACTCGATGTGCCAAAGGGCCTGTTTCTGTGCTCTATCTGTAAAATCTAAAAAAGTCAAAATAAACAATGTAGTAAATGTTATAATATTCGTGAGGGATTTATGTCTGTAAATGTTAGGGGTTTTTTAGGAACCCAAAGCAGTTCATGTTTTAGCTTCAGGGTATAGCATAGAAACAGGCCCTTCGGCCCACCATCGAGGCCAGCTGACCATCGATCACCCGATTACACTAGTTCTGTTATCCCACGTTTGCATCCACTCCCTATACACTCGGGGCAATTTACAGAGGCCAATTAACCTACACGTCTTTGGAAGGTGGGTAGAAACCAGAGCACTCGGAGGAAACCCACACAGATGCAGGGAGAACATGCAAACTCCAAGCAGGCAATACTCAGGGTCAGGATCGAACCCGTGTCTCTGGCGCTGTGAGGCAGCAGCTCGCCCACCTGTGTCACCTCTATGTGAAAGCCGTACAATTCTCTACAACAGACATCAATTTAGTTGAGTTATGGTCTTAGAGATTCAACATGGAAACAGACTATTTTAACCCACCATCCATTCACACTAGTTTTGTTATCTGCTTTCTCATCCACTCCCTACACTTAGTACACAGTAACGTTTTTCTTAGACCTCACGGGACAAAGTACTACATTTCAGAATATTTTAGAATAAAACCAGAAGTACCTGGTTTTCATTGATAGTAATGACTGACTGTATGTTCCTGCAGCCCAGTGAGTGCGAGTGGATTCACATGCACAAATCCCCAAATTGCTGTCACTCACCATTGTGTAACAACATGAAATGTTTATTGTACAAGGATCATTTTCATGTTTGCAACATGTAGTCAAAGTGAGGTACACCAGCCAAGATTTAAACCCATCAATCCATGGTATAATCCAATAACAACATTTTCTGGAAACAGGTCGGGCAACATCAGTAAAGGACAAAGTAGAGTTGACATTTCAGTTCAAGTTCATTTCTCGTTTGCATATGAAGTAAAAAGTTTTAATTCAAATATCTCAACGTTTTTAGAACAGTTTGGAAATGTTGAATAGTAGTGGAATTTTGAAAACTATGGCTTCTTGTTGCTACTTTTCATTTTTCTTTGTAGTACAAAATGATTAAGTGTACTGAAAAAAAAGTTAACGTGTGACTGCTTCATATTTCACTCAGAGGGGGCAGTGGAGGAATGCGAGGAAATTCCACAATTTGGACGCTAAATAATATCTCCATTATTCTCGAGTATTATAATAACTGAACTGTTAATGTTAGCATATATGATTTACAAGTCCCATTATAGGAAAGGAATAAAAACTCAAAAAAGGACTGACTGAAACCAACTGTTGCAATTTTTCAGCCTTGATCTTAAACGTGTAAAGAATTACATTTCTTAGGGAGGTTTTGTTACTGAATATAAGGAATTAATTTTGGGCATGCGACACTTAATTGGGAGCGTGCCTGAACAGCATCCAGGGTTACGAAGGTTCAGTAACTGAACTGTACATTATAAATGTGTTATTGTCAATTGTTCCAGTTTTTTAATAAATGTTGCTCTACTTAACAGAAGTATAGTTCATGCTAACAGAATGCAATCTATTGTACAGTTGTTGCAGTTGGTTAACTTGCCGACAATATTCTTTGGCTTACAGGGACGCTGACCTTCCCACTGTACGGGCTCAGCGGAACCATCTTTGTGATCTGATGGGCGTTCCAAAACCAGTCATTGTTACTAAGGTACATTACAGCACATGAAACCAATCATTGTGGTAACTTAAGCTCTTGGATGTATTTTTGCACAAAATCCTTCCATGCACATTAGACTTAACATTTCCGTTTCTTGATCATGTCATAGAGTCATACAGCATGGAAACAGGCACTTCGGCCCAACTTGCCCATACCGACCAATATGTCCCATCCACACTAGTCCCACCTGCCTGCATTTGGCCCATATCCCTCTAAACCTATCCTATCCAATAATCTATCTAAATGCTTCTTAAACATTGCAACAGTACCTGCCTCAACTACCTCTCTGGCAGCTCGTTCCATACACCCACCAACCTTTGTGTAAAGAAGTTACCCCTCGGATTCTTATTAAATATCCCCTCCCTCTTTAACCTATGTCCTCTGCTTCTCGATGTCCCTACTCTGGACAAGAGACTGTGCATTTACTCTTCCTAACTGATGGCGTGACATCAACCATCTCAACTTTTCCACTCCCCTTACCTACACTAACCTCACCCCCTCTAAACGTACAGCTCTCTGTTCACACTGCAGCAACCCAAACATTATCATCAACCCCGCCGACAAGGGAGGAGCCGTGGTCGTCTGGCATGCTTACTTTACCGCGCTGAGGCCAAGCCAACTTTCAGACACCTCCTCCTACCTATTCTTGGACCATGATCCCACAGATGAGCACCAGGCCATCATTTTGCAGACTATCTCCCATTTTATCGCGTCCGGCTGTCTGCCCTCCACAGCCTCCAACTTTATTGTTCCCCAGCGCCACACGACCCGGTTTACCTGCTCCACAGAATCCAACTGCCCTGGCTGACCCATTGTTTCTGCCCCACTGAAATCATTTCCACGAACCTCGACTCCATCGTATACCCCCCGATCCAATCCCGCCCGACCTATATCCAAGATACCTTACACACCCTTTGTCTCTTTAATGACTTCCGTTTTCCAGGCCCTTGTTCTCTCATCTTTACTATAGACGTTCAGTCACTACACCTCCATCCTCCAACAGGAAGGCCCTAAAGCCCTCCATTTCTTTCTCGATTACAGAACCTGCCAATTTCCCTCTACCAACACTCTCCTCCAGCTAGTGGAGCTGGTCCTTACTCTCAACAAATTCTCCTTTGACTCCTCCCACTTCTAAATCCAAGACGTACTCATAGGCACTCGCATGGGCCCCAGCTATGCCTGCCTCTTTGTAGGATACGTTGAACAATCCCTGTTCCAGGCGTACAATGGCCCTATCCCCAAACTCTTATCTCCGCTACATTGATGACTGCATCGGTGCTACCTCCTGCACCTATGCAGCACTCATAGACTTCCTTAACGTCACCACATATACCCATCCTGCAGTCAAATTCACTTGGACCATCTCTGACACCCTCCCCTTTCTTGATCTCACTGACTCCATCACAGGAAATAGCCCATCTACTGACGTTTATTATAAACCTGCTGAATCCCACAACAGTCCAAACTACACTTCTTCCCACCCTGCTTCATGCAAAGACTATCCCCCTACTCTCAATTCCTCTGTCTACACCCAAGATGAGGTGTTCCATACCAGGTCATCTGAGATGTCCTCATTCTTTAGGGAATGGGGGTTCCCCTCTTCTATCATAGATGAAGCCCTCGCATGTATCTCTTTGGTACCTGGCAGCTCCGCTCTTGCTCCCCCTCCCCCCAGTCGCAACAGGGACAGAGTCCCCCTAGTCCTCACCTTTCACCCCTTCAGCCATCGCAGACAATACATAATCCTCCGACATTTTTGCCACCTCCAACGGGATCCAGCCGCTATCACATCTTCCCATCTCCACCCCTTTCTGCAGAGACCGTTCCCTCCACAACTCCCTGGTTAACTCATCCCTTCCCCCCCAAACCACCCCCTCCCCAGGTACCTTCCCTTGCAACCGCAGGAGATGCAACACCTGTCCCTATACCTCCTCCCTCGACTCTGTCCAGAGACCCCGACAGTCCTTTCAGGTTAGGCCGAGGTTCACTTGCACCTCCAACTTCATCTACTGTATCCGTTGTTCCAGGTGTGGACTCTTATACATCGGCGAGACCAAACGTAGACTGGGCGATCGTTTCACTGAACACCTTCGCTCAGTCCGCCTTGCCCTATTTAATCTCCTGGTGGCCAAATGTATGGCCAAAATATTCCTTTTATAGTTGAGGGCTTGCATATTTACTGAGGGGCTGCCAGTGCTACAGCCTCCCAGCCCCTGGGAGCAGGGTTTCATCCTGACTTTGAATGGTGTCTGGAAGGAGCTTGCACATTCTTCGTGCAACGGCAGAGGTTCCCGCTGCGTGCTCCAATTCCCTCCGCATCCCTAAGTGCTGGTAGGTTAATTGGATACGTTTTGTTAACCTTTTGCTTAAATAGATGTCAAGAGAATCAAGAAGTGTGCAGGAGGACAACAACAGCTGTGAGAGGACAAGTTGCTGAGCCAGGGTTAGTGAGGAAGGGTCATCAAATTGACGAGATTGCTCTGCTGGGAGGCAGTATGAAACCAGTTGAGGCAGACAGCCTATGTCTGTGTCAGAGTCTCGGCAAGCACCACAGTCTGGAGACAGTGCAGCTTCTATCGTGACTGCTACACCTTTTGGTTTTACAGTCTGATTGCTTGTTGCAAAGCCAATTAAATATCAAGTATCACTGCACAGAGTGACTGGAGAGGATGTTTCCACTAGTGGGAGAGTCTAGGACCAGAGGCTATAACCTCAGAATAAAAGGTTGTACATTTAGAAAGGAGTTGAGAAGGAATTTATTTAGTGAATATGTGGAATTCATTGCCACAGAAGACTGGAGGCCAAGTCAATGGATATTTTTAAGGCGGAGATTGACAAATTCTTGATTGGTAAGGGTGTCAGGGGTTATGGGGCAAAGGCAGAAGAATGGGTTTGAGAGGGAATGATAGATCAGCCACGATTGAATGGCAGTAGTCTTGATGGGCTGAATGGCCTTATACTGCTCCCTGAACTTATGAACACGATATATGAACCTAGATTCATATATCCATTTTAAAAGAATGCAATGTTTTCAAATCGTTTCATCTTTTCAATTGTTTAGTTTGGATTGACGCTACTTTTGTTAATCCAATCTTTTTGCGACCACAGCAGCAACAGGGCGCTCTATGATTGAAGATTTCCCAAGTGTCTGAAGAGACCAGGCATGCAGAGAGCTAAATGTGTGTTCAGCCCACAACATGTTGGATGTCTTTCACAAACTGTTCCAATCTGGTTGCCACTACAAAGCAAGACGATGACTGAAGAGCTGCTCAGCATGTGAAAGCACACACGAATAAAGAGTAGGCTGTGTTCAACCTCAACAGTTCCCTCCAGATGTTTTCTTGATGTGGTTATTGATTTCCTTAAGACCCTAAAGGGGGGTAAATTGCCAGAAAAAGTCAAAACTATGTGCACTGTTAGCAAAATGTTTTGAATGCAGTGATAGGATGTAACCCTTTACCCACAAGATGGCATCTTTGCTTCCTCAACATCCTTCATTTTGTTCAGGTTAATTGTACAAGTGCTAATGTTATGTTTCTATTTACCCATCTGAACCTAAACACATTCTTAAATAAAGATCATGAGTTTTACTTATACTCTATCGGGCTATGGGTGAAATTTCATTTGAACAATTTTTCAAACAAAACTTCTGCTCAAAGTTAAAATGAAGAAACTGAGGCGGTGCTGCTTGAAGCAAGAAGGTTGAGAGAGATGCACAAGAATGTAATGCTTTATGTAGTGCTAACAGGAGGAGGAGATTTGAAATGTTGAGCAAAAGATACAAACTGAACCAGTGATGAATGCTAACGTGACATCTATTTTTGTCTGCACTTTAAAGAGAGATTGATACTAAGAGAAAATTTCCAAAACTTTAGTGGCAAACTTCCAAAGTCCATTCCCTGCATATCCATGTGCTTCTCTAAAAGCCTTCAATGCCATTATCTTATTTGCTTCCACTACTACCCTGGTATTGCTTTCCAGGCTTTTCCCTTCTGACCTTAAAGCTATGCCCCTTAGTCTTTGACATTTCCACCCTGGGGGTGAAAGGTCCCGATTATCTACGCTTCTCATAATCTTATATATTAGGTCTCCCCTCAACCTCTGGCGCTCCAGTGAAAACTATCCAAATTCACTCAACCTTATCTCCAAATAACCAATGCCCTCTAATCCAGGCAGTGTTCTCGTAAAACTCCTCTGCACACTCTCCAAAGCCTCTGCATCCTTCCTGTAATAGGGCGACCAGAACTGCGCACAATACAAATGTGGCCAAATCAAAGCCCTATAATGCTGCAACATGAATTCAGACTCTTAGACTGAATGCTCCGATTAATGAAGGCAAGGATAACCTATGCCTTTGTAATTATGCTCCTAGAGCTTACCCCCTTTAGTCTAGTTCAGTAAAACGCTGAGTCAAGCACCAGATCACTATTCTTTATTCTTTCCAACAATAACGAACTCCCTATACAATACCTAACCACCGCGGGTCCGATCTTTGTCTCTGCTTGTTCAAGCCTTTCAGCCTCGTGCAAGCAGACACCTCCAAAAGGTTACGCAGTCCCAAGCACCCCTCCAGAAGATCGACCCCGATCCTTGTGGGGTTCACTCTATTGTTCATCGGACCCTGTGGCGCGAAACCAGATGGGGGTGGCAGCCCCTACAAACCAATCACAAATATCGATTACATTATACTGTTATTGACAGTTCCCTAACCCAATTACAAAGTACCCTGTTACAATGTTTCTTCAGAAGCTTCTGGAAGGAAGCAAGTTAACCAATGTAACGCAACATTTTTCCAGGTTGTATAAACAATTTAAACAAGGCTTCACACTTCAGCCAATCATCAAACAGCAGCACAAACACCCTGCAACGTTATTAACAGTGTTTACTACTCCCCCTTATCTGGCCAATCTTGACCATGCATCTGCAACACCTCTGAGCTCCTCTGCAAAGTCTTCATGAATTTTAACAAAGGAAAGGACATCTGGACCTCACCTTATCAATCTGAGGTCCAGACTTTATGGAACCGGCTCACAGCTTGTAACTTCTCACAGAAAGAGGCCAAGCAGGCCCTGCAAATACCTCTAATTTGGCCAATATTAACACCTTCTTTACTACTCTATCTACTTGTGTTACCGCTTTCAGGCAACTATGGACCCCAAGATGCCTCTATCAGTGATATTAAGGGTCTCGCCATCTACTTACATTCAACTTTCCACAGTGCAGCTCCTCGCACATCCTCGGATTATACCTTATCTGCCATTTTTCTACCCATATCTCTAATTGATCTACATCCCACTTTATCCTTTGACAGTCTTCATCACTGCCCACAACTCCACCAATTAGCAAGGAATTAGTATTACAACCAGTTTATGCTGCTGAGGTGAATATTGGAACAAAGCAACAACCTACAATGCAAATTTGAGCACAAGGGATCTTATAATACTTGCAGATTTCTGAATCCCCACATACAATACAGCCAAGAAAGAGGACTGTTAATTTGATTCATGTGGATGAGAAAGCTCATACTACCTGGCACTGTCTCCCAACATTGCAATATGTACCAGAAACCAGAATGTTGGAAGAACTCTGCGGGTCAAGCAGCATCTATGGAGTCAGTAGATGCATGCCAGGTTTTGGCTCGAGACCCTGTCTCGCCACAAAGGGAAAAAATTGGCAGTATATAATTGTCCATAAGAAGGGTGAAATGGACGCTGGTAGGTGATAGAAGGGAACAAGATGGAGAAGGGATGAATTATATGTTTAGTATGTGGGTGACGTGGAGGCAGGCGATCCCCATTTCTGTTAAGGTGCTGCACAATTTAACTTCTTATCTGCTTTGATGCGCGGGAGATAAGAGGATAAATGGGGGAATGGACTGATGGGAATATCCTGAGAACCTAATGGCTCACATTGCCTCTGAATTACGAGAAAAACATTTAAAATAATGTTACACTTTCCACCAGCTTTGTCCTGGGAAACCTATGACTCTATCAGCAATTTTCACCAGTGACTAGAATATTATTGTGTGAAGAAGGTGCCTAAAATGTCCTAACCATGTTTTCCAGGGATGCTACCTGAGTTACTCCAGCACTGTGTCTTTTGTTACTAGGATACTATACCTAGTCTTTCTATAGAAAACCTAATTCAACCATAACCCGATTTTCTGGTTGCAACACATCCAGAATTTTTAAAGCTATTAATTTTGATAATGTTTTCCAAGTACTCTTGATATCTTCCATGTACTCTTGATATCTTCCATTTTGAAACCTAAACAATATGTTTAGAAAGCATGCTTTCTAAAAGAGAACATTTTTTTAAGCAAGTTGTAATCTCAGATCTTCCTGGATTTAATTCTGCTGCCAAGAGGCCAAACAACTGCCTACTCCCAGATCTGAGCCAATATTTTCTTTGGCCATTTACTAAGTGAAACGGGGTATTAAAATACAAAATCTTTCCAAAACACTGTGCTTGTGTTCCCGTTGATTTCCATCAACAATTTTTGAACCCTTAGGATTCAAAATCCACACCCTTCTGAGATGGTGTGTTACTGTACTAACACAACTTTTATTATGGAAACCGCACTATGTGCCTACCACCCTCTCCTGGCAATTCTTACAACTGTAGCCATACTTTGAAGAAATTCTCCTCCCTTGAAAAAGGGTCCCTGCCCAAAATGTCCCTTATCCCTTTTCTCCAGAGAAGCTGCCTGACCTGCTGAACTACTCCAGCATTTTGTGTCTTTGATTCTTACAAATGTACTTTTAGATTAAGTTCCCCAGGTGCCTGTAGGTCCCTTGGTGGAGCTTCCAGTCCAAGAATACTTTGATGGTGAATCTCAACCCACTAAGATATTGTTCTTCCTCTGGCTTGTCGCTCCAGTCGGAGGTGGAGGAACACCACCTTTGTGAACTGACCATCACCTTCCCTAGTATCTCACTCAGTCTGGTGATGCAGGTGTCAAAGGGTCTGAAGTCCCAAGCTGTGACAGCAGTGGCATGTTGGGCTTGTTCGTGAAGGTCCTGCTCGACATGCAATGGGGAGCAAACTGGCTGCATGCAATTCCACATTACATGGGGTAGTCATTACACCCCTGCTACTATGTGGTCTTGACAGAATGAGCCCATCATCCATTGGCATCATCCAAGACAACTGGAGACCAGACACCGGAGCATCCAGCTGCAGGCGGCGCTGAGTTTTAACACCACGGAGCCTTGGCTCTTTCGCCGAGATCGCCAGTGTTGGAGCTCCGACCAGCGTGGCCTGTGGACTTCGGGAGCTGCAGTCCCCGAGGAGGAAGTGGCCGTTCCAGACACTCCACACCACTGAGTGTTCTCCCGACTCCGGAGCTCCATCATCCGGCGAGAGGGCCTGAAACATCGCCGTTGCGGCGACTGCGGAGGACTCAAATAGGCCCCGACCACGGGTGAACAAGAGGAAGAGGACTGGACTTTGCTTCCTTCCCTCACAGTGGGAACCATTGTGGGGGGATGTTTTTATGTTTAATGTCAATTCTTTAATGTTGTGTTTTATTTTTATTGGTGTGCTGCAAATGGCAACTCAAATTTCACTACACCAATTGGTGTATGTGACATTAAATGTCCTTTGTCCTTTGTCTTCACCATCTTACTCGCTGCATCGATGCACCTCTCCCTCCAACGAAGGCTCCAACTACCTCCGTAGTCGAGCAGCGGTACGCAGGCAGCACTTGCATTCTCACACACTTGAGTTGTCAATAGGTGGCACTTGGCCGAGCTCCAAGCTACTGTCAACTCGTTGACTGGAGAATTAGGGTATGTTACAGACCTTTGAAATTCCCCACTGACAGCAGCTATACTGAGATGGGAGCAACAGATTCTGGCAAAGGATCAGCCCCAAGGTTGAACAAATTGTAGCTGTGAGATATAGCAATGCAGACTGAGTAAATAATGGGCGTGGAGGTTGAGGAACTCTGTTCAAACTGTTGATGTACGTACCGAGCTTTGCAGGGCTTTCAAAATGGATACATTGGTTTCATTTATAACAGGTACAGCAAAAGATGTGGGCGTTGAAATAGCAATGTCCTATAAAGTATTAACACAATTCTTACTTTGGAATCTCATGGAAAAACATAATACTGTTGATGGTTCCTTGGAGTTTCATTGCAACCTTTGTTTTGACAGACAAAAATAGACAAATTTAGGACAAATAAAGGCAAAAAACACACAAAAATAAGTAACTAAAATTACGGGACCATCAGTTTTACAGTTTGGTGAACACAAAAAATGTGCTTTGTCAGAAAATGAAACTTTCTCCTAAATTGTGAAACACTTAAAATATTAACCATCTCCAGTTATTTCAGCTAGTAAATAATGAGCCCAGATTGTTTGCGCTTTCCAGTTCCTGTGCAAGAGCATCTCCAGATGTCAAGTCATGTTCCGATGCAGATATCCTACGAACACAGGCATCAATATCAATGGAGAGGAACTAACTGAGCCAAACCACATTCATTGCAGGCACAATCATGCCTCCATAAAACAGTTGAAGAAGACCTCGGAAATTTGCAAATTAGTAGAACAGTGACTGGCAAAATTCAATTCTGCTAGTTGTTGCCAAATGGGTAATGTACTTCCTGAAGACCCTAAACAAATGTTGAGGTGAGCTCTGGAACTGATTACAGGCCACAGAATAGTACCGAACATCTCTAATTACTGAAGAGCAAAACTGAGATAATTATGCTTAATCTCAGTTGGGTAAATAATGAGCTATAATTTTTTTGCTAATTAATGTTTGAAATAATTTGCCAGGTGAAATAATGAATGGAAGTGTCATCAGTCAAAATACAAAGTTCTTCTTCTTATCGAGTCCACACACAAGATTAGAAGATGTGCAGCCAGAGCTGAACACACTTCTCGGCATCTGCATACAATGGTGCCTGTCTTGTTCTTCTTGTGCGTGGTGGTGGAAAGATTGGTGGAAACAGGGCTGCGACGTGAACGCTCTTTCCTTGACCCCAATTGACAAGTGCCACTAGCATAGTGGAAAATCCTCAGAATAAACGTTAAATCTGTCTAATTCATGAGATTGTAGGAAATAAGTGGGACAGAATGAGACCGTATCCTAAATCATTTGTGCCGATCGTAGATCATTGCTGATCCTTGTCTCCTTCCACATCTAATCCATACAGTATGTCCCTCAATTCCCCAAGTCCAATAATCTGTCCTCAGTTTGAATAAACCCTTTAAATCTGCACCCACCATCCTCGCCAGAGAATGAGAGATTTACATTCATCTCATGTTCAAACAGCGTGTAAACTGGCCGTTCTGCCCATCTTTTCATGCGACAGTGGGCATCCACCCGTACTAACCCCATTGCCCAACTCTTGGCCCATGGCTCTCTATGCCCAACAATTCAAGTGCTCATTTAAACACTTCTTAAATGCTACCAGCAATCCAGCTTCCACCAGTCTCCCAGGTGGTTTATTCCAGGTGCCTACCACTCTTAGTGAAGCTGGTCACCCTTATATCCCCTCTGAATCTCTTCCTCCTGACCTTAAACCCCTGTCCACTAGTTTTAACTGCCTCTGATATGGGGAATACTCCCAGGATTCGACCTCATATATACACCCCACATCATTGTTTAATCTAGCTCACTCAAGGCCCTCTTAGCCTCTGCTCCAGAGACAACAACTTCTCACCATTCTGCTGAACCTCCTTTGTCCCCTCTCCAGGGCTAGCACATATTTTCTGTGCACAATGCAGCAGCCAAGGTCTGACCAAGGATTTATAAAGTTAGAGCAAAACCTTCATACTTCTCCAATGCCCCGACTAATGAAGGGCAGTATCCCATATGACTTCCCAAATACATTGTTTACCTTCACTACCAGCCTCATGGGTCTGTGGTCTTCGCTTGGATTAAATTCCCTTTGTCATTTTTCAACCCATATCACCAACACATCCATAAAAGCTGGTAGAGCCACACAACACCAGAGACCCGGGTAAGGTGCTGCCTGTGTGGAGTTTGCATGTTCTCTCTGTAAACGTGTGGGTCTCCTGCAGGACCTCCAGTTTCATAAGATCATAAGTAATAGGAGCAGAATTAGGCCATTCGGCCCATCAAGTTTACTCCACCGTTCAATCATGGCTGATCTATCTCTCCCTCCGAACCCCATTCTCCTTCCTTCTCCCCATAACCTCTGACACCCATTTCCTCCCACACCCTAAGACGTGCGGGTTTGTAGGCTAATTGGCTGCTGTAAATTGCCTCAACTATGTAGCGAGTGGATACAAGAGTGGGATAACATAGAGCCAGTGTTGTTGGCAATTCCACGCTTTCTCTCTGAATGCATGTATCTCTAAATACATATCCCTCTGTGTCCTAAGACCACTTTTCACCAATCTTCATGTGATCTGTGGATTCACTGATATTGTCTCCCACATTCACAGCCACATAATTCACATATATTACAAACAGTCATGGGGTCCCAGCACCCACCCTTGTGGGATAGAACTCATTACAGGCTTCACAAAGTGAAACGGGGTATTACACCAGCAACTCCTATTTCCAATCCTTGATGTCAAAGGATGTTCAGAGCTTGATAAAGAAAAGAAAGCCGATTGTGGTTTAAAAGAATAATGGAGATGGCTGCAGGACCTTGTATTTCCAATGGATTCATCTCCCATTCTGCTCGTCTCCAGTGAGTTTAGATCAACGCATTTTCTTCAGAGAACAGCCATTTATCACTGTGAGATTATTCTGCCACATCTCCAAGGTCACCAATGACACCAGTGCAGAACTCCCAACTCTTGAACTCTCTTTTTCTCACGTATGTGTCTTCCCATTTGTTTGCAACGTCTACATCCCGTGTTTCATATACACGGATTCCCAGGTCTCAACACCAATATTTATTTGTTTTGTTTTTTTGAATAATATTTTGCTTTTCTTAGTACCAAAATGTATAACCCCTTCCTGTATCATATTTGGACCAGACAGCGGGTCTTTGACCTGAAACATTAATTTTGTTTCTCCTTCCACAGATGCTGCCCGACCACGCTGACTATTTCCAATATTTTGTGTTATAGTTTTAGATTTCTAGCGTGCGTTTTGTTTTCATAATCATCATATTCTATCTGCCTCCTTGCCCACACGCATGGCCTGATTTATTTCTCACGCTTCACGTTTCCATCCAACTTTGTATCTTCTGCGAGATTGTGCTTTAAATCATTAATATAAATTGCAAGTAGATGGGCCCCCAACACTGAGCTTTATAGCTCCCTTACTAATGATATCCAAACAATCGGAAAACTGCCCATTTATTCCTACGTATTGTTTACGGCCCTTTAACCAATCTTCAATCCGTCTCAGAAAAATACCCCCGACTCCATAAATCTTTATTTTGTGTAAAATTTAGTTAATCTGCAGATTATCACGCAGTGAGACAGATGTTGCTTTGCCTCCAAAACCCACACAAAATTTCCAAGACCTCGTTTCCCATGACTTTACAAATTGATTAAGACGTATGTAGACTAAATGGAACTAGATTCTAAAGGCTGCGGGTGATAACAGCTTTACACTGCCCACACACATTAAAGGGAAAGGAATTTACTTGCCACAAACTCTTCATAAGTTTCTGCACTGAAGCATTGACCAACAACGGTAACTGCATTGAGGCCTTGACCACTGCAAGAGGAATCCTGGTGCTTTTTGGGCTGCTCTGTGGAGCTGGGGTGTGTGTTGACATGGAAATGGCACTTTTACTTCCCTCGTTAATTCTAAAATTTACTGTTGCCGAGAGATCATATTGTGGGAACCTATGTCAGGGATTTAGCACCGTAAATTTAAAGAGTGGATTTCACTGGGTCCTAATGACTGTCGATGTAGATGCACATTCCCTGATCTCAATAAGCGTTGGGCCGCACTGACTCGGCTCGGCCTTTATGGGTTATAGTCCCCTATCGCACACAGCAATCCAGGGGCTAAGGTGCTGTAGTGATGGCAACTCATCCGTAGCTCAGAGAGTCCAGAGGCAGTAGCCTTCAGCCAAATCAAAAAGTAGATCAAATGTGTAGGAAGAAACTGCAGGCTGGTTTACACTGAAGATAGACACAAAAAGAAGGGTCTGGACCCGAAACGTCACCTATTCCTTTTCTCCAGAGATGCTGTCTGACCTGCTGAGTTACTCCAGCTTTTTGTCTTCCATCAAAAAGTAGATCAAATATGTGTCAGGATCATCATCAACTTGGTTTCAAATGGAGGGCGAGGCTTTGCATGGATGATAATAAGTGGGAACCAAGGGTGTTGTAAGGAATTACAGTTTAATTTTGATCAGTAAGGGTGTCAGAGGTTATGGAGAGAAGGCAGGAGAATGGGGTTGAGAGGGAAAGATAGATCAGCCACGACTGAATGGAGGAATAGACTTGATGGGCCGAAAAGCCTAATTCTGCTCCTATCAGTTATGAACTTAGCAACCCTCAGGATACCAAGCAAATTAACCCGAGATCGTAGAACATGAAAGGGCAGCGCAGTGGTAGAGCTGCTGCCTTAAAAGACCCATGGTTCGATCCTGACTACAGGTGCTTTCTGTATGGCGTTTGCACGTACTCCCTGTGACCGCGTGGGTTTTCTCCGGGTGCTCCAGTTTCCTCACACATTCCAAAGATGTGTAGGTTAAATGACTTCTGTAAATTGTCCCTAGTGTGCAGGATGGTACCAGTGTATGGGCAATCATTGTTTGACGTGGACTCAGTGGATCAAAGGGCTTGTTTCCACGCTGAATCGCTAAACTAAAACTGCATGAGTTGTGGAGCTATAAATACATTTAATATTGAAGAGGGAGCTGCTGGTAAATGTTGCCCATGTGCAGGTGTTTGGTTACAGCTCCAACGCAGTATACTGGACTTTATTAACATACAGTAGCTGCTGAGTTGTAGATGTAGTTCAGTCCATCAGACAGACCAGATGCCCCATCATTAACTCCATTCACGCTGCCTCGGAAACACAGCTATCATGATCAAATTTGCTTGAATTGCTACAAAACAACGTTTTTCACTGTAATTCAGTGCCTGTGACAATAATTACCCATTGCTTGTGGGACAGTTACCCCATGGACAACCATCTGTAACATTCAAACATATCCTTCAAATTTAAAAGCAGAACATGCTGCAAGAATTCAGCAGGTCAGGCAGCTTCTCTGGAGAGATAAATATTTCAGTCGATGAGCTTTCATCAGAACTGCCCTGAGTATTTCTAACATGTTTTTTTTTCTCTTCCTCCAAACCACAATGTGATTGCAGAGTGCATTAGTCAGGAGCAAGGGCAGACGAGGATAACCCTTCCTCAACAAGATTCATCCAGTGGGCAGTGCCATCCATTGACAATATTCAGGAGTGCTGACTCAGGGAAAAGCAGACAAGTGTGCTTTCCACAACCAAGTTCACGTTCACGTTCACATTTATTGTCACGTGCACCAATTAAGGTACAGTGAAATGAGTTACCATGCAGCCATACAATCAAAAAGAAAACAATACACAATAGAATTTAACATAAACATCCACCACAGTGGAATCAACATTCCTCACCGTTCAGTCAATCTTCCTCCTTTGTTCACCGTGGTCGGGGCTATGAACCCTCCATAGTCGACGCTACGGACAGCCCATGTACAAGCCCTCTCGTCGGGATGATCGAAACTCCAACGTCTGGACGGATCGGACTCCGCAGCTTGGAGCTCCAGAATCAGCCACTTTCTTACCAGAGACCGCGGCTTCACGATGTTATAGGTTGCAGGTCGGAGCCAGGGCCGGATTTACGTATAAGCTAGACAAAGCTTAAGCTTAGGGCCTCAAGATCTAGTAACGATGTTACAATACTTACCTTCAGCGGCGCTGCAGTTCTGCCACTGGCCGTGTGCGCGACTTTGGCGCCTTTGAGGGGGGGGGCGGGATTAAAATCCAGTTTCCTACCGTCTGAGGCCGATTTCCTCGGGCTGCCAGATGCTGCAGAAAAATCGTTCCGACTTCCATTCCCGATTTTTTTTAAATCGCGAGACAATTTAATGATTATATTAAAATAAAATGCGACTTCCAACGCCTACAACGTGACGGATCTCACGTACGGGACAAAAAATGAAAGTCGTTTATTTTACATATAAACTTGCTTCTTGGGATGACTTTAATCAATCCTCTACCAGCGAAAATGTTATTTAGGCCCCATATGAACCGGCAGTGTTTTTCCTGCCGATATGGGGCTGAAATTCACCGCAAATGCAACGTTCCAATCGATCGCGTTCCAGAAGCAAGATGATTAAAATGCCTTTTTTTTGGTCTATATTTTGTGTTATTTTCTCTCTCCATGATCATTGTTTTTAAACTAAATATTCACAACAGTTTGAGTCACATGTATTGTGCAAAAAACAATAATTTGATTATATTTTGGGTGGATGTTTCTAGATTAATTTATGGGAATTAAACATTAAATTCCTTCCATCTGGGATATAAATTCATGACAGTGAGATTTAAAAATCATGTTATATTGTGAATTCTTGTGTGAATGGGATTAGTTTGTTGTTTGGATACTTAGGCTATTTAAAAAATAAATCATTTTCTTAAGAAATGGAATCTACAGGATATTCTTAATGGGAAAGTAGTGGGCAGAAAGGCATGTCATGCGTGGTTTGAAGAGCAAAAACTTGTAGTTTACAATGCCAAAATTGAAAAGTTGAGGAAAAACAAGGTGTACAGAGTTGCTTATTGGTTACAATCTGAGGAGTATGATGATGCTACTGATTATGATATGCCAATGTACCAGCTAGCAACTGATCTTCTCCATGAAGACTTGGTCTATTGCTAGAAATTGTAATTTATTTACCTATCTGTTACGGACTTGCAGCATATTATACAATAATATTAAAGTTCTGATCTTGAGAATATCACATTTTTGAATTTTCAAGGCAGTCTGGGTGTTTATTACTATTTCCGTCACAACGGTCAATTTTGTAATTAACTACAATTAGGTAATTAACTAATTATATGCTTTAATTTCAGGTCATC